>CM035844.1:341386701-341911701 GCA_020510985.1 Pholidichthys leucotaenia
CTTTGAGCTGAAAGAAAACTCATCATTTACATTGAACAAACTGGAACCTATCAGATAAATAAGATCTAAACCACTGCAACGAAGTTCCATTAAGTCCAACATAGTGTTCTAATCTATCAAGTAGAATATTATGATCAATAGTATCAAAAGCTGCACTAAGATCTAAAAGGACAAGTACAGAAACTAGTCCATTATCAGATGCAATGAGGAGGTCGTTAGTAACCTTCGCTAAGGCTGTTTCAGTACTATGATGGATTCTAAACCCAGATTGAAACTCTTCAAGTAAACCATTTCCCTGCAGGTGGTCAAATAATTGCGTAGCAACAACTCTTTCTAAGATTTTTGAAATGAAAAGGAGATTAGAGATTGGTCTATAGTTAGCTAAAGCTCCTGGATCTAGCGTTGGCTTTTTGAGTAAGGGTTTAATTACAGCCGTTTTAAAAGCCTGCGGTACATGGCCTAGAGTTAATGAAGAATTGATTATATGAAGAATAAAGCTACCAATAAGTGGGAAGACTTCTTTAAATAACCTGGTAGGAATAGGATCTAAAAGACAAGTTGAAGGTTTGGATGAGGAAACTACTTTGTCTAACTCACAAAGGTCGATTGGAGTAAACTCATCAAGACAGACATCAATAGAAGGAGTTGTAGTAGTTACAGTATTTAAGTTAACTGTGGGAAGAATCTGATTGATTTTATCTCTGATGGATGAAATTTTATTATTGAAAAAGTTCATAAAGTCCTGACTAGTAAGCTCTAAGGGGATGCTAGGATTGACAGAGTCCTGACTCTTTGTCAACCTGGCTACAGTACTGAAAAGAAACCTGGGATTATTCTTGTTCTCTTCTATTAATGCAGAGTAATAACTCGTTCTAGCTTTTCTAAGAGATTTTTTATAAATTAAAAGATGATTTCTCCAAGCTAAATAGATTTCATCTAAATTAGTAGAGCGCCATTTTCTTTCTAATTGACGAGTCTTCTGTTTTAAGCTACGAGTTTCTGTGTTGAACCAAGGAGTTAAAAATCTCTGATTAGACTTTTTCTTTTTTAAGGGGGCCACCAAGTCTAGAGCCTGATGCAGAGAAGCTGAAACACTATCCACCATGTTATCAATTACAGAAGGAGCAAGCTGTCTATAGCTTATTTCCGTTGTGTTGACACATGGCATAGAGGAAACAATCTGCATAAATTTGGAAACAGCATCATCTGAGAGGCATCTACTGTGATAATATTTTTCTTTAGGAGCCAAATAGTCAGAAATAGTAAAATCAAAGGTTAACAGACAATGGTCTGACAGTACAGGGTTATGAGGAGACACTACAAGATTTTCTATTTCTATGCCATATGTCAGAACAAGGTCCAATGTATGGTGGAGGTAATGAGTAGAATTTCCTACTTTCTGAGAAAACCCAATCGAGTCTAATATTGAATTAAAAGCCACATTAAGGCAGTCACTATCTACATCCACATGTATATTAAAGTCCCCTACTATAATTATTCTATCAGATTTCAACACTAAATCAGCTAAGAAATCAGCAAATTCGGATAAAAATTCTGAATAGGTTGATGGGGGACGATAAACAATGGCAAATAAAATTGGGTTTAACCTGAAATTGCTAAAGTGCCCAATACTGAGGACCAGGCCCTCAAAGGAATTATAACATGTTTTTTGCTTTACATTAACTAGTAATTTGGAATGGTAAATTGTTGCTACTCCTCCTCCACGTCCAGAACTTCTGGGATTTTGACAGTTTAAATAACCAGAGGGGGTTGATTCATTTAAACCAACATAATCCTCTTGCCCTAACCAAGTCTCTGTAAGGGAAATTAAATCAATCTGATGATCAATTAACAGATCATGGACTAACAGAGACTTGGGAGTTAGAGACCTAATATTTAACAAACCACATTTAATTTTTAAATTATGAGGAGGAACAGAGGCCAAATCATTCAATTTAGCGGCTTTATGTTTAATTTGAGTTTTACCAATATTTTGCTTTATCACTTTGGGATGCTTATACATTATATTTTTATTCACTTTGGAGGGAGCAGACAACGATTCTCTGATGGGGAAGACAGGGGCTAAGCTGAGGGGTGGCGGATGAAGAGGAGCTGCAGAGAGGCGTGTAAGACTGCGACTCTGCTTCCTGGTCCCAACTCTGAGTAGTCATGGTTTTGGAAATTTGGATAAAAAAGATGCCAGATTGTTAGATAAATGAGAAGCACCATCCAAAGTGGGATGAATGCTGTCTCGTCTCATAAATTGTCAATGTAGCCCACGTCATTTTTAGGACACCACACAGACAGCCAGCGGTTCAAGGATGACGAGCGACTAAACATGTCATCACTGGTCAGATTGGGGAGGGGCCCAGAGAATACTACAGTGGCAGACATCGTTTTTGCAAACTCACACACCGATTCTACATTAAGTTTCGTGACTTCCGACTGCCGGAGATGGATGTCATTAATGCCGGCGTGAATAACAATTGTGGAATATTTACAGTTACTTTTAGCCAGCATTTTCAGATTTGACTCGATGTCGCCTGCTCTGGCCCCAGGAATACATTGGACTATGACCGCTGGAGTCTCTAGGTTCACGTTTCTGACTACAGAGTCGCCAATGATCAGAGTTTTTTCCTCAGCGGGTGTGTCGCTGAGCGGGGAAAAACGATTAGAAACGTGAACAGGTTGGTGGTGTACCGGGGCTTTGCGACTAGGCTTCCTTCTCACCGTCACCCACCCAGTCTCCTCGCTGCTGAGGAGAGCTGGGGAACCGCTGACAGTGGGACCTGAGCTAGCTAGCTCCGCTGCAGCTAATGGGCGTCCGTCGAGATTAACTGGCGCAGACGGTGTTTCAATGCAGCGGAACCGGGATTCCAAATCAGACAACCTCGCCTCGAGCACCTCAAAAAGACAACATTTATTACATTTACCGTTATCGCTAAAAGAGGCAGAGGTGTAGCTAAACATCTGACAGAGAGAGCACACCAGAGGAGAGGAAAGAGAGGTAGTAGCCTTAGCTAGTGGCTAGAGAGCTGGAGAGCAAACCACACAGGCAGACAGCAAAACAGGAAATGACAATACGTTACCACAAGGAAGTGACGAATCTGGATTCAGGAGTCAGACTCGATCTCTGTTTTTAAGAATAGGGCTAAAACCTACCTTTTTGATATAGCCTACAATTAGGGAGGGATCATGTGTTTCTGAACCCTCCCTTAGTTATGCTGCTAATAGGTTTAGTCAGCCGGGGGACCTCCAATAATGCACTGGGCCTCACTCCTTTCTTCACTCTCAATGAAATATTTTTTTTTTTGCTGGTCATTAACATCTGTTTGTTCTCTCCCATAGATTGAGTCCCCATCGTGCTGTTTGCTCTCTACATGTCCGTTCTTTTCATCTTCTCTGTCCCCTCACCCCCCAGCCAGTCGCAGCAGATGACTGCCCCTCCCTGAGCCTGGTTCTGCTGGAGGTTTCTTCCTGTTAAAAGGGAGTTTTTCCTCTCCACCGTCGCCAAGTGCTTGCTCACAGGGGATCGCCTGATTGCTGGGGTCTTTCTGCAACTGTGGGGGTTCCACCTACAGTTGATAGTGCTATGAGATGACTGTTGTTGTGAAATGGCGCTATATAAATAAAGTTGAATTGAATTTAATTGAATATAAAAAAGTATTCTGTAAGACGCTAAGATTTTTGTTCTAGTTTCTTAAACGTGCATTTCTTTATGGCGAGGAGAGACGTTTGTGGTAAAAACACTATTAACTTGTTAGCATAGCTAACCGACAATACTATAGGCACAAGAGTGAGTAAAAAAATATCCACACTTTGGCCGTTACATATCAATACAAGTGATATACATTTGTCAGCAGAGACAGCCTGTTCATATTTTTAAGGCGAGGAGAAAAGTTTGGTCATAGTAAAGGCACTGTTAGCTCGGAAAATATTATAGTACTTTCGTCGGCCTCCGTCGGTCTATGATGACCATGGAAGAGAATCCTAAACGTCTACTCTGCTGGAACAGCACCGCCTGTGGCTGAACAGGCCGATGCGCGAATGGCAGTCCCTGTCACACAGGTCGCACTTGTGGGTGGTCTCCGTGCTGCTGGGTCTGTGGCGGTTCTTCCTGCGGGTCCTTTTTTCATCTGCTGCAGCAGTCTCTCTTCACCCGCCTTGAGCTGTCTGGTCAGGGTGCCTCTCCATTTGGAGCGGTCCATTGCAAGGTCCTCCCGGCGCTCTGTGTTGATCTCCAGGGTCTTCATGTCTCTCTTGCAGACGTCTCTAAAGCGCAGCTGTGGGCAGCCAACGTCTCTCCTGCCAGTTGCCAGTTCTCCGTAGAGGACGTCTTTGGGGATTCTGCCATCCTCCATATGGTGAATGTGGCCTAGCCAGCGGAGCCTGCGCTGCCTGAGTAGAGTGAACATGGAGGGAAGGCTGGCGCGGGACAGAACTTCTGTGTTGGGCACTTTGTCCTGCCAGGATATGTCCAGGATGTGGCGAATGCAGCGCAAGTGGAAGGAGTTCAGTCTCTTTTCCTGCCGGGCGTATGTTGTCCACGTCTCACTCCCATAGAGCAGTGTGCTGATGACACAGGCGTTGTACACTGCCATCTTCGTCTTGACAGAGAGTTTGGGATTCTTCCACACTCATGTGGTGAGGTGAGCAAGTGTGAAGGCTGATTTTCCATTCCTCTTGTCGATCTCCGTATCAAGGGAGAGGTTGTTGCTGATCGTGGACCCCAGGTACGTGAACTGATTCACAACCTCCAGCTCGTAGTCGTCGATGGTGATGGTTGGTGGTGCTTCTGTGCCTTGCGCCAAGACGTTAGTCTTCTTCAGGCTGATGGTAAGCCCGAAGTCCTTGCATGCCTGGGAGAAGCGGTCCATCAGGGTCTGAAGCTCCTGCTGTGTGTGGGTTGTGACTGCAGTGTCATCTGCAAACAGCATGTCTCTGATTAGAGCCTCGCGTACTTTGGTTCTGGCTTTCAGACGGGCGAGGTTGAAAAGCCTGCCGTCAGATCTTGTGTGCAGGTAGATTCCCTCTGTTGCTGTGCTGAAGGCATGCCTCAGGAGCATAGCAAAGAAAATCCCAAAGAGGGTTGGCGCAAGTACACAGCCCTGTTTCACTCCGCTGCGTATGTTGAATGGCTCTGAGATGTTGCCGTCGTGCTGCACTATCCCCTGCATGTTGGTGTGAAACGATTCAATGAGGCTTTGCAACTTTGGTGGGCATCCTATCTTTGGCAGGATCTTGAAAAGGCCCTCTCTGCTGACCAGATCGAACGCTTTGGTGAGGTCGATGAAGGCGACATACAGGGGCATGTTCTGTTCTCTGCATTTCTCCTGGAGTTGGTGGATGGAGAATATCATGTCTACCGTCGATCGCTCAGCGCGGAAGCCACACTGAGACTCGGGGTAGACATGTTCGGCAAGCTTCTGTAGACAAACGAGAACAACTCGTGCGTAGACTTTGCCAACAACGCTGAGGAGGGAGATGCCCCTATAGTTGTTGCAGTCGCTTCTCTCCCCTTTGTTTTTGTAGAGGGTGATGATCTTGGCGTCCCTCATGTCCTGTGGTACGGCACCTTCCTTCCAGCACTGGCAGAGGACGTCATGCAATGGCAGCAGTAGGGCGGTCTTGCAGTGCTTGATCAGGTCGGGGGGTATGCCGTCGTTGCCGGGTGCCTTGCCAGTGGCCAAGCTATCAATGGCCTTGCTGAGTTCGTCAATGGTTGGCTCGGCGTCAAGTTCGCCCATGGATGGCAGGCAGTCGATGGCATCAAGGGCTGACGGTGTCACGGTGTTCTGTCTGGAGTAGAGGTCGGAGTAGTGTTCCACCCATCTCTCCATCTGCTTGTTCTTTTCTGTGATCATCTCACCAGTGGAGGATTTAAGAGGGACCGTCTTGCTCTGAGCCGGACCAAGTGCTTTCTTGATGCCATCATACATACCACGGATGTTCCCTGTTATGGCAGCGGTTTGAATGTCTTGGCTGAGCTGAGTCCAGTACTCGTTGGCACACCGCCGAGCAGTCTGCTGAACTTTGCTTCTCGCAGCCCTGAGAATCTGGAGATTCTTCTCGTTTGGGTACTTCTTGTACTCAGCAAGTGCTGAGCGCTTGGCTTCAATGACGGGGGTCATCTCAGTCAACTTGGCATCAAACCAGTCCTGTGACTTCGAGGTCTTCCTCCCAAAGGTAGCCAAGGCTATGCGGTGGATGTTGTTTCGCAGCTCTTCCCACTTCTGCTTTGCAGATTCTCCTTCTTGTTGTACATCAAGTTCCTTCTCAAAGGTGGAGGCAAACTGCTCATCAAGTTCTGGTTGGGCCATCTTGCTGGTGTCAATCCGTGCCTTTCCAGGCTGTCTAGCACGATGGAATTTCTTCAGCTGCAGCTTGACCTTGCAACACACCAATGAATGGTCTGTGTCGCAATCTGCACTCTGGAACGAACGGGTGATTAGCACGTTCTTCAGTGAGGTGTGCCTGGTCAGGATCAAGTCCAGCTGGTGCCGGTGCTTTGAGCGCGGATGTCGCCAGGAAACCTTGTGTTGGGGCTTGGTCTTGAAGAACGAGTTTGTGATGCACAGCTCGTGATATGTGCAGAACTCAAGCAGCCGCTGTCCGTTGTCGTTCATTCTGCCCGCACCAAATGGTCCAAGAGAGGAGGGCCAGGAGTTGTGGTCAGCACCCACTCTGGCATTGAAGTCTTCAAGGAGAATGAGTTGTTCAGAGTTGGGGATGATCCTGACAGTTGTTGCGAGATTCTTGTAGAACTCGTCTTTTTCCTCTGGTGTGGCTGTCAGTGTTGGGGCATACACACTGATGAGGGTGACTGGGCCTTGAGTGGTGTTGAGGCGGAGGGTGAGGAGTCGTGCAGAGCTATTGCTGCCCGGTTCCACCATCTTCAGCAAGGTGTTCTTCACTGCGAAGCCCACTCTGTGTTCCCTGTGTTCGTCACTGCCCTTTCCCTGCCAGTAGAACGTGTAGTCCTTCTCTCTCAGTGTGCCTGCGTCAGCCAACCGTGTTTCCTGGAGAGTGGCGATATCCACTCCCAGTCTCTTCAGCTCATTATTGATGATGGCAGTCTTCCTGGTGTCGTCGATGTCCTTGAGGTTAGCAGCGAGTCCTGTCATCATAGTGCGGACGTTCCAAGTTCCCAGTTTTAGAGTTGGTCTCTTTTGTTTTTTTGTCTTGCCTGGTGCAAAGGTTCTCAGCCTGCTGTTCGGACTTCTCCTCATCCCCATGCACCCAATGAGGAAAGCAAGCTGTGGCGGGACAACACCTTATTGGCTGGGGGCTGCCCAGCTTGAGGCGGGTGGTAGCTGTCCAGTGAGATCCGATGATCCCTCCCACTGTCGGGAACAACCCCTGGCGCCGCGCTCTATGCCAGTTGAGCGGTGGCTTATAACCGGTAACTGTCATTCCCCGTGTTTTGTCTACGCCAAAGGCGAAGCTGGAGTGTCCTCTCCAGTGATCGGGTGTTCTACCTTCCAGCGTTGGCCGTTGGTAGGATTCAAGCCTGGGCAGGAAGATATGGAGGACAAGATGTTGCCCATGCAGCATGTCCCCCCTCTCCACATCACTGATGAATCCAAAGGAACAGCAGGGCTGCTACAGTTTGGCACCAGCGCCGTCGCAGGAGCTGCCAGAACGATGTTGAGAACAACAGAGAACTGCCTTAGGGGCTCCGACTCCGGATTTTTACTCAAGGTTGACTCCAGAAGCCTTTCCTGTGACCGGGTGTGCCGCAAGGCAGCGGAGGTTTGAAATCAGGGTTTACCTTCCCCTAGATGGGCTTCCTTCCCAGGTTGACGAGCCACCATCTACCCGAAGCATCTGGTTTTAAGGCGCCAGAGATCCGCCGTCGCCCCTTCTCCTATTAGTAAAAGCAGTTCTGCCGGGCTTAGAGACTAAACCACACGGGCAGGCTAGGAGTTGGACTTAGTTGTCAGAGGCTTTTCGAGATGCACGCCATAAGGAGCATTTTATGAGCACTGGGAGCTTAACCCCAGTGCTGCCCCTGGCTATGACAACCTTGGAACCAGATATCCACACTTTGGCTGTTACATATCAATACAAGCGGATATATACTGTATGTATATACAGACGTGGACAAAATTGTTGGTATCCCTCTGTTAATGAAAGAAAAACCCACAATGGTCACAGAAATAACTTGAATCTGACAAAAGTGGTAATAAATAAAAATTCTATGAAAATTAACCAATGAAAATCAGACAATGCTTTTGAATTGTGGTTCAACAGAATTATTTTAAAAAAAACAAACTCATGAAACAGGCTTAGACAAAAATGATGGTACCCCTAGAAAAGATTGAAAATAATGTGACCATAGGGACATCTTCAACCAAGATGTGTCCTCTAATTAACACCACAGGTGTCTACAAATCACGTCGGGGTCACCAATGTAGAGGGTGTAAGGAAAGGATGTTGAGGCGAGGCACAAGCATACGTTGAACATATTCTTTATTGACCCTCTAACAAAAATACAGCCAGTGGACCCCAGCGTTGCCTGCTGGGGCCGAGTGTCTGGTAGGAGACTCTTTTCCACTCTCTCTGCATTCTGCTTAAATAGCCCCAATGGTATGCACAAAGAGCTGGGCTAGTGCATTATGCTTGTGTGTGACACATTAACGTAATACTTGCTACATTCCTGTACAAAGAGAATGTGTGACACATTAACATAACACTTACTACCTTCCTGACCATCCTGACCATACATTCACCCCCCTGCCCTCATTGTCTGTCAGGCTCCTCCTTGGGGCGCTGCCCCCTTCAGTCCATTGTTCTGCCCCTCTTCCTGCTTCTGGGTGTGAGAGAAATGTCCACCCGCTGTGTCTAGTGTCACCACAACATGATAAAATGACCTCAAATTATAATAAAATAAAATAAATACATCAAATGAATAACTGCAGTTTGTTTGTCTGATCGTTCATGTGCTTGTTCATGTGCGTTTTTAATGTTTTACGGGTTACTTTGTGCAAAAAAAAGAGAAAAAATTAATGTGTTTTCAGAGCGGCAGAAGATGATTGACGATGAGAGCCGTGGGTTGCCAGATCTTGTTATAAGTGGCTTGGTGATTGCTTACTAACGTGTGTGCTCATTTGAGCTGTGTGTGTATGTGTGTGAGAGAGGACTAACTTGTGTGTCACACTGAACTAGAGATTTTGATAAGATGAAATGTGTTAGATATCTCAAGATAATTTTGACAGTAATTTCTTTTTGTTGTGCAGTTTTTTTGTGGGATTTTGCTTGCTTTATGATAGTTTTTACTTGTGTTAAGTGATTTCATCTTGCTTTGTTGGGAGATGTTTTTGCTTTATTTTTAACTAACACTATCTATTGCCGGAACTTTATCGCTTATTTTAAATAAAATTATCTGCCAGCAGAGCACGAAAATTGATCCTTTTTTTTTTGTTTGCTTGGGTTGGGGCTGACTTGAAGCTTGTGATGGGATGGAATATGGGAAAAATCTCAAAGTAAGAGTGTGAGCCCTTTCAGCAATTCCCATATGTAAAAATATATGAGGCAAAAAATATGGTGATGAAAATGTCTGGCTGGTGCCTATCTGATCTGAAATGGGTTTTCCAGATGAAGGATCATTTAATCTCCATCAATTACATTATCTGAAAGAAAGTTAGAGGAGAAAAAGCAGAAAATAAGAATGTATGATAAATAAAAGAGAGTTCCTTCCATCTAAATAAATCATGACATTATGTACATGAAAAGTAAATTAGCTCCATAGGACATTGTGTGAGAATGTGTTTGTATGAAAATGTGTGAGAATTTGTACACAAGAAGGTATAAAAGTGAAAACAGAAGCCTATTGGCAAACTATATAGTTGAAATTTATTTTGCCAGCAGTGTCTGGTTTGAATCAATTAGAGGTGTGGGCTATTGCTATTAAAATGCTCATGTGACCCCAAGTATTAAAGCAAAGTTAGAAGGATTTGAAATAAATAAATAAATATTAGAGGGAAAAAACAAACAAACAAGGGTCCTATGGATGCATTTTTCTTTAAATGAATGTGTTTTCTTCTTTTGATTATATTTTTCTCTTCTCGACATACCTTTTGTCGGTTTTTGAATTTTTAGTATTAATTCTGTGGCTCACATTTTACATTTTATTTCCACTTTTATTGTTGCACTTCCTACTTTATTTAAAGTCCAAGGATGCAGAAATTCATATGGCCCCATGAATCTGAGTAGAAAACATGTTTTATTTTATTTTATTATGGTATATTTTGTTTTTGTCATGAATCTGGGTTTGGAGGCCAAACCCAGCTCTGACTTATTGTTATGATTTGCCCTAGTTTCCTCCTGACAGCTCTGGCACGCCCCCTCCTCCTGTCAAGTGCCATCAGCTGCACTGTCACGGGTGTTCACACACATACACACATACACACACACACACAGATATGCACACGCTCCATTTACTCTCATTCACACGCTCTCTCACACACCTGGTACCAATCAGTCCTGCCCACGCATTCTCACACCGGCAATCTCTTTCCTCGTTAGCTTCAGGAGTATTTGTTTGCCGCTTCAGAGGAAGGAGATTGTCAGGGCATTCACCCTTGTTCATGGCAGGTAGCTCTCCATGAATGACGTACTACTTCCTTCACACATTCAGCCCGACATCTTCAGACGATCAATCCCTGGGTGTTCGCGGCTGCCTCAGCCTCCTATCCTCATCCACCACACTTCACAGACAGCTACGAATGGTTCCAGCCGTAAGTGCTTATTGCCTTTCCTTTTTGTGCTATCGCTGCGTCAGTGATAGCAGTGGTCGCCTTTCCCTGTTGTGCGCATCGCAGTCCTGTAGCACTAGGCATTCCCCTCCCCGGCTGTAGAACATCCAGGTAGCCCCTATATGTCTGGTGGCCCTTATCTCTGCATATTCATCTCTCTGCATTGTGGACATTATTGGACTTGTTAATTTCTTTGTGTTTGTTAATAAAAGTGCACCATCTACTCTTGCTTTTGGGTTTTTCATTCTCTCTCTCGTGCGCCAAGCCATGGCGCACAGAGGTTTATAACAGAATGCCCCGACCAGTGTAAAGTCCAGCGGAGAGGTGGTGCACAAGTTAATTTTTACTTTCTCTCCTTAGTGCTTTCCCCCCCTAGTTTTCTCCATGGATTTTTCCGTTTTTGGACCGAGCCCTGAGGAGTGTGGAGTGGCTGATCAAGCGGTGGTATTCGTTACCCGGGCTCAAGCCACCAACTCTCTGGAGGAGAATTTTTTGCTGTTTGACATCGCTGTTAGGGTGCTCCAGACATGCCCCAGTCTCTGGAAATATCCGGGGTTGACGTTGTTTCTCACCCTGGTCCACGAGTCACGCCGACAGCTGGAGGAGCTGACAGGAGGAGCCATCGGAGCTCACACCGCGGCTTCCCACAACGCGCTCCCGGAGGACCAGAGCCAACCGCTCGCCGCCCGAGCTGGAGTGCTCCTCCCCCCGCCGGATTTCCCATCCTACTCCTGGGAGGACAAAGCAGGACACCGAGGCAGCAGCGGACTCCATCACCAGTCAGGAGTTCAGGCAAGTTCTTCCCCGTTCTCTTGCAATGTCTCCTGAGGTGATCAATCAGATTCCTGTGGAGGAGCTTCAGAAATTATTACCTGCTGAAGCTCCCCAAATAGCTGCTGTCATGGCTCCTTATTCCCTGTCTTCTGTTTCACTTGACTCCCCGCCGGCCCCGGGAGAGGATCGTTGGACGCAAGAGGAGTCAATCACACGGCATGAGGTTAATCCTAGGCTTAAGCGATGGAAGAGGCCCGTCACCTCATCGGCGGTTCTTAACCGAACGTCAAGCCTGACCGCTGCTGCTGCGAAGCCCCCCTTGGTGCCAGCTGTCATACCAGCAGATGCCCTTTCAGCTTCAGCCACAGTTCCTGTCGTTGGGTCGTCCACCCCAGCCGCTGGAGTGATTGTGTGTGCCACTCTGGACCCACCCACGTCCGTGCCATTTGGGCCGGCTCCTCCGTCAACCACCAAGGAGCCTAGAAGACCTATGGGCATGGAGAAGGATGACAACACGCCGTCGGCACCTGCCAGCATTCAGACCCGGGAAGCCAGGCAAGTGGGTTTTCATTCTACCTTAGTCATTAAGGATAAGCCTTGTCTGTCCCCCGCGAGAGAGCCTCAGGCTAGGTAGTCAGTCACCTGAGTGCTCTCCCCCTGCTGCTCCTATGATGAACTCATCTATTTCCTCTGTGTCTCCATCCCCTGCCTTAGAATGTCCACCAGCCATGGAGCTCGATGATTAGGGGAGAAGGGAATGTGCGGTGCTGGAGGACTGCACCCCACAGAACCGCTACGACCAGAGGAGGAGCGCTGTGACCGACTGGAAGCGGGTGCCAATGAAGGCGCATCCCCCAGCTTCACTCTCTTCGGACACAGTGCCACCCAGGTCTCCACCTCCAGACTTCATGCCGGGAGAGTTACCGGCATTAGGGGCTTCACTGGAGGAGACCACGACTGCCGAGACCATCATGCCTGCTGTGGGGGCTGCCATGGCAGAGCCATCCCCCGGACCAGACCTCCAGCCGATTGGACCCCAAACATCATCGTCGGCACCATCAGAGTCCTGGACGGTGGTTGAACTCGAGCACAGGCAAGTAATCTCTCCTGTAGTTCACCTGTCAAGTGTTGAGAGTTCTTCCCTGGCTCGTGGGGAGGAAATTCGGGTGCAGCCCACAGCTGCATCTGATCTTTCCTCGCCGGGCTCTGCCACTGCTGATGACCCTAACCATCTCCATTCTCCAATCTCCTTTGAGCTCCTTCCTAGGGTTGCCGGAGAGGAGCCACTGCAACCTGGGTTGCCCATAGACGAGGAGGAAGGTCCAGTTGTCCCAGAGGAGTTTGACAGGGGTGCAGCACCCGACAGACTGGAGGAACCTGTGTACCCCAAGTCACCAGAGTCCTGGACGGCAGTGGAGCCAGAAGTCAGGCAAGTGTGCTCCATTATGTCAGGAATGTCAATATTAATGTCACACTGCCCGACTCATGGTGAGGGTGACCCGGGGCAGCTCACAGTAGCCCTTGGGACCGCCACACCGGGCTCTGCCACTGCCAGCGACCCTGACCCAGTTTCTCTTTTTCTCTCTTTGGGCTCAGAGCCTCCGGTCGGGTTCGCCAGAGAGCTGCTGAAGGCAGCCGAGGATCGGGGTTCAACGCTGGAGGACGTGAGGAGCATCACCTCCCTCGCTGGGGAGGCCACCGGGGAATTTTCCCACAGATCATAGCCGAATAGGCTATGTGGCTAACCTGTTAGAGGGCAGGGTGCTAGCTTGGGCTTATGCTGTAATGACCAAACCTAGCTACGCCAGTTTAACCTACCAGCAGTTCATCTCCGATTTCCACGAGGTATTCGACCATTCCGACCGTGATAGTGTTCACACCACTCGGCTGCTAAATCTTCGACAGGGGGGCAGGTCCGGCGTGGACTATGCTGTTGATTTCCAGGTGGTGGCAGCGGAGGTCGGATGGGAGGATGCCTTGCTCTGTAGCATATTCATTCGGATCTTAAGCCCTAGCCTGCGGGACAAGCTAGCCCGCCTAGATAAGCCAGAGAGACTCACAGAGCTAATTTCCTTAGCTATCAATTTGGATAACAGGGTGAGGGAGCGGGCAGCCGAGCGAAGAGCTTCCGGTCGCTCGGGCGCCCAGTTTCACCGCTCCTCTCAGTCATCTCAATTGGCCCTGCCTTCATCTGAGGTGCTAGACGGGCAGCAAGCTATGGTGATTGGGTGCTCCAAGATCTCTTTAGCTGAAAAGCAGCGCCACAGAGAGCTAGGACTATGTATGTATTGCGGTAGTGATGAGCATGAGGTTGAGAGTTGCCCCGTTCGGCCAAAAGAGGGGGTACGTGTGTCGCAGTAGGGGGACTCACGGACTCGTCTCAGCCTAATCCCCTCACTAAATGTCTTTTGCCTATCAGATTTATTTACAAACAGACTGAATATGCCACACATGCACTGATTGACTCGGGGGCTGAGCAGAGCTTCATATCGGGGGACCTGGCAACCCGACTGGGGCTTCCCTGCCATCCACTCCAGTCTCCCCTTAAGCTTGTTGCCTTATCTAAGGCCCCTCTGGCAATGGTCTCCCAACAAACTGCCCCGGTGTCAGACATCGTCTCCAGCAACCATCGGGAGGACCTGCGCTTGTTGGTGTTGCCCTCCTCTACATCTCCAGTCATTCTGGGCTACCCCTGGCTCCGGCTCCACAATTCCTCCTTTGATTGGCGAAAAGGGAGTGTCATTTTGTGGAGTTCGTTCTGCCTCAGTGCGTGCTTGCAGTCCGCAGCATGCGCCCCGTCAGTGTCTCTGGCCCCTCACGCCCCTCCTCCTCCTGACTTGTCCAAGGTGCCGTCTGAATACCACGACCTGGGGTTGGTAGGCGCTGTCTCCCCCCCCCCCCGCCCTTATGATTGTGCCATCAATCAAAAAAAAAAAAAAAAAAAAAAAAAAAAATCTCCGGGCTGGCGCCCCGCTGCCATCAAGCTGCCTCTATAATCTTTCGGCACTGGAGCGGGAGGCGATGGATACTTACATCAGGGAGTCTCTCAGCTCAGGCATCATTCGACCTTCCTCTTCAGCAGTGGGGGCAGGATTCTTCTTCATGGGTAAGAAGGATGGCTCCCTGCGGCCATGTATCGACTTCAGGGGTCTCAATGACATCACCATGAAAGACAAATATACCCTCCCTCTTATGGACACAGTATTCGACTCCCTCCAGGGGGCCTCCTGGTTCACCAAGCTCGACCTCCGCAATGCATACCACCTCGTGCGGATCAAGGAGGGGGACGAGTGGAAGATGGGATTCCGGACTCCAAGCAGCCACTTCGAGTACCTCGTGATGCCGTTTGGGTTGTCCAACACTCCGGCCGTCTTCCAGCGCCTCATCAATGACGTTCTCCGGCACTTTCTCGGTTCCTTCATCTTCGTGTACCTGGATGATATCCTCATCTTCTGTCAGTCACTGGATGAACATCGGGTCCACGTGAGACGGGTCCTCCAATGGCTCCTGGAGAGCAAGTTGTTTGTAAAGGCCGAGAAGTGTGAGTTCCATGCCAACACAACCTCGTTTATCGGTTTTATCATCTCCCACAACCAGATTCTCCCCGACCCTGAGAAGGTCAAGGCAGTGGTGGATTGCCCCCCCCCCCCCGCCCCCCACCGTCAAGGAAGCAACTCCAGCAGTTCCTGGGGTTTGTCAATTTTTACCGCCGCTTTGTGCCTAACTACAGCGTGATCGCTCTCCCCTTGACCCGTCTCACATCCCCCAAGGTGACCTTCCGGTGGATGGAGGAGGCTGCAGTGGCATTCACCACCCTCAAGGGGGGGTTCTCGTCCTCCTGTGTCCTGACGCAGGTGGATCCTTCCCTTCAGTGCCTGGTCGAGGTGGACGCTTCCGACTCCGGGGTGGGGGCAGTTCTCTCCCAGTGCTCTCCCGTGGATGGGGTGGTCAGTCCCTGTGCATTCTTCTCACGTCGTCTGTCCCCGGAGGAAAGAAACTACGACATCGGTGACAGGGAGCTCCTGGCAGTGAAGCTCGCCCTGGAGGAGTGGCATCACTGGTTGGAGGGGGCCGCCCAACCCTTCGTAGTATGGACTGATCATAAAAATTTGGAATACCTGAGGACCGCCAAGCAGCTGAATTCCCATTAGGCCCATTGGTCACTATTTTTTGGGTGCTTCAACTTTACGATTACCTATCGCCCCTGGGCTAAGAACGCCAAACCGGAGGCCCTCTCCAGGCAGTTTGCTGTGGATGTGGCTGAGGGGCACGAACACACCATCCCCCCAGCTTCGAGTGTCGCTGGCACCCTCTCGTGGGGCATCAGGGATAGAGTCTTGAAGGCACAGGCGGCTGAGCCCGATCCGGGGGGAGGACCCGCGGAGCGGCTGTTTGTTCCCACGTCAACCCGGGGCGAGGTGATCCATTGGGCCCACTCCTCCAAGTTTTCGTGCCATCCAGGGGTGACCCGCACAGTGGAGCTCCTGCAGAGATCGTTCTTGTGGCCGGGGCTCCAAAAGGACGTCATCGCCTATGTCCGCACCTGTGCTCAGTGCTCCACTGGGAAGACATCTTCCTCTCCGCTGGCCAGTCTCCTTCACCCGTTGCCGGTCCCCAGCAGACCTTGGTCTCACATAGTGCTGGACTTCATGACTGGGCTCCCTTCCTCCAACCCCTTCACTGCAGTCCTCACCGTCGTGGATTGGTTTTCCAAGGCCGCTCACTTTGTTCCACTCCAGGGGCTGCCTACGGCACGGGAGACGGCGGACTTACTAGTGTAGCATGTCGTACGCCTCCATGTGATCCCCACCGACATCGTTTCCGATTGTGGGCCCCAGTTCGTGTCCCAGGTTTGGAAGGCGTTCTGCAATGCACTAAGGGCAACGGTGAGCTTGTCTTCCGGTTACCATCTGCAGAGCAACGGGCAGTGCAAGCGAGCCAATCAGGAGCTGGAGGCCACTCTGCATTGTGTCATTGCCTCCAGTCCATCGTCCTGGAGCGGCCACCTCCCCTGGATCGAGTATGCCCATGACTCAACTGTTTCCTTGGCGATCGGCATGTCTCCCTTCAGGGCCTCTTTGGGTTACAACCCCCTGCTTTTTCCCAAGGAGGAGAAGGAAGTGGCGGTGCCATCTGTCCACGCCCACTTGAGACGCTGTTGCTGGCTCTGGACTGTCACCCGCAGAGCTCTCCTTAGCACGGCTGAGTGCAACACCAGGATGGCAAATCGCCGCAGGACACCGGCTCCCCAATACCAATTGGGTCAGCAGGTTTGGCTGTATTCACTCGAGTCTGAGCATTTGTTCCCTGGGTCTGATAATTATGTCATAATCTACTCTCGCTTTTGGGTTTTTTCATTCTCTCTCTCGTGCGTCAAGCCATGGCACACTGAGGTTTAAGACAGTTTTATTTTAGGTTCATTGGGATTCATAAAGCAAACATGAAACTCCCATCACAATATTCTGCACAAACAGCTGAATTAGTTGCTCTAACTGAAGCTTGTAAATTAGGCCAGGGAAAAGCACTCACAGTCAATACTTTTTTTTTGACAAGGTCACACAGGACATCACGCCTCAGCATCTCTTCTTTTGACACTAACAGAATAACTATCACATGACATGCTCACTAACGTACAGGAAACATCACCACAAGCTACAATGAAACTCTGAGAAAAAAAAGGGGGAAGCAGCATTTGACAATATAATAGTATCATTTATCAAGGTATATATTATGACCTAATTTACCCTTTTCATTGTACTTAATATTCTTATAATTCATTTTTTAATCATTTTCAAGGAATCACATATTCCACTTGCATTAAGACAGTAACCTCACAGACTGACACCCAAAACACAGAAACAGTGGCCTTTTATTTAAGTCCTAGTTTTAATTTCCATGTGGATACTATATGAACAGAATATATGTCCCAGGAATCTTTTCCTCCTTTGTTGTTGTTGTTTTTTTAGAGGCGAACTGAACCATGGTGGACCAGTGCTATCTTTATTGTCTCATTGATCCCCTCACCCCAGCATCATCACCCAATGTCAGCACCGACGTCACCACCAAATCCATCCATCAACCAGCACTACAGCATGCACACTTCCTGAAGACAACAAACAGGACTAAGAACTCTCTTGCTAAGTCAGCGGCGAGTGGCTGAAGACAACAACAGGCCAGGATTGCTTTGCTTGTGGAAATGGCCTGTAACCAAGAACTGCTGAGTGACAAACATGACTCCACCTCTGTGTGCTTCATTTTACTCAGATTAATCTGAGTAAGCTGGACTAGCCTGCCACAATTTCGATACCCAGCTAATTTTTTCCCATTAAAATCTGATGTGTTTTTTACTTCCGGTCTGGACGCCATGGCGACTGCAGCTTAACACTGAAGTTCTCAGACCCAATCCAGGATAACACCTTGAAAATCAAACTTAACGGATTTTTGGAGGAGTGAAAATCAAAAGACAAAATCATCATGTCTAAAGGAAAACAGAAGAAACTGAAATTCTCCAGGCCAGGACACGTATCGGCCGGAGAATCCGAACTGGAAGATCTCCGTTCAGAAGACGAGGAACTGGTGATAGCTAACAAAAGGGTTAGCCTGAAATCACTATTTGAGGAGCTACGACGATTTCGCCGAGATGTTACGGCCGAATTTCGGGAATTCAGAGAAGAATTGAAAAGGACAAACAGCAGAGTGGACCAGGCCGAGAACCGAATCTTGGAAACAGAGGATCGAATAAAAGTGCTCGAAGATTCTGTGCTAGACCTAAGCAGCTATAGAGGCTAAGCTAACCGACCAAGAAGGAAAACAAAGAAGAGACAACATAAGAATTCATGGTCTGATAGAAGGAACCGAAAATGGTTTTAACTCAATGGCAGAATGCGTGGAATCCTTACTAAGAGAGAAATTGGATATTCCACAAACCACCGACTTGAAGATAGAAAAGGCACATCGTTCATTAGCCGCTAGGCCGGCGGCGGAAGCGCCCCCACGTTCGGTGTTGGTAAGATTTTCCAATTTCAAAATAAAACAAGAGGTTGTAAGACTGGCCTGGCAGAAAAAAGGATTTATGCACCAGGAGAGAAAAGTCTACGTGGAACACGATTACGCCCCGGAGGTCCTTAAAAAGCGCAGGGAATACAATGACGCGAAAAAGGTGTTAAGAGAGAAGAAATTGCGCTTTCAGACACCATTTCCTGCGAAGTTAAGGGTCTTCTACGGCGATGAAACGTGTCTCTATAATTCGGCGGAAGAAGCAACAGCTGACATGGCGAAAAGAGGGCTCCCGGTAACGGTATTTAAACCCGCAGCAGACCCGAGTGAGAAGATCAAAGCGCAAACATGGACAACACAAAGACCTTCAAAATCCACGGACCAGCAGCGGGAAACCCAGCACCAGAGCGTCGCGGATAAACTATCCGTTTTCAGGTTGGAATAGCGACCTTTTTTTTTTTTTTTCTTTTCTCTTGAATCAATCCGCACATCCAACCCCCCTCATACAAGGTAACAAACATTAAAGGAGATGCATATTCAGCATGTGGTAAAACATTTCATGGAACAATCATATTATTTGAAACAAATAAGTCTTTGTAATAAAAAACAAAAAAAACAAAAAACTTGTTAAAATAGAAATGTGACAATAATCCACATGTTCTCCTCATACTAACAAATACTGTTTTTGCGTGAATGTTTGATGTGATGGGGGTGGGAGGGTGCACACAATTTCACAGGGTTTAGGCATAAAAGGAAAAAAAAAAAAAAATCATTACAAGTTTGGATTGGGTTCTGAAACTCACGTTAAAAGCATGGGACTACTTTCAGTGGTAAGAGAGGGCCCTCAACACGTAACAGAGTTTGAGGAATTTCCCTCAGAGCCTTCACTCCATCAAGGCTCTTACAGGGTCTTTAAAAAGACCTCAGCTCAGGAAGTTCTTATGACAGCTTTTTGTTTTAAAGTTTTTTACACTATGTTCTTAATGTTTTTCTTGTTTTTAATGTTCTTTCAGTTTCTGAGTAGCACAAAAGAGGGCCACCACACAGTTATACTAAACAAAACAACACAATGGAGAAACAGGGTGTAACCAAAATAATTTCATATAATGTAAAAGGAATCCTGAATCCAGTTAAAAGATCCAAGATTCTAGGCAAAATGAAAAAAGACAAAGCAGGAATAATACTTTTACAAGAAACCCACCTAACAGACGTGGAACACAATAAACTCAGTAGACAAGGGTTTAAAATGATCTCTTCATCTTCATATAAATCAGGGAGGAGGAGGGGAGTAGCGACATTGATATCAACCAAAATTACATTTGAAAAAAAATCAGAACACAAAGATAAAGAAGGGAGATACAGTTTGGTAACTGGGCGGCTAGAGGGAGAAGATATCACCCTGCTGAATGTGTATGCTCCCCCAGGGGCTAACTGGAAATTTTATAAAAATGTATTCGACCTAATGATAACTAAAGCTCAAGGTTTAGTGATATGTGGTGGGGACTTCAATCTTAGACTGAATCTATACTGGGATGCTTCTGGTAATTCCCCACATCAAAATAACACCCAAAACAGGAAGACTCGGATGCTACTAAAAGAATTGGGAATCTGTGACGTGTGGAGGGAACTCAACCCCAGTGTAAAAGACTATACATTTTACTCAACTCCACATTCATCTTACTCAAGGATTGACTATTTTTTTATGTTTAATAGAGACATTGGAAGAGTAAAAACATGTAAAATAGGACTGATGGATCTCTCCGACCACAGTCCGATCTACATGGACTTAAATATCCAAAAATACACAAATAATACATTTTCTTGGAGGTTAAATTCAAATGTCCTGAAAGGACCATTGAAAGATGAATTGGAATCAGATATTCTCAGATATTTGGAAGATAACGATAATGGAGAAGTATCCCCTTTAATACTGTGGGATGCATGTAAAGCTGTAATAAGAGGAAAGATTATTGCAAAACTGGCAACCCAAAAGAAACTAAGACAAGAAAAACTATCCACATTAGAGTCAGAACTTAGGAACCTAGAAAAAGAACACAAAGGCAACACTCATTCTACTGACTCGCTCAAGATTAAGGAAATTAAAAACCAAATAAATGAGATCTACACAATAGAAATCCAGAAGAAACTTACATTTCTGAAACAAAAATACTATGAAGCAGACAGTAAATCGGCAAAATTGCTAGCCTATAAATTGAGGAAACATCAAACAGAAAGAGCAATCTACAAAATCAGAGACCCAGTATCAAAGGAAATAAAATTCAGAATTCAGGATATTCTTAAAAACTTCGAGAATTACTATAAGAACTTATACTCCCACAAAAAACATAAAAACGCATCCGAGGCATTCCTAAACACATTAAACCTTCCCCAACTTACGGAGTCACAAAATAAAACACTACTGTCAGAAATACATCCTAAAGAATTGGAAAAAGCAATTATGAAACTTAAAGCTAACAAATCCCCAGGAGCTGATGGCTATACAGCAGAGTGGTACAAAACCTTTAAACAGCAACTATCTCCTCTCCTCCTGAAAACATTTAATTATGTCCTCCACACAGGGGAAATCCCCCCCTCCTGGAGAGAAGGGGTCATTGCAGTTATACCTAAACCTGAAAAGGATAAACTAGAGTGCTCCAACTACAGACCAATCAGTGTACTAAATCAGGACTATAAGCTTTTTACCATTATCCTTGCCAAAAGGTTAGAAAATATACTGACAGACCTAATTCATTTAGACCAAACAGGTTTTATAAGACAAAGACAGACACAAGACAACATTCGACGCACTTTACACATAATTCATCATATAAAAAAATATAACTTAAATGCAGTCATATTGGGATTAGATGCTGAAAAAGCATTCGATTCGGTTGACTGGTCTTTTCTATATAGAATCTTATCCAGTTTCAATTTTCATAACAACTTCATTAGAACTATACAGGCATTATATAAAAAACCAACAGCTAAAATAAGGATTAACGGTAATTTATCATCATCTTTTGAACTGGAAAGAGGATGTCGTCAGGGCTGCCCCCTGTCTCCACTGCTCTTTGCAATCTTCATAGAACCTCTGAGCCAATGGATAAGACAAAACCAAAAAATTCAAGGTATTACACTTGGTCAGAAGGAACACAAAATAGCACTCTTTGCTGATGACATTTTAATATACCTAGGGCAGCCGGACACTTCTTTACCAGAACTAACCTCAGTTTTTTCAGAGTATGGAGATTTATTGGGGTACAAATTAAGATAAGATAAGATAAGATAAGCCTTTATTAGTCCCACAATGGGGAAATTCCAGGATTGCAACAGCACAGGGATAGCAACACTCAGAGCAACAATCAGAAGGCAAGAAAAAAAAAAACAAAAAAAAAACAAGCAAGCAAGAGCAGCTAATATACATATGTACGTATTACTATAAAATATATATATATACACACACACACAGACACACAGTGCAGAGCATTGTAGCTGGATGGAATAAATATATGAATATATGAACACACAGTGCAGAGCATTGTAGCTAGATGGAATAAATATGTAAATATATAAACACCCACAGTACGGAGCATTGCAGCTAGGTGGAATAAATATGCAAGTATATAAACACACACAGTGCGGAGCAATGTAGCTAGATGGAATAATATGTAGATATATAAATATATAAACACACCCAGTGCTGAGCATTGTAGCTAGATGGAATAAATATGTAAATATATAAACACACACAGTGCAGAGCATTGTTGCTAGATGGAATGAAACAGCATAACCGTCTACTTAGTTATCCTACATGGTATGATTATGTGCCCATACATATTCTCACCCTCCATAGCGACCGGTAAGTTCCTAGTTGTATGCCGGAGGGGACCATTGTGTAAGTCTATTGCATCTTTTGCATTCAAAAAACTATTAGTTTGTTACGTCTTTTTGCTATCTCTGCGAGCAGCCCTGCTTAGGTTGTACAGTCTGACAGCCGTTGGTAGGAAGGACCTACGAAACCTCTCGGTTGTGCACCTGGGATGATGTAGTCTGCTGCTAAATGAGCTCCTCAGTGCATTCAGTATGTCCTGCATAGGGTGGAACTCGGACTCCAGCAGAGATGACAGTTTAGCCACCGTCCTTCTCTCTCCTATCTCCTCCATCGGATCAAGGCGCTGCCCCAAATATGCATAAAACCCAAGTTTTAACATTCAACTATGACCCAAATCATTATTCACTAAGCAAACTCAAAACTAACTGGGAGTCAGAATCTATGAAATATCTGGGGGTCAATATCCCGAAACAACTCAACAAAATTATATCACTAAACTATGATCCACTGGTGACAAAAATAAAATCTGACCTAGCAAGATGGAATATGATACCATTCTTGGGTACTGCACAAAGAATTGAAGCAGTCAAAATGAATATACTTCCACGTCTTCTATACCTTTTCCAAACAATACCGGTAGAACCTCCCAAAAAAACATGGCAGGAGCTGGACAGAAGGATCTCAAGATTCATATGGCAGGGCAAGAGACCTAGAATCAGATATAGAACCCTACAGCTAAACAAAGACAAAGGTGGGCTCGCGCTGCCAAATATCAGGGACTACTTTAAAGCCGCACAAATTAAAACTTTAGTAGAGATATGTAACCCAGTCTACACTGCACAATGGAAGGAGATCGAATGCCAAATAACAAGTGACATCCCCCTACAGGCGATAATAGGGAACAATGTCTTACCTAAGCTTTTGAATAACACTAACCCGTGGATAGAGACCCCGCTAAAAATTTGGTTTAAGATAGTCAGAGAGAATCAAACTAAAGAGCCCTATCAACTTCTGCAATGGATCGCCTATGATCAGGACTTTACTCCTAATAAAACAGACACCAGATTTAAAAAGTGGAAGGAGAAAGGGCTGATAAAATATTACGATTTTTTTAAAGGGCAAATCTTAAGAAGTTTTGAAGATTTGAAAAAACAAGGCCTAATAAATCAAGACCTTTACAGGTTCTTCCAGCTTAGACACCACATAAACAATATACTTAAAAAGGAGGTTTTGGAAAGGGCCCAGTCAGGTGTTCTGAAGGTCTTCTTAATGGCATATAAAGGGATCCCAGGGATCAGATACATTTCTAAAATATACCAAGGTCTTCAAGACTTAAAAGGAGACAACACATCTTATATAAAAGAGAGATGGGAAAAAGAGGGGAATTTCACTTTACAACTGGAAATATGGGAAAAGCTAAATAAACAGCAATGGAAAAGTACCTCATCCCTGCAGTGGAGAGAATTTGGATGGAAAAACTTGGCAAGATTTTTCAGAACACCTGCACAAAACAAATTTACCCATAAGGGATTGAACTGTTGGCGCTTGTGTGGTGAAAAGACTGCAAATCATTTTCATGTGTTTTGGTCATGCCCAGTTATCCACCAATATTGGACCAAGGTACAGACAATATTGGGGAAAATATTCAAAATTACAGTTCCCTTTTCTTTTGTAACTTTGTATTTGGGTTTACTACCGGACTCACTGGAAAGACGAGGAGAAAAATACTTATTCAATGTTTTAATATTGGCAAGCAAAAAAGCTCTAACTAAAAAATGGATGTTGAAGGACTGTCCTACACCTGAAGATTGGACTAACGTGATCCAAGACATTTACTCGATGGAAAAGTTGACATTCGCACTGAGACAGGACATGGATGTGTTCATGAACTTTTGGCAACCCTGGACCGCATATGTGTCTTCCATTAGATCTAATCTTTGACAAATACCATTTCAATAATGGTTCCGCTCTTTGTTCCAACGCTACTCAGATGCTCTTTTATCTTTATTTACTTACTTTTTCTTTTTGTTTGTTTTTTACTGGTTTGTTTGGTTTTTTTTGTTATTTGTTTTTTGTTTTTTTTTCTCTTTAATTTCACTTTTTCTTTCACTTTAAAAAAAAAAAAAGGGGGTGTTGTAAGAATTAATCTTCCAATGTTGTCAGATATCAGAAAATAAGGGAACATGTGATGAAAATGTAAACACTGCATTGCTGTAACGACCTGTATACCCTTTACAAAAACTTAAATAAAAAAAAAAAAAAAAAATCTGATGTGTTTTCAAAGTGTTCCCTTTATTTTTTTGAGCAGTATATATATACGAAAGGAATTTTTGTATGCCTGATAAGAATGGGAATTTCTACATTAATAAATTAGTAAGTTAAAAGGGTATTTTACTGAATCCACTGATAACTTGGTAGGACGAATGAGGAACTTTGTTGAATTTAAAACAAAGTTGATGAATTTAATGACCCTTTAACAGATTAGTAAACACAGGAAAAAACAAAGCTGAAGAAAGTTAAATACTGACATAAAAGGTGAGTTTATTATGGGTAAATGAAATCTAGAAAATTACTGGTTTAAACATTTATTATAGGTCTGAGGAAAATGCAGACCAAGGGTCCATCAAGCAGGTAATTAAGTGTCTATTTTTTCTTTGAGCTGCATGAACACTGACTGAAATAATGAGAGTAATCTGCCACCTTTAACCCATCCCATCATAGACAGTGAATGATGACTACCCTATAAGCTTGCCTTGTCATGTCTACTGCCGAAACAAAACATTGTTTGCACAATAATACATTTCAAATGAATTGGGTTTAGACTGGATACAGGTAAGTGGTAAGTATTTGGAAATATGGTTGTTTTTGTTTTGCTTTCTCCACAGGTAAAAGCAGTAAACAAAATAAAACTAAGATGCTTCTTCTATTAGTGAGTTAAATTGTAATTTCTACAAGATTAAAGTGAGAGTAGACAGAAAATGAAAGAAATATGATTTAGCAATGTTAAATGCTCTTGTCCTAATCCTAATTATCTGTTATCCATTATGCAGTCTGAGTTACAGTTTTTATATAACAGGAGCTATACAAATATAGCTTTGATTGATTGATTCTGATAATACATTTGCAAATCTGGTCAAGATTGGAGTAAAGCCTGATTATCGGTTGAATGGACATGTGTGTCAAGAGGAGTGACCTTAGCACACTACACTGGACTACACAGGAAACTGAATAACTAACCAACGTGCAGATCAATTTGTTATGTATTGCATTGATGCACAATTTATTTAAAACTAAGAGAATAAAAGCAGTCCTGTCTGCTACTGCTTTAATCAATTTGAAATATTATAATTGTAAGAAAAATAAAAACAAAACACCATTGCATTTTGCAAGCGAGGCTTACATCCTTTTTTCCTTGCTCTCAGGCGGAGTGTAGAAGGAGACTGAGACAGATAAGGAGGGGCCCAGATTGTCATCATGGGGATATTGTGAAGGTGCTAACGGCTTCATTTCAACGAGCAATAATTCAAATGTGACGATACAATGGAAAGAAGATCATCTTTCTGGAATCATGTCACAGAGGTCCCAAATCCAGGACTCATCAGCAGTGCCCACCAACCACTAATGAACTCTTTTGCTGGTCACCTGGTGAGGTGACTGAAATGGTGGATCAAAGAATGGTTAAAAGCACGGTTTTGGATGCCATAACTTGTTATCACTTTTCATTTATGGTGCCTTTTATGGCATCAAAAGGGGAGAATGAAAGAAAAATTCCATATCTGTCTTATATTTGTCTTTCCATAATTGTCTTATATTTGTTGTCATTTAGCCTCAGAGTCTAACTTAATGTTTGTGTAAAAAATATCAAGGCTACAGCTGCACTAGTTATCATCTTGTTTTTAGTCTGGTCTGCATGGCTCCTGTGTGGCTGGGACAGAATGACCAGAATCAGAATCAGAATCAGATTTATTGCCATTGTTCATGTGATACACAAACTAGGAATTTGTCTCGGTGCCATGCTGCAACATTAAAAACATAATGAGAAAAGGGGATAAAATAAAAAACTAAAGGACTAGAAACGTGCAATAAATGTAGAAAAATAAGTAATAATAAGTAATAATAATAATAATACTAGTAATAATGAGTAGTACTAGTCAAGGCAGTTTAAAAAATTTGCATGTAGCAGATAATGTGAAGTACCACATAGTGCAGTCAATAATGCAACAGAAAAACAGTGGTGATTGACATGAGTCTGGTTGAGCTGCTGTACGTAGTGCACGAGAGTCAAAAGTCACTTAGTGTTCAGCAGTCTGATGGCAGAGGGGAAGAAGCTGTTCATGTGCCGGGAGGTTTTAGTCCGAATGGACCGAAGCCTTCTACCTGAGGGGAGGGGGGCAAACAGCACGTGACCAGGATGTGAAGGATCGGCTATGATCCGGCCAGAACGCCTCCGAGTCCTGGAGATGTACAGATCCTGGAGAGATGGGAGTTTGCAGCCTATCACCTTCTCAGCAGTGCGCACGACGCGCTGCAGCCTTAGTCTGTCCCTGGCAGTGGCTCCTGCGTACCACACAGTTATGGAGGAGGTGAGGATGGACTCGATGATGGCCGTGTAGAACTGCACTAACATCTTGGTGGGTAGCTTGAGCTTCCTCAGCTGCCGCAGAAAGAACATCCTCTGCTGGGCCTTTTTGATGAGGGAGCTGATGGTTGGCTCCCATTTGAGGTCACGGGTGATGGTGGTGCCCAAGAAGCGGAAGGAATCTGCAAAGGTGATGGGAGAGCCTGTGATGGTGAGGGGGGGCAGGGGGGATGTGACTTTCCTGAAGTCCACAATCATCTCTGCTGTCTTCAGAGCATTCAGCTGCAGGTTGTTGTGGCTGCACCAGGACACCAGCTGGGCCACCTCTTCCCTGTAGGCGGACTCGTCGCCGTTGGAGATGAGCCCGATGAGGGTGGTGTCGTCCGCAAACTTAATCAGCTTAACAGACTGGTGGGAGGAGGTGCAGGAGTTGGTATAAAGGGAGAAGAGTAGGGGGGAAAGTACACAGCCCTGGGGTGATCCAATGCTGATGCTAACAGAGTCTGAGACAGACTTCCCCAGGCGCACATGCTGTCTCCGGTCCGTCAGGAAGTCGGTGATCCACCTGCAGAGGGAGTCAGGCACGTTGAGCAGGGACAGCTTGTCCTGGAGCAGATCGGGGCGGATGGTGTTGAATGCGGAGCTGAAGTCCACAAACAGAATCCTGGCGTAGGTTCCCGGGGAGTCCAGGTGCTGCAGGATGGAGTGGAGGGCCAGGTTGACTGCGTCGTCCACAGACCTGTTAGCACGGTAGGCAAACTGCAGCGGGTCTAGGAGGGGTGTGGTGATGGACTTGAGGTGAGACAGGACCAGGCGCTCAAAGGACTTCATGACTACAGAGGTGAGCGCTACAGGTCTGTAGTCGTTAAGTCCAGTTATCCGTGGCTTCTTGGGGACAGGGATGATGGTGGAGGATTTGAGGCAGGTCGGCACGTGACATTGCTTAAGGGAGGTGTTAAAAATGTCTGTGAAGACAGGAGCCAGCTCTTTCGCACAGTGTCTCAGGGTGGAGGGAGACACACCGTCCGGCCCGGGGGCCTTGCGCGGGTTCAGTCTGGAGAACTGTCTGTGCACGTCCTGCTCACTGATGACAAGGGGAGGGGGGGAGGAGGAGGAGGAGGAGGGGGGGGACCGTTTTTGATGAATTAGGGGCTGAGGAGGCAGTGGAGCTGGGTGGAGTGGGTGAGTTGGACACAGCTGACGAGGTGTCAAAACGGGCATAGTGTTGGGACAGTCTTTGACAAAGGGCTTTGTCATCCTGACCCTTAGAAGCCTGAGACCGATAGTTGGTGATTTGCCTCAGTCCTCTTCACACAGAAGCCGAGTCATTAGCAGTGAACTGCTGCTGGAGTCTCTCAGAGTACACAGATTTAGCTCTCCTCAGCTCTCTGTTAAACCGATATTTGACCTCCCTGTAGCAGTCCCTGTCTCCACTTTTCAATGCTGCTTCCTTCTCCTTCCTGACCTGAGAAAAGCTAATCTGTACACCACGTTTTGACCAGATGTACTGGATCAATCATGATGGACAATTTGCTCCTCCACCTCCGAGATAACGAGGAACTTAAAGAATTGAGTGATGTGTGTTTGAGTCAGAATGATGCACGAATAGGCTCTGAGACTATTTTTGCTTTGTTCTCCACTGGCCGGCGTAATTAAATTTGCTGAAACTCTGATCCTGCCTGGTTTTTAACTGAAGGTCTTCAAGAATTTTTCTAACAGAAGGAAAAAAGGACTTGTATTGATTGGCTAGACAGAGAGATCGAGGTGGAAAGAAAGTGCAGCAGGTTAGGTTGATTTCAGCACAGAAATGGTAATGTACTACCAAGTGATGAGAGTGTGTTGAGAAGGTGGAAGGAGTACTTTGAAGAGCTGATGAATAAAGAAAATGAGAGAGAGAAGACGATGGATGGATGAAGGAAAGATGGTGAACAAGGAAGTCCCGAGGATTAGCAAGGCAGAAGTGAGGGCAGCTTTGAAGAGGATGAAGAATGGAAAGGCGGTTGGTCCAGATGACATACCTTTGGAAGCATGGAGATGTTTAGGATAGATGGCAGTGGACCTTTAACCACATTGTTTAGCACAATCTTGGAGAGTAAGAGGATGCCTCAGGAGTGGAGAAGAAGTGTTTTGGCACCAATTTTCAAGAACAAGGGTGATGCTCAGAGCTGTAGTAACTACAGAGGCATAAAGTTGATCAGCCACATTATGAAGATGTGGAAAAGAGTTGTTGAAGCCTGGTTAAGTGTTGATGGAGAAGTATTGAGAAGGTCAAAAGGAGCTGCACTGTGTCTTTGTGGATCTAGAGAAAGCATATGATAGGGAGCAAAGAGAGGAAGTGTGGCACCGTATGAGAAAGTCAGGAGTGGCAGAGAAGTGTGTGAGGGTGGTGCAGGACATGTATGAGGACAGGACAGCAAGATGGTGGTGAGGTGTGCTGTCGGAGTTACGGATGGATTCAAGGTGGGGGTAGGATTACATCAGGGATCCGTCTGAGCCCCTTCTTGTTTGCTATGGTGATGGACAGGCTGACAGATGAGGTCAGGCAGGAGTTTCCGTCGGCCATGAGGTTTGCAGATGACATTGTGATCTGTAGTGAGAGTAGGGAGCAGGTGGAAGAGAACCTGGAGAGGTGGATGTATGCGCTGGAAAGAAGAGGAATGAAAACCAGTAGAAGCAAGACAGAATACATGAGTGTGAATGAGAGGGAAGGTAGCAGTGAAGATGCAAGGAGTAAAGGTAGTGAAGATAGATGAGTTTAAATACCTGTGATCTGTAGTGATCTGCTCTGCCTGCCTGTTGCCCTAATTTCCTCCACAGCTGCGCACAAACCTGCTCTCCTCATCAACCTGCCTATTTAAGCTGTGCTGCCCTCAGGTCTGCACGGAGACGTCAAGCTCCCTGGTCTGGCAAGACCTCTTCACCTTCTCATCACCTACATGTTCCAGAGTTCCATCTCCTCTGAGTCCTTCCTGCCTCGTCGTCCTCCTGGGAGTCCTAGCTCCCCAGTGACGAGTAAGCCTCTTCCTAACCTCATCTCCTTGCTTCGCTCTGCTCCCCTGTGCACAGGTGGAAATCCGCGGCAGCGGAACTCCTCCTCCTGGAGGCGGACTGAGCTCCACCTGCACCTCAACAAGCTCACTGCTCCCCTCTTCACCTCACACCTCCTCAGCAACCGGGGCCGAAGACACTGTCCCTCTGGCCGGAGCCTCCGGGATCTCACCTGGGCGACACACCAACTCGCCTACAGTAAGGCTGAACATTTCCTGAATCATCACTCCCGATTCCTGTCACTAATTCCCTTGTCTCTGCTCTTCTCTAGGGTTGCCGGTCTGTATGGTGCTCTGCTCACCTCGGCTGTTACATTCCTGCACACACGCATACATTCACACTCACACTTCTTAATAAAAGATAATTTAGTTTATTCTGGAGTCTGTGTCTGCCTTCTGGGTAATAAATCATGTCAGTACGTCTCCGTCAAAACTACCCAGCAGACAGTGTGTTAGCGCACAAGCTTAACATCATTGAGGCTCGAGTAGACCAATTATCTCATCAACAACAGGTCATACTTACATAGCTTGTCCAGATTAACACATGCCTGAATCTTCTGCCAGCTCCTCAGTCCTTCCCACCTGCTCCCGGCAGCACGGCCGGCCCAGCCAATTCCATCCCTTCTCCTTCTCCACCATCCCGGCTGACTCCAGTTCCCACGCCCTCACGCTTCAGCGGTAAGCTAGGGGAGGCTAGATGCTTTCTATTACAATGTGGGATAGTTTTTCAGCGGGTAACAGGGGATTCTCCCACCAGTCACAGCCATATAGGCTATGTAGTCAATCTCCTGGAGGGGCGGGCTTTAGCCTGGGCTTATGCGGTTATGGCTAAGGCTGATTATGCTAGTCTGACCTATGATCGATTTGTGAGTGAGTTCAATGAGGTGTTCGATCACTCGGACAGAGAGTGTGCTTACCACCCAGTTACTCAACTTAAAGCAGGGGAATATATCAGTAGCCAATTACGCTGTAGACTTCTGGGTGGTGGCAGCAAAGGTGGGGTGGGAGGATGCCTCTCTTTGTAGCATTTTTGTTCGTAGCCATTAGCTTAGACAATCAGCTAAGGAAGAGGGCCAACAAGCGTAGACCTTCCGGTTGCTCGGGTTCTCAGTTTTGCCGCTCCTCACGGCTCCCCCTGCTGACCCATCCTCCATCTGATGCACTAGATTCCCCTGAGCCTATGGTAATGGGCCAATCAAAGTTGCCACCGACTGAGAAACAGCGCCGCCGAGAGCTAGGTCTGTGCTTATATTGTGGTAGAGGAGCATGAGCTAGCTACTTGCCCCATTCAACCAAAAGAGGGAGTTCGTGCTTCGCAGTAGGGGGACTCACAGACCCACTCCAAAGTAATCCCCTCGCCAAGTTCCTGCTGCTCATCCATTTTATTTATAACCAACTGGAAATTTCCACACATGCACTCATTGATTCAGGGGCCGAGCAGAGCTTCATTTTGGAAGATCTGGCAACCCGACTGGAGCTTGCCTGCCACCAGTTAAAAACACCATTAAAGCTTATCGCCCTGTCCAAGGCCCCACTAGCTTTGGTGTCTAAACAGACTGCTCTGGTATCTGTCCTTGTGTCTGGTAATTACCGAGATCAGCTTAGATTGTTTGTGCTATCAGTCTCTACCTCCTGTCACGACGGCCCTCACGGACCGTCACAAGACGCCTCAGTCACCAGTGAGTTTGCAGTGGTAATTTATTGTGGATAAGGATGAACACACACAGAACACATACAGTGGCTGGGTGAAGTCTGAGCCGGGGAACACCCGATGCGCCAGACGACAATGTTAATGATGAGCTAGGCAAACAGGAACATACCTGAGCAAATAGGAGCACCATCAAAACGTAGCAGGATATAACAGATGATCGTAACAGAGCATAACAGGAGAACATAACAGAACATAACAGCACGTAGCTGAACTTGACAGGTGAACATAACAGAGACTGCCGCGTTGGAGGACATTTAGCACCCGCTTATATCTCTGGCGGCTAATGACCCCAACGCGGCACAGCTGCTGCTAATGACAGCAGAGCAGCAGCTGACTTTGACAGCAGGGAGCTCCCTCGGGCGCCTTCACAATAAGAGCCCGAGGAGCTGGAAGGAATCCCCAGCTGCCAAAGCCAGGGAACAAAAAGATAAGAGACCCGAGTGTGGCCAGAACCGACACTCGGGTTATGACAGTACCTCCCCCTCAAGGCCGAGCTCTGAGCGGCCTGAGTAACACCCAAGTTCCCCCCCCACCCCCCTAGGGTGGGTGGATGGGGCGCTGGCAGGAGGGAGAGAGACAAACAACCAACAAGGCTACAAAGGTAGGGAGAGAAAAAAAAAAACCATAATCCCCAAAAATGTGGGCAACCACAATAAGTTCAAAATATGCAACACACCCTTCGGCAAATAGAGTGACACAAGGTGGAAGAAAAAAACCCCCCACCAAACTCAGAAACAACCTGGTGAGCCACAAAAACACAAAACAATCCCCCCCCCCCACACACCCCAACAGTCCCACAGACGAGATCAGGAACCCGGAAAGGGCGCAGTCCAGGCCCGGAGGGATGGGGGCAAAAGGTTCGGGGGGGTCGTCCGGCAACAAGAGGCCACAGAACAGGGAGGGGAAAAGAGGACAGTTCGGGCGGCCTACCCCAGTCCCATGCTCGGGGGAAGAGAGTTTCAGGCGGCCGGAGCAGGTCGCCGCACAGGAAGATAAACAGGTCGGGGGGCCGACCCAGAGAACCAAACCAACGAGACAGCCCTTCAGGCGGCCGCCCCGCAACACCAGCCCACCAGAACCGTTGGGAAGAAGCAGCCAGTGGTCCCGCAGAAAAGGGGGGAGATGAGGGGAAACCGGGCGGAGCGTTCGGGACCCCAACGGCCCCAGGTGGAGATGGGTAGTGCTCCTCAGGGAGACGAGGAGGATGACGGTGGAGATGAGGGTGATGAAGAAAACGAGCCTGTCCAGCATCCGGTGGCTGGGGATCTGCAGCTCCCTCACCGAACCTAGGACCTGCTGGTGCAGCACCCACGGTGGACCCCGATTGGGCCTCCGGGACCAAACCCATGGTGGACCCCGATTGGGCCTCCGGAACCAAACCCACGGTGGACCCCGATTGGGCCTCCGGAACAGCACTCCCGGTGGACCCCAACTGGACCGGAACAGCACTCCCGGTGGACCCGGTTGGCGTGGCACCAGACTCGACCTCCAACCCCGAAACCAGAACCTCTGGCGCAGCAGGCGAGAGCAGCCCCTCGCCGGCGACCCTGGGAGAAGACTCACACAAGAGAGAAAACCCGGGATCAGGATCACCGGCAGCGCCAGAACCCGGCGAGATAAGCTCGGACGCAGCGGGCGGCTGCACCCGGCTCATCTCCCCTTGAGACAGGCAAAAGTGCTCTAAAAGGTGAAGAAGAAAGATAAAACAGAGCACTTGCCTGAGCTCGGGTTCTGACGCCGTCCAGGACTGCGATGATCCGGGCTCAGAAGTCAGGAGGTCGTCCTCAGGCTCCCACTCAGCTGCGTCGGGCTCCGCAGCTGGCATGATGGTGCGTGCAGCTAGAGAGTCCTCCGGCACCGATGTCCACGCCGGTGGCCCGCACGGCGTGGTGGCAAGAGAATCTCGCCCTGCTGGACCGGACCGCTACTCCGTGGAACCCCGGGGATGCTTCTTCATCGGCGATGGCTCCACGCTGCAATCCGCTCTCCTCCTCCGCCCATGATGTGGCTGCGGAACCGGAACCAGGCTCTCCAGAACCGCAGGCCCCCTCCTCATCCAGCAACGTAGGCCTGACGTCGAGGACCGCTCAGCGGAGGGAGACACAGAGGAAGCAGGGTTAATACTTTCAGCCACAGCGGGTGGAAGGAGCTCGGGGGGCTGCATACCCCGAACTCCACCCCTAGGAGTCAGACAAGGCAAAACAATGTCAAAAGGAGAGAAATTATCATGCACTTGCCTTTCCCCTAAGGGTAAGATGGTCTCCGCTGTGGGGGACGTCATTCCTTCCTTTCCCTGCTGGATGGCGACAGAGGGCCCTCTGGGAAGACGAGATGAGGCCACTCGAGGCGGATCCGGGATGAAGCTCGCCGAAACGGAGCTCTCGTGACACACAGCAGCCAGGATAGGCGACGAGGAGGAGGGGACGACAGCCGGGGTCAGTCGGGCATGGAGCGCTGACGGGACAGCAGGCGAGGGCCCGGGAGAAGACGAGGCTGCGGGGATTCCCCTCTGACGAGGCGCAGGAGTGACAGCTGTGTGGGGGTTGAGCCCTTGCGGCGACCCGGGACAGCATCCAGACGGGGCTCTAGCCGAGGTTGGAAGCCGGAGTGACGACGGTTCCTTGTAGGGGGAGAGGCGAAGGTGAGGTCCGGAAATCGCTGTTCCTGTACAGAAACAGCGGCAAGCAAGTCGGCGAACTCAGGAAACTCACGCAGCGCTGGATTCCTCTCCACGAGTCTAACAGCCGCCACCACCTGCTTCATACACGCTGGAGGATTCTTAGCGGAGCAAGCAGCAGCCACCCGGTCCCAGATCTTGTCTGCTGTCATCTGCAGCTTCTCTGGGGGAATCCCGAGTGACGACATGCCCGATGGGAAAAGGCCTCCGGATGGTGCGAACTCCCGGGCCGGAACGGAGGCAGGAGCGGGATCCCGAAGCGAGGGGCGACGTCTCCTCCGCTTCGGCTTCCTGCCAGGACTTCCCTCCAGCCCTCGGAGTCTCTCACGCTGGGTGGCGATGTCATCTCTCCTCACGTTTACCTCTGGATAATCAGTGAAGCGGGGAAGAGAATCCAGAATCTCCTCGGCTAGGTCCAGGTACCTACGAATGTCGCTGGGAGCGTCCAACAGCGTAGCGGTGAAGATGGTGTAGTCTACCTCCTTCAGAACCTCCGCTTGCTGCCTGCCAAGGCGCCGACAATGGCCCCTGGGTGACGACATACTCCCCGCTGCAGACACTCAGACAGGTAGGAATAAACAGTCCACTACTGCAAACTGCACGGTGAATGGCGTCTCAATACAACGCCTCCTCTCCGGGCGTTAGGCGGCAGTCTACTGTCACGACAGCCCTCACGGACCGTCACAAGACGCCTCAGTCACCAGTGAGTTTGCAGTGGTAATTTATTGTGGATAAGGATGAACACACACCGAACACATACAGTGGCTGGGTGAAGTCTGAGCCGGGGAACACCCGATGCGCCAGACGACAACGTTAATGATGAGCTAGGCAAACAGGAACATACCTGAGCAAATAGGAGCACCATCAAAACGTAGCAGGATATAACAGATGATCGTAACAGAGCATAACAGGAGAACATAACAGAACATAACAGCACGTAGCTGAACTTGACAGGTGAACATAACAGAGACTGCCGCGTTGGAGGACATTTAGCACCCGCTTATATCTCTGGCGGCTAATGACCCCAACGCGGCACAGCTGCTGCTAATGACAGCAGAGCAGCAGCTGACTTTGACAGCAGGGAGCTCCCCCGGGCGCCTTCACAATAAGAGCCCGAGGAGCTGGAAGGAATCCCCAGCTGCCAAAGCCAGGGAACAAAAAGATAAGAGACCCGAGTGTGGCCAGAACCGACACTCGGGTTATGACACCTCCCCAGTCATTTTGGGATATCCCTGGCTCCGGTTGCACAACCCATCCATTGATTGGTGCTCTGGTAACATCATCTCTTGGAGCTTGTTCTGCTTAACCTCTTGCACTCTGTTGTACCGCGGGCGGGCAAGTCTCTGCGTCCTCGAGCGCACGAGGGCGCAGGAGAGCGCACTGAAAAAAAAAAAAAAGTCCTTCCACTACAGACACAGCCATGAACAGACTGGATATGATTGACCTCTCATTCGACTAATAAGAGCCTTGAATTGCGTTTCTGAAACCTTGAAGAACCAATGACTGAAAACCCAGCAAGAAGGACCCGCCTACGAACGCTGTGAATGCAGTGAGCCAATTGAAGCAGAGAAGTTCGCGAGCTGTTTTTTTTAAGGCTGGGTGAAGACTGACTGCTGCAGCGGATCAAAAAAGGACCCGCAGGAAGAACCGTCACAGACCCAGCAGCACGGAGACCACCCACAAATGCAACCTGTGTGACAGCAACTGCCATTCGCGCATCGGCATGTTCGGCCACAGGCAGTGCTTATTTTCTTTTTGTTCCAGCAGAGTAGACGTTATGATTTCTTCCATGGTCATAGACCGACGGAGGCCGACGACGAAGGCTGAGTGACACACACGCGTTCGCCAGTCTTTTTTTAATTACTACTATTTGTTTTGAAAAATCGTTCGCCAAAAACCGCAATCATGGAAGCACAAAACCGCAATAATGGAATTATGTTTTGATCGGGTCGCGAGACCAGAACCACGAGCGGACCAGCGTCGCGTTCGTCTGACAATGAGGAAGAGAAGTTCGCCAGGACACTGCTGTGAAGAGGTAAGGTGTTATAAGCTAAATTATTCTTTATCCCTGAAAATTGTAATCCAAAATGACTTTTGACCGATCGGTAAATTACAACTGTGCGGCGCACGAAGTCTGAAGTTTGTGCGCCGCGGTACACGGTTCGTTCGCCGCGTCCAGACCGTGAACGCCGCCCCCCCCCCCCGCTATTCTTCTGTAGTGAGGGGGGGGGAAGCCACGGTGACTGCGCCGCTGTTGCCACATCGCCACATGAGGCTAATCCGTCATGTAGCGATGGCGGATGTCCATCCTCTGTAGCGAGGGGGGGGGACAACCCCCCCCCACACACACACAGACACAGCCCTGAGTGTCACCTTTCATTAGAGCCCAAAATGAAGCTTCTACATTGAATCATTCAAAAGTTACAGACATTTTTCCAAACTGTGCCATTTGGCACAATTTGGCACAGTTCCAAAACGCCTGGGAACTACCTGAGGAAAAAGCTGTGTAATATATTCATTTTTTGTGGTATTGTTACAAAATTTGGACCTCAGCTGGATAACACTTGGTTCTACATTTCTGTTGCATTTTCCAGCCCAGATCTGAAGCTGTGTGTTATTTGCAAGCATTTGTATCCAAAAAAACACCCAGGCCAAATTTATTTTCTTCAAGTTCACTATGTTTAGATGACAGTAACTCAGTGGCCGGAGAGATTATGGCTGTTTTGCCAAAAAATTCAAAGTGTTTTCTTTTAAATGAGACCAACCCCATGAAGATGCTGCAAAGGGTTGAAGAACAGCTTTGGATTTAATTTGGGCACGTTATTTTTTGGAGTTTTTAGGGAAATTGACCGGAGTGCAAGGGGTTAAGTGCCTGTCTTCAGTCCACTGCATGCTCGCTCTCCATGCCTCTAGATGCCCCCAACACCCCCCCACCAGACCTGTCCCGGGTTCCTTCTGAATACCACGATCTAGGGACCGTTTTCAGCAAGTCCCAAGCACTATCCCCCACTGTCCATACGACTGTGCCATTAACCTCCGGCCCGGGGCCCCATTACCATCCAGCCAGCTTTACAGCTTGTCTTTCCCGGAGCGGGAGGCCATGGAAACTTACATCAAGGAGTCCCTGAGCTCTGGCATAATTTGCCCATCTTCCTCGGCGGTGGGGGCAGGATTTTTCTTCGTGGGCAAGAAAGACGGCTCTCTGAGACCTTGCATCGATTTCTGGGAACTTAACAATATCACTATTAAGGACAAGTACACGCTTCCACTCATCAACACGGCCTTCGATTCCCTCCAGGAGGCCTCCTGGTTCACAAAATTGGACCTCTGCAACGCTTACCACCTGGTACGGATTCGAGAGAGAGACGAATGGAAGACAGGATTCCGTACCCCCAGTGGCCATTTTGAGTATCTCGTCATGCCGTTTGGGCTGACCAATGCCCCCACTGTGTTCCAGCAGCTGATTAATGATGTGTTGAGGGGTTTTCTGGGTTTTTTCATTTTTGTATACCTTGATGATATTCTTATTTTTTCTCAGTCCCTCGAAGAACACCCAGTGCACATCAGGCGAGTGCTGCAGCGGCTGCTGGAGAACAAACTGTTCGTCAAAGCAGAGAAGTGCGACTTCCACACTTCATCCACTTCATTTTTGGGGTTTGTCATCTCGCACAACGAAGTCATCGCCAATCCGGCTAAGGTGAAAGCGGTGATAGAGTGGCCGACCCCCTCATCCCGAAAACAGTTACAACAGTTTCTGGGATTCGCCAACTTCCACCGCCGTTTTATAGAAAATTACAGTCTCACTGCCCTTCCTCTCACTCGCCTCACCTCCACCAAGGTGCCCTTCCGGTGGACGGAGGAGGCTGAGGCTGCCTTTTTGGAACTAAAATCATTATTCTCCTCTCCTCTGATTCTGGCGCAGGTGGACCCCACTCTGCAGTGCTTGGTGGAGGTGGACGCTTCGGACTCCGGTGTGGGAGCAGTTTTGTCTCAACGCTCCCCTGTGGATGACAAGATTCACCCCCATGCGTTCTTCTCCCGCCGTCTCTCCCCGGCGGAAAGGAACTATGACATTGAGGATGGGGAGCTCCTGGCTCTGGAGGAGTGGTGCCATTGGCTGGAGGGGGCCTCCCAGCCGTTTATTGTATGGATCGACCATAAGAACTTGGAGTACCTCAGGATAGCCAAGCGTCTGAACGTGCACCAGGCCCGCTGGTCCTTGTTCTTTGGCAGGTTTGATTTTACCATCACCTACTGCCCGGGGTCCAAGAACACCAAACCTGACGCTCTATCTAGACAATTTGCTTCGGATGCGGCGGAGGCGCCATCTCACCCCATTATACCTCCATCGTGCATCGTGGGCACCCTCTCGTGGGGTATTAAGGAAAAGGTTCGTAGAGCGCAGGAGACTGAGGCTGACCCAGGCGGGGGGCTAGCAGGGAGGCTGTATGTGCCTTCTGCCGTCCGGAGCGAAGTTATAAATTGGGCCCACTCCTCCAAGCTCTTATGCCACTCGGGGATGGCATGCACCGTGGCCCTATTATAAAGGACTTTTTGGTGGCCATTGCTCCGGAGGGATGTCGGGGAGTACATCTGTGCCTGTCCCCAGTGTGCCACCGGGAAGACGTCCTCCTCTCCTCCAGCTGGTCTGCTTCATCTGCTTCCCATCCCCGGCAGGCCCTGGTCCCATGTGGCACTTGATTTCATCACCGGCCTCCAATCCTCGGCTAACAACACCGTTATCCTCACCATAGTGGGGAGATTCTCCAAGGCATCCCATTTCATTCCCCTGCAGGGTCTTCCCACAGCCAAGGAGACTGCAGACCTGCTCGTCCTCCACGTGGTGCGGCTCCACGGTATCCCCCTGGACATTGTGTCCGACCTGGGGCCCCAGTTCTTCTTGCAGGTATGGCGAGCCTTCTGCAATGCCATTGGGGCTACGGTGAGCTTGTCCTCGGGGTACCACCCACAGAGCAACGGCAAGTGCAAGCGTGCCAATCAGGAGCTGGAGGCAGCACTATGGGGTGTCACCACCGCCAACCCAGCATCCTGGAGCTCCTACCTGTCATGGGTCGAATACGCTCACAACACCACTGTCTCGTCTGTCATATGCATGTCTCCATTCGAGGCTTCTTTGGGTTACAACGCCCCGCTGTTTCCCAAAGAGGAGGGAGACATTGCAGTGCCTTCTGTGCGGGCCCATCTGAAGTGCTGTCGCCGGCTGTGGAAGGCTACCCGGGCCGCGCTGCGACGCACAGCGAACCGCAACTTCATCACTGCCAACCGCCGCAGGACCTCAGCTCCACCCTACCGGGTTGGGCAAAAGGTATGGCTTTCCACTAGAAATATCAACCTCAAGGCTGAGTCTAGGAAGCTTTCACAGTGTTTCATTGGCCCTTTTGCTATTACACATATTGTGAATCCTGCGGCTGTGCGCCTGGCTCTCCCCCCCTCCCTCCGCATTTGTCCCATCTTTCACATTTCCCAGGTGAAGCCGTTCTGCTCCAGCCCTCTGTGCCCTCCTCCCAAGATGTCACCTCCACCGGTAGTGATCGATGGCGACCCCGCACGGAGGGTCAACTCCATTCTGGACGTCCAGCGCCGGGGTCACGGTCTCCAGTACCTGGTGGACTGGGAGGGTTACGGCCCTGAATGGAGGTCCTGTGTGCATCCCTCCTTCATGTTGGATCCTCAGCTCATCAGAGACTTCCACCGGACACACCCAGGTAGATTGGATCGGCTGCCAAGAGGCGTCACGTTGGGGGGGGAGTACTGTAGTGATCTGCTCTGCCTGCCTGTTGCCCTAATTTCCTCCACAGCTGCGCACACATCTGCTCTCCTCATCAACCTGCCTATTTAAGCCGTGCTGCCCTCAGGTCTGCATGGAGACGTCAAGCTCCCTGGTCTGGCAAGACCTCTTCGCCTTCTCGTCACCTACATGTTCCAGAGTTCCATCTCCTCTAAGTCCTTCCTGCCTCGTCATCCTCCTGGCAGTCCTAGCTCCCCAACGACAAGAAATATTTTGCATTCAATACTTATTTCTCAAATTGTAAATATACAGTTAGGCCCAAAAATATTTGGACAGTGACACAAGTTTTGTTATTTTAGCTGTTTATGAAAACATATTCAGGATACAATTATATAATCAATATGGGCTTAAAGTGCAGACTCTCAGCTGTAATTTGAGAGTATTCACATTCAAATTGGAGCAAGGGTTTAGGAATTATAGCTCTTTAATACATAGCCGCCTCTTTTTCAAGGGACCAAAAGTAATTGGACAATTGACTCAGAAGGCTGCAAAAAAAAATTTTAAAAAAAATAACAAGGCTGCATGGGCTCTTCCCTCATTAACCTGTCATCAATTAGGCAGTTAAAAGGTCTGGAGTTGATTCCAGGTGTGGCGTTTGCATTTGGAAGCTCTTGCTGTGAACACACAACATGCGGTCAAAGGAGCTCTCAATGGAGGTGAAACAGACCATTCTGAGGCTGAAAAAAAGAAGAAATCCATCAGAGAGATAGCAGAAATGTTAGGAGTGGCTAAATCAACAGTTTGGTACATTCTGAGAAAAAAGAGTGCGCTGGTGGGCTTGGGAACTCAAAAAGGCCTGGACGTCCACGGAAGACAACAGTGGTGGATGATGGCAGAATCCTTTCCATGGTGAAGAACAACCCCTTCACAACATCCACTCAAGTGAAGAACACTCTCCAGGAAGTAGGTGTATCAGTATCTAAGTCTACCATAAAGAGAAGACTTCATGAGAGTAAATACAAAGGATTCACCACAAGGTGCAAACCATTAATCAGCCTCAAAAATAGAAAGGCCAGAATTGACTTTGCCAAAAAACACCCGAAGAAGCCAGCCCAGTTCTGGAACAGCATTCTTTGGACAGATGAGACTAAGATCAGCCTGTACCAGAATGATGGGAAGAAGAAAGTTTGGAGAAGAACTGGAACAGCTCATGATCCAAAGCACACCACATCTTCTGTAAAACATGGTGGAGGCAGTGGGATGGCATGGGCATGCATGGCTTCCAATGGCACTGGGTCACTTGTGTTTATTGATGATGTGACAAAAGACAGAAGCAGCCGGATGAATTCTGAAGTGTATATATGCTTTCTGCTCAGATTCAGCCAAATGCAGAAAAGTTGATTGGACGGCGCTTCACAGTACAGATGGACAATGATCCAAAACATACTGCAAAAGCAACCCAGGAGTTTTTTTAAAGCAAAGAAGTGGAATATTCTGCAATGGCCGAGTCAATCACCAGATCTCAACCCAATCGAGCATGCATTTCACTTGCTCAAGACAAAACTTAAGGCAGAAAGACCCACTTACCCCTTTGATCGCTTTTATCCGGCCACTGTGAGTAAACTGACCAGCGATTCCAGCGCTTCCTTGTGATTCACTGATGTGCCCTACCTGAAGCGATTGCTAAGCTAACGCTAGTTAGCTTAATGCTGGTGCCAGCCATTCCACCTAACACCAGCTTGAATCAAAGCCCAGCTGCGAGGCCCAGCGGAGATACTACCAGGCAGGCGGCTATTTGTTGACGGGGCTCAGCAGAGATTTCACCCAGGCAGACGGCGGTAGGCGGCGGTGCCTAGCGGAGGATTTACCGTGACCTCAGCGGAGCTCGGTGGCAGCGGCGGTGTGTGACGAGACTCGGTTGGAGGAGCGGGACGGGAGACCAGTTACGGCGACTATGAGCAACGAGACCAGCAACGGAAGGGGCTAGTTGGCTAGCTGAGGCCCAGCTGGATTCGAGGACGATCGGATCAGATTCTGGCGATATAAGCAGAATTTATTATACTATCCACAGATTTTCTTTTTCCTTCTTTCCAAGAAAGACTGAAGATGGCTGCCACCGGATTAAAAAGTGGGCTGATGGGCACCACTAATAAGCCTTCTCTACTTCTCTACTTCCTCTTCGTTTTGTCTTTGTGTGTCTGGACCTGCAACAAGAAGGATTTTCCGACAAACTCAACCAAAGGTGAAGTTAAAAAGTTTTATCTGTATGGATTTGGGCTTGGACATCTCACCCTACACTCTATGTGGTCTTTAAAAGCCCTGAGCAAAAACTTCCAAATTAAGGCAAACATGGCTGTTAAGCAAAAATCACAATATGGCAGAGGATATACAGTTAAAGTTCTGTTAGTTCTGCTACTTCTGGCAGGAGATATTCACCTTAACCCTGGACCTGCCACTATTAAACAGCAGACCACTGGGTTAGCACAAAACCGAGCTGTACAAAAGCAAAAACAACATTTATTTTTCCAAACTGTTAATCATGCACGAGTTCTTTGGGACACCAAGGCTAAACCAAAGGGGATCCTCGGCGGTCATTTAAACATACGGAGCATAATCCCCAAAAGAGATGAGATTTCGGTGTTGCTGTTGGACTCAAATCTGGACTACCTTTGTCTCTCAGAAAGCTGGCTACACAGTAACATAGACACTAATATGATCGATATTGTGGGCTACCAGTGTTTTAGAAAAGACAGGCAGGTAGGGAGGGGAGGAGGTGTTTTAATTTACATCAAAGAGAAATATAAATGTCAACTGGTTGATTTGAATACTTCACTTGAATGTTTAGCTGTTAATGTATGTCTCTCTCCGGTAATGAATTTCAACATTGCAGTAGTGTACAACCCACCGTCACACAACTCTTCCTTTTATAATGAATTAAGTGATCTGGTTAAACAACTTGAGAAGAACAGAGAAACAATAATTCATGGTGACTTTAATATCAACTGGTCTGATAAAAAAGACAAACAAAAACTGAAAAGCCTCATGACTAAATTTAATTACCAGCAAATCATCAAAGGACCCACCAGGATAACCAAACAATCCAGAACACTTATTGACATGGTATTTACTAATAAACCAGAACGAATAACCAGAACCTATAATCTTGTAACTGGTCTCTCAGATCATAACATGGTTCTTGCTGTCAGGAAACTTACTAAAAAACGACTACAGTATTTTGGGGGAGTCGATATTGACAAATCAAATTTTATTATCCCCAAATCAAAAAATGAGGAGTTTGAACATTACTTAGAGAATCAAAATTGGGAGCAGCTCATGTCAACATGTGAAGTAGATGATTGTTGTAATTTTATAACTGCAACAATCACAAAGTCTATAGAAAAATTTTCAAAGCAAATTAAAAGTAGACAACAGAAGATTAGCCTACCATGGTTAAATAATGAAATAAGAAAACTTATGAAGAGGCGAGACTATGCACTGAAAACATCACTAACCTCCAAACTACAAAATGATCACCTTGTGTACAAAAGTTTAAGAAATAAAGTGGTACATGAGCTGCGAAAATCAAAAATATCTTATTACAATAAACTGATAGATCATGCAAAGGGTAACAACAGTTCCCTATGGAGGCATTTAAATAACCTAACTAATAAAAAAAACGATCAGAAGGGGGTAAAGGAACTTAGAATCAATGGCAAGACCGTCAGTGACAAGGCTACTTTGGCAAATGAATTTAATTCACACTTTGTGGGCTCTGTGGAAGATTTAACAAAATTTTTTGTGCTGCCAAATGTGCTCAACAACACAAATTCCATACTTCCAACAGATTCTTTTCACATCGATGAGGTAAATGAGGAGTTAATTGCTGGTATTGTTAAAACACTGTCAAACTCAAAAACTAATGATATCTACAATATGAGCACCTCCTTTCTCAAAATGCACAGCAAAATATTAATCAAACCACTGACTCATCTCATTAATCTCTCCATTAGGTCTAGTACATTTCCATCTGGCTGGAAAAAAGCTGTCGTCATACCAGTTCATAAATCAGGCAGTAAAGACGATATATGCAATTACCGCCCAATCTCTATTTTACCAGTCCTATCTAAGGTTCTTGAAAAAGTTGTAGCTACACAGCTGATAGACTACTTACAAGACAGTCAACTTCTTCATCCACATCAATTTGGTTTTAGACCAGGATACTCAACAGAAACAGCAAATTGTTGCCTTATTGAAAACGTCAAACAGTCCTTGGACAGGGGTAATGTGGTAGGAGCTGTTTTTCTAGATCTCAAAAAGGCTTTCGATACTGTAAACCACAGTTTGCTTTTATCCAAAATGGTATCTTTTAACTTCTCCCCAAATACATTAGAATGGTTTGCATCTTATCTCCAGAATAGAGAACAGTGTGTAAAAGTTCACCAGGATAAATCCTCATTTTTAAACAACCGCATGGGTATCCCACAAGGGTCCATTCTTGGTCCTTTACTTTTCAGCATTTTTATTAATGACTTGCCGCTACACTGCTCAGCTGCAACATGCCAACTTTATGCAGATGATGCAGTTATTTACACAGCTGCCAAGACTCCAGCACAGGCTGCAGATGTACTGTCTACAAGTATGGTTGATGTCCAAGAGTGGCTCCTCAAGAACCATCTATTGCTGAACCTTCAGAAAACAGTCTCAATGTGCTTTTCAATCAAAAAATGTAACCTGCAACATTTTAAAGTTAATATACATGATCATGACATCAGTTTAGCTACAGAATTCAAATACCTTGGCATTGTACTAGATCCTCAACTCAAATTTAATCTTCATATAAAGAAAATTTCAAAAACAGTAAAAAAAAATCTGAACTGCTTTAAATTAATTAGATATTACATACCTTACGAAGCAGCTGCACTGTATATGCATTCTATGGTTTTTTCTCATATATCATACTGTTTGACAGTCTGGGCTCAAGCAGCCCCTTCCACAATAAGACATATAGGTTCATTATATAATCAAACCCTAAAAATCTTGGACAAAAAGCCCATTAGGTGGCATCACTGTAATGTTTTAAAAAAATACAACCTATTGAGTTTTGAGAGCTTCATTGACCTCTGTTTACTGAAATTAACGTTCAAATGCTTCCATAAATCAGCACCCGAGCCACTTGCTGGTTTCGTCCAAAGACAGGACAGCAGCAGAGCCACCAGGAGTTCTGTTAACAATAACTGTAAAATATTCCACCGCAGAACCACATTTGGACAAACAGCTTTCTCTATAAAGGGCAGTCACATCTGGAACACAATGCCAAATGAAATTAAAATAATAACGGACTTTAAAACATTCACTAAAAATGTTAAAAACTGGCTGAAAAATAAACAAGAATGTACTCATGTATGAATTATTTGTCTGCAAAGTGAGAGTGAATGAAGGGAAGGAATAAATGTGTTTGTTTATAGTGAGTGACGGAGGGAGGAAGGCCTGAAATAGGCAAATGTGAGTTATGTTATATGTGTTAAATGTGAGTCAGGCTGTTATATTTGTGTATTTATAATATTTATAATATTTATAATTGTGTATTTATAATTTTTCTGCATTGATGTATGTGGTTATTGTGTATATTTTTTATCTTGATTCTTTTTTCTAAAGCCCATCCAGGGACAAGAGTTGCAAATTAGCTAATAGCTATACACTCTATGTGCAACACATCAGATTGATTGTCTTTGATTAATTGTCTATGTTTATTGCACTGTCCCTGTCAAATAAACTAATCTACTACTACTACAAACAAGCAACAACTGAAGACAGCTGCAGTAAAGGCCTGGCAAAGCGTCACAAAGGAGGAAACCCAGAGTTTGGTGATGTCCATGGGTTCCAGACTTCAGGCAGTCATTGCCTGCAAAGGATTCTCAACAAAATATTGAAAAGTAACATTTTACTTAGGGTTATGTTTATTTGTCCATTTACTTTTGAGCCCCTGAAATGAGGAGTGTTTGTATAAAAATAGCTACAATTCCTACATGTTTAATCATATATTTTTGTTCAACCCCTTGAATTAAACTGTTATGACAGTTTTATGACAGTTTGATAGGAAGCCTGCCCTCGGAGGGAGGGTACTGTTATGAACCGAGTGCCGGCCTTGTCCGCGCTCGGGCTACGTATAGCTCGCTGTCGGCTTTGACAGCTGTGGGTTATATTCTGGCTTCACCAGGCTCTTATTGCGAAGGCGCTCGTTGGGGTTTCCGTCTGTCAAAGTCGGTCAGCTGTCTGTCATTACTGCTCGTTAGCGTTCGGCTTTATTAGGCGGGCGCTGACGGCAGTTAGATTGCAGGAGTATCGTCAGACATCGTCTAAACCTCGTCAGACGTTCATCGTTCTGGTCACGCCAGGTTCGTGTGTATATTCTCGTGCTTTTGCTCGTTCATGTCATGTCATGTTTTAGACCGTAAGTGGCTGGGGTTAGCCTTACGGTCCCATGCTCTATGTTCAGTGTATCTTCGCCACAGTCATAGCCTTGTATGTGTGTCTTGTGTCTTGTAAATAAATCACCATCATTGCAAAACTCATCGGTGGACTCTTGGCGTCTTATGGTGATCCGTGAGGATCACCGCTTGGCAGTATACTCCTGCCACAGACGTCTAAACGGAGACGCCACACCAAGACGCCTTTCTTCCGTGAGTTTTGCCATTGTGTGGAGTTTTTTCTCCTGTAGTTGGACTTGGTAGGGAGATGCCCACCAGCGAGTGTGATTATTGCCCGGAGTGGCTGGGGAAGATTGATGGCTATCTGGCGGAAGCCGCCCGTCTCATGCCCACTAAAGCGGCTGGTTATCACTTAGACCTCGCCCAGCGGGCCGTGCACCGTTACCATCTTACCTATATTCCGGAAGGGAGAAAGAGGTTATCATGGATTTTTGCACAGCGCACATTGAGGGAGAAGGCGCTCCAGGAAACCCCTCCACCTCCCGCGAGGACAGCGTCCATGGCGAGAGTGGAGATCCATCGGCTGGAGGGAAAGCCCAGCAGGGGACTTGTGGATCGGAATCCAGTACCTGTCGCCCGCGCCCAGTCCCAGCGTCATGTGTTCCTGGGCCCTTCGCCACTCCATCGGCCAGTAGGCCCCATGGCCATGCTCCTACCAAGCCCCAACGAGAATCCCATCCGGATCCAGCTCCGGGTCGTCGGAGGGACCCAGCCTCCCTATTGGCCGCATCATTCACGTCATGACAGAAGGGAATCCCCGCAGTCGCTGCCCACGGGTCATCTGTTCCAGCTGCGCTGTCAGCTCCTCGTGCCCGGGTCGCCCCGACTGCCATGTCCTCCTCTTTGACGTCACCCCCTGCGGCTGGGAGTACTGTGAGTCGTGCTTCGGCGAGGCCTGTCAGCAATCCACCCCGAGCGGCTCCTCCTCGTGGCCCCTAGGAGCCTGCTGTTTTCTCCCGGAGGGATAAAAGGAGAACTCCACCCACTGCAGCAGGCACCATCTTCTCTCCAGGAGACAGGCAAGTGCAAGTCATTTCTTCCCACCATTATTATGATCTGCCTTGTCTGACTCCTGGGGCCGGAGTTCGGGGTTCGCAGCCCCCCGGACATCAGCACGGGAGGAACCTCAGGCTGCAGACGTTATTTTGCCAGCTGCGGAGCCCAACGCAGCTGAGTTGGAGTCTGCGGACGAGAGTCGCCGCCCTGAACCTGGATCGACGGAGTCCTGGGTGGCAACAGAACCCGAGTGTAGGCAAGTGCTCCCTCTTGTGTCTCTGTCCTCTGTTTCGGAGCATTTGTGCCTGCCTCTTGGGGAGGCGAGTGAGGAGCAGCCGCCTGCTGCGCCCGAGCTCGTCTCACTGGGTTCTGTTGCTTCCGGTGATACTGATCCCGGTTTTCTTGTTGTGTGTGAGCTTCGTTGTAGTGTCACCGGCATGGAGCCAGTCGGGGTCACTGATTTGGAGGTTCCAGGTTCGGGGGTGGAGATCATCAGCGGAGCTGCACTGACCCAGTCGGGGTCCGTTGTGGAGGCTGCGGTGGCCCAATCGGGGTCCGACGTGGGTGCGCCAGAGGCCCAATCAGGGTCCACTGCAGGCGCGGTTCTGGCCCAATTGGGGTCTGACGTGGGTGCAGCTGGGACTCAATTGGGGTCCAGCGGAGGTGCAGCACCGCTGTGGTCCGCGGACGGTGGAGGAGCTGCAGACTCTTCGCCGTCGGATGGAGTACGGGCTCATCTTTGCCTTCTAGTCCCTCTACTGAGTCATCGCCCCTGCGCATCATCGCCAGGGGCTGTGGGGGTCCCTTTTCGCTCACCCCGGCTCTCCCGAGTTTTGTCTCTGCCAGGGAGGCCGCCGCGGGCTGTTTTCCCCCAGTACTGGTGGCTGAGGGATGCGGGTCGGCCACCTGAGGAACTGGTTCGGCGTTTCGGGTCGGCAACCCGACGTGTTATGTGTTTTGCTGGGCGACCTGGTTCGGCCACCAGAGGAGCAGACGTGCTGGGCTTTGGACTGTGGTGAGCCACCCGGTCATGTCCCGCCTCCCATGACCGCCCGTCGGCCATTGGACGCGGGGAGACCACCTGAACTGTTCCTGTAGCGCCTGGTCTCCGCTGGTCAGCATAAACTGTCGGGGGGGGGGGGTAGTGGTCATTTTCTGGTGATGATCTGTCCCAGTAATTGTTTTTTTTTCTTCTTGTTATCCTGTGGGTTTTTGTAATGGTTATTTGGGTATCTGTGGGTATTTGTGGTTATGTCTTGCAGTTGCCTTATTTTGTTCTGTGTGCAGTTAGGGATGAGCCAGTAATTGTTCTGTTTTCTGTACATAGTTATTTTGAAAATTCACTTGATCATTCACACAGGTGAGAAGCCATTTTCTTGTGAAACATGGGGGCAAAGATTTAATTTTCTCTTGCTGTTCTGTGCCGTTTGCTGTAATTGTTATTTGGGCATTTAATCCGATTTGAGTATTTGGTATATTTTTTTGTCATTGTGCTGTGTTAGTTTTTTTTTTTTCCCTTGCCTGGTCTTGATTGTGTGCTTATTGTACTGATTCTGGGTTTGGTCTCTCTCTCCCTCCGGACCTGCCCCCAGCCGCCCACCCTGGAGGGGGTGGGGGGGACAGGGTGGTCTATGGGCGTTCTGGAAGCCCGCCCTCGGAGGGAGGGTACTGTTATGACCCGAGCGCCGGCCTTGTCCGCGCTCGGGCTACGTATAGCTCGCTGCCGGCTTTGACAGCTGTGGATTATATTCTGGCTTCACCGGGCTCTTATTGTGAAGGCGTTCGGTAGGGCTTCCGTCTGTCAAAGTCGGTCAGCTGTCTGTCATTACTGCTCGTTAGCGTTTGGCTTTATTAGGCGGGCGCTGACAGCAGTTAGATTGCAGGAGTATCGTCAGACATCGTCTAAACCTTGTCAGATGTTCATCGTTCTGGTCACGCCAGGTTCATGTGTATATTCTCGTGTTTTTGCTCGTTCATGTCATGTCATGTTTTAGACCGTAAGTGGCTGGGATTAGCCTTACGGTCCCATGCTCTATGTTCAGTGTATCTTCGCCACAGTCATAGTCTTGTATGTGTGTCTTGTGTCTTGTAAATAAATCATCATCATTGCAAAACTCATCGGTGGACTCTTGGCGTCTTATGGTGATCCGCGAGGATCACCACTTAACATAAACCTTAAAGTCTGCACTTCAATTCCGTTGTAGTTGTTTCATTTCAAATCCAATGTGGTGGCATGCAGAGCCCAAATCATGAAGATTGTGTCACTGTCCAAATATTTCTGGGCCTAACTGTATAATCAGAAACACATGACCAGATCCAACGTGCCAATATACTGTATGCTATGCGTCTCAGTTTAAATAATGAAAGATGACCATTGTTGAGATCTCATCTGGCATCAGTTCAAACAACAAATCATTGAAATAAACATAATTTTTTCTACGTTGAAAAAATATTTAGCAAAATAAGTCTTGATGCCCCCTCTGTGGATTGCTACCTTATCATGGTGGAGGGGACTGAGTGCCCAAATGATCCCAGGAGCTATGTTATCGGGGACAACTTGCCCCTGGTCGGGTCTCTTAAGGTAAACTAGTCCTGGGCGAAGGGCCAGACTAAGAGTGGTCCAGTGGATCGCCATGAGAAACGTTGCAACGTTACAACGACCCAGTGTACCCAAAGGAGGCACATGTGTCTGCCCTTCAGTAGGCTCACCACCTGCAGGAGGGATCATGGGGATCATAGTGCTATGTGAACTGGGTGGAAGTCTGGGCTACTCTGCCTGGACTGATGCCCCCACAACCCAGATTCCCAGAAAAGTGGTAGAAGATGGATGGATGGATGGATAGATGGATGGATGCCAACAAGCTCTCTTAACCCAAGTACTGAAAACTGAGAAACAGAAACTATGAGAATCAGTCAATCTGTGGCCACATATGTTGGTTACATATGCTCCACAAATATATTGCTGTGTGTTTATTGTGTGCTGCACGTCTCAGGGAGCAAAAGGACTGAGCCTCCGAGAGGTAACGGGAGAGTGTGAGATTTGGCCTTTGTTTCAAGGAGATGACCTGGAGAGATTTCCGGACCACCGGAGACTAAAGGACGATGGTGTGAAGATCTGAGGAGTTACATTGTGACTGGGATTAAGTACCATGTGACTGTATGTTTGATTAAACACCATGTGACTGCAGTTTTGATGTCCGGGGTATAAAAGACAGATGTGAGATGATTCATCCTCTTTTTCCTGCTTTGAAATTGTTGGAGTATGTGATTGTGAATAAAGCTGAACCTGAGGAATAAACTCAGTCTCATCCTTCCGCACATTCTCCACACTGGTGACCTTACGACGAAGCGTGAACAGAGATAATTCTCCCGAGCGGGGCTCGGCAGAAGCCAGCCTGATGAATGCCGCCACGTTCCAGCTGCCGGACTTCTGGCAGCATAGTCCGCGCTCTTGGTTTAGCGCGGTCGAGGCGCAGTTCAACCGCCGGAGAATCTCGAGAGACGACACAAAATTCTACCATGTGGTGGCGAAGCTGGACAGCCACACAGTCCAGAGGGTGGAGAATCTGGTCAATCACCCACCGGACAGCGACAAATACAAAGCATTGAAGGCTGCGCTTATCAGCCACTTCACCCCCTTGGTGCAACAGCGAGCAGAGAGGCTCCTAGCGTTGACGGAGTCTGAGAACGACAGACCCGTAGACCTGATGGTGAAAATGCTGAGGATGAGAGACTCCGAGGATGACAACTTTATCTTCGCCCACCTTTTCCTCAGGACCCTGCTGCCAGCAGTGAGAGTGACCCTGGCAGGCTCACCTCTGTTGGCCCGGCGAGACTACCATGAGCTGAGCAAGGAGGCGCAATGACTCGTCGACGCCCACAAATGGAGCGCGGTTTCGGCCGCGGCAGCAGAGCTAGGCGCAACGTCCGGAGACGGCATGGGGCCAGTGGTTGCAGCACCAGACTCACCGACGACGGCAGCAGCAAGGGCCAGGCAACACGGAGCGGACGATGTCCTTTGCTTCTACCATCGCCGCTTTGCAGAGAGGGCACACAAGTGCCTCCCACCATGCCACTTCAAGCGCTCGGGAAACGCCAAGACCGGGGGTCGGTAGCGGCTGCGGCCCTCGGGGAGGAGAACAAGCTGCTCTACCTGACGGATGCACGCTCGGGGAGGCATTTCCTCATGGACACAGGCTCCCAGCCGAGCTTCATCACGCCTTCCTACGCGGACCGGCTGATGCCGTCTAAGGGTCCCCGGGTGTCAGCAGCGAACGGCTCAGTGATTAAGACCTTCGGTGAGAGGACTCTGCTTCTGTCTTTGCAGGGCCGTGCATTTGAGTGGACTTTTGTTGTAGCGGCAGTTAATTTCAACATGTTAGGGGCTGATTTTTTGTGCTCACATGGTTTATTGGTTGATCTTGCTAACAGACGTCTGGTTAATGCACTCTCCTTTCACTCTATTCCCTGCACAGCTCGAGTGGCGCCACCAACTGCACAAGCCAACGTCACAGCTGCGGGTGGTAAGTTCCACGCACTCCTCACACAGTTCCCAGCACTCACAGTCCCAACGTTTTCGGCGACAGTGGCTAAACATGGGGTGGAACATTATATCACTACCACCGGCCCGCACGTTTTTGCAAAAGCTCGGCGCCTGGACTCAGCTAAACTGACCATAGCGCGCGAGGAGTTTGCCAACCTGCAAAAACTGGGCATCATCAGGCGTTCGAAAAGCCCCTGGGCTTCACCACTGCACATGGTCCCAAAGGCTGATGGCTCGTGGCGACCTTACGGTGATTTCCGCAGGTTGAATAATGCCACAGCACACAACCGCTACCCAATTCCGCATATCCAAGATTTTTCGGTTCATTTGGCGGGGGCGCGCATTTTTTCTAAAATAGATTTAGTACACGGTGTAGCATCATCGTCTCCTCAAACCAAGACAGAAGATCACTTCTCTCCAGTTTACAGGAATTTCATTTTATTCCTTATACAGAAATACTACTTTTCTGCATGTGACAGGAATATCACTGGCTTTCATGTTTACCCATCCAGGCCTCTTCCAGGCCTGACCCAAAGATACTTGCTTTCCCAGGACCCCAATGTAAACAGTTGCCTCTTGCAGAGATTGTAAGGATCAGAATTTGCTTTTAAAGGATCAAAGGAACATAAACTCGTGAGACCAGACCTCCAACATGAACACTGCATTTGGATAACGTACCCTTACAGGAAACAATGCTTTTAAAAAAGAGTCATAAACCGCTTAATCTGACGGGTTTATAGCCCACGATACTATCCAGGTTTTCTCCCAGATACCATGGACCTAAAGGAAATCATCTACAGCTCAACAGTACCTCCTAGTGGATACCTACGAAATGTGTTTTCAGTATGTAAGATGACTTTTAATTTGTTCTAAACATTAAGTTTCTTCCAGCTTATCCTCTGGATCCTAAGGACACTGAAAATCATCCTTCTTTTATCACCAACCATGATTTGCTGTACTACATTAAGTTTCGATCTAAATATGAATGCATGTATTATGATTATGTATAAGAAATGTTATATTCATGAGTGTTATTCAAACAAATGTAATATTGGAGTAATGGTATAAATGCATGATCACCAAATATTAACCAAGTCATTTAATCTAGTTGGATTTTATATTGACCACCTAATTTCATAAGAACTGACTGTTGATTTTTCCTCTGCAATTTCATGGGATGGTGTCTTCGTTTGATTGGCTGCTCTCAAACAAAGAAATGTTCTCACATTGGATAGCAGCCATTTCAAACTGCTTCTGAAAAAGTCGATTGGTCAGTCTTGCGATCGACATCATCAGTTTTACGACCCGGCAAGGTAACTTTAAAAGAGAGAAGTTGGATTTGAGTTTAGTGAGACAAAAGGATTAGAAAAGAAGTAACAAGAACAACAAGATAGAGAACGGTGATAGAATTAAGAATTAGAAACACAGAAAGAAGAAAGAAAGATTTTGAGAAAGATTAGGAACTAAATTAAGATTAAAGAAGCAGAATAGTAATCTAGATCTCAGAAGAAGATTTCATTCCACCATTTCAAGGCCCTGTGAAGTTTTATTCTGTTCTTTGTGAAATTTGTCAAGTCTTTTGTTATTTTCTGGTCACTGAGGAGAAACCATTTTTCTTTAGAGCTCGTCCCTTTTAGAGAATCAAATTCTCAAACTTTTTTCTTCACCTCAGAAGCCATTCTTATCCTAGTAAATGTTTTTCTCATTTTTTTCCATGACTTTTGACGCCATTAGAGTGGACCTTTAATTTGCCTAGTTTAAAGTGAACAGAGACTGAGACGTTCCTCCTTCAGTTTTTTTGGTCTATCCCACTACAAGAGACCTCAAATTTGGACTCTTTTCCAAGGACTTTTCATGCCGCTCGGGGACGATCACTCTGCTGCCCCCGTCCTGAACGAGCCCCCGGCTGAGTCAACACTCCTGACTGCTGTGAGGGAGCATTGCAGCAGCCGCTTCCTCCCGACGTCCCGATCCTGAACTCGGCCGGCATTGACCCGCTGAACACGTGGACCTTCAGCTGTCTTGTGAGTGAGGCTCATTTTACTATCTGCTGGGTTAAAACATGATGTCCTAACAATTAAATTACCATTGAATATGGCCCGTATTTCAGGGCCCAATTAGTCTCTCAGCCACAGGATAAAGCTATAAACTGAAGGAAAACTCTTAGTCATTTTTAAGTAACTGCCCTTAAAATTTTTGTAGATTAATTCAGAATTCATTTTTAGATAATTAGCTTATGAATTTTCCCCATAAAATTGCGTTGTTTTGTTAAAACATTTCAGCCTCATTTACCGTTGAAACATAAGTCTGGTTCCTCCTTGGTTCTACAGAGGTGTAACGCTGGATGTTATATTAAGGAACCCAATATCAGTTGATGTGATATATTACGCTGTTATCATCTGAATCTGTTTATCCATCATTTGAACGCCATGCCATGTAAACTGAATGAGTTTAATAAAAGGGATGAATGAGAGAAGTTGAAGCATTTTCCTTTTGCATATACAGGTTTCCTAATCATGGCAGGCCAAGAACTCACTGAAACTTTGAGACTGATTCATTAAGTAATTGAAGGTACAAAATTAATTAAAATTAAAGTTAATATTATTGTCCGTAAGGACTGGTGCCCCCTTTCACGAGTGCTTTTATTTAATTTAGCGGGTGTAGAAGTGACAGTTTAACTCCGCCCCCTTTCACACCCACTATTAAATAAAATAAATAATTCCTGTACCTTATGACAAATATTTTTATAGGCAATTCACACGACAGCGGTTACCATCAGGTTCCAGTGTGCGCTCAGGACAGAATCAGAATCAGATTTATTGCCAAGCACATTTACAAGTAAACAAGTAAACATACGAGGAATTTGACTTGACATTGGGCGCGCACGAAAGGCGCATCCCAATGACGCGGCAGCCATGACGAGGCGCCTGTCATATGAGGGGGGTGAAGAGGGGGGAGGGGGGAAGGATAGGGAAAAACACAATAGGAGAGAGAAAAAAGCATTGTTGATCAAAATAGAGCTCATTTTATGACCAAAATTTTGAGTACAAGAAAAAAACTCTCAAATGCACAATTAGCAGACAATAGATCACACAATGACAAAGCAGTAGTTGAGAGAGTCAGTGTATTGTGAATATATATATCAGTAATTGTATCAGTAGTGTAATGTTGAATGCAAGTGTAGGTGTGTCAATTGCTAGTGAACAGCAGAGGGCGCCTCCTGGCAGTGGATAGATGTTAAAGTCATGTGATCTAAGCAGTCTAGAGTCTCTCGCTCTTGCTTGCAGATGGTAAATTGTCACATGGTGCACTGTCCTTGAGCGTTCACCTGCTGAAACAATAACAACTGTGTCGATTGTTTGGGTTAGCAGGCAGAGCCGCTCCTTCCGCTTATCATCATCAGGAGGAATGTAAATACAGGGCACCAAAGACAAGGTCAAATCAAATCTGCACAGTGCACTCAGAGAATAGATTTTTCCTCACTCGTGCAATTCTGTGCTTTCATAATTTCCATGTGCAGGCTTAAACTTTATTCCATGGAGAACACAGGGCTCCAGATGTATTCCTCCGCTGAATCACTGTCATTCAGTTCCCATTTGCCGCTACTCGTGCCCTCCCCAACTGGTCGAATTTGATGAAGGAGCTTGCCGGGTCCGCTTGATCAGCTCTCTCACCCTCCTTCAATTTCTGATACATCAGGGAACTTCACAGCCAAAAATAGAAGTCCTGAGATCATAACCAATAATGTTTCCACAGACACATGAATTCCAATGTCCATGAGTCTCCTCGCAGGTTCCAATTCTTGGGCTCCCCCTTGGCCGGATTCTTGTTGAAAAATAGTGACAATAGCACATTTAAGCCGCTTCCAAATCCATAATTTCCGTTTAGATTAAGATTCAGCAGAAGAAGAGCGACTAAACACAGACAAAAACGCAACATTGCAAAGCTGGGAATAGGTCAGGAAGGCAGACGGGAGGAGGGAAGAAAAATGCGACTGCTCTCTCTCAGAGCAAGAAGAAGAAAAAAGGACATACCCAAAAGGACATACCCAAAAAAGGACATACCCAAAACAGCGGTAATAACTCCTTTCGGGCTTTTTGAGTTTTTGCACATGCCTTTTGGACTCAAAGGAGCAGCGCAGACGTTCCAACGCATGATGGACGCGGTCCTACGCGACCTCCCTTTCATGTTCGTCTATTTGGACGACATTTTGGTAGCCAGCACGTCCGAAGACGAACACGAAAGCCACCTCACAGCAGTTTTCCGGAGGTTGGCAGAGCACAGGTTAATAATTAACCCAGCGAAGTGTCAGTTTGGGGTGGCGCAGATTGATTTTTTGGGGCATCGCGTTTTGCCAGAAGGAGCGGTCCCTCTGTCCGATAAAGTGCGCGCAATAACAAATTTTCCCCAACCTCAAACGGTCAAAGCGTTACAGGAGTTTTTGGGAATGGTTAATTTTTATAACCGTTTCCTCCCCAGCGCAGCGCAGCTCATGCAACCATTGTACGCTGCAATAAAAAAACAAAAACCCACGAATAAAATCGAATGGTCTCCTGAGCGGGAGCGCGCATTCTCTCAAGTCAAATCAGCCCTGGCAAACGCTGCTTTGTTGGCACACACAGTTCCAACGGCTCACATGGCACTCACCACTGACGCGTCCGATGTAGCCGTAGGGGCGGTCGTTGAACAGTATGTAGCTGGGGCCTGGCAACCGCTCGCGTTTTTCAGCAAAACCTTGTGCGATAGCGAGTGAAAATACAGCGCGTTCGACAGGGGGTTGTTGGCTCTACACTTGGCCATCCGCCACTTCCAGTTCTGGCTGGAAGGGTGCCGTTTCACCCCGTTCGTGGACCACAAACCACTGACTTTTGCGATGGCCAAGATTTCGGAACCTTGGTCGGGCCGGCAGCAGAGACAGCTGGCCACGATATCGGAGTTCACCACCGATATCCAGCATGTGGCAGGTAAATATAATGTAGTGGCAGACTGCCTCTCACGTGCTGTGGCGGCTCCAGGCCCCGTGGGGGCAGACTCTGCAGCCATGGCCGCGGGCCAGGGTAGCGACGCGGAAGCGCATGCAGTCCCGGTCCGCGTAGTTAGATTATGCAGCCATGGCCGCGGAGCAGGTTAGCGATGCGGACGTGCGCACGCTCCAGTCTGGACCAACAGGGTTAAGGCTGGAGGACAGGGTGCTGCAAGATGGTATGCCCCCACTAATCTACGATATCTCCACTGGACGGCCGTGTCCGGTGGTACCAGCTGCGTGGCGCCGCCGCGTTTTTGACTCGATCCATTCTCTGGCACACCCGGGGGTGTGCGCATCGGTCAAAATGGTAGGAGAGAAATTTGTATGGCCGGGGTTGCGCAAACAGGTCAAGGAATGGGCGACAGCCTGCGTAGCTTGTCAGCGAGCCAAAATACACAAACATGCTAGAGCTCCTTTGGAGCCTTTTCACATCCCGGCTAAGCGCTTTGATCATGTGTATGTCGACTTGGTAGGCCCCCTTCCGTCGTCACAGGGGTGCACACACCTTTTGACAATGGTGGACCGCACCACGCGTTGGCCGGAAGTGGTCCCACTGGCATCAACCACAGCCGAGGAGGTGGTGCGTGCGTTTTTAACAGCTTGGGTAGCGCGCTTTAGAGTTCTGTCGGACATAACGTCCAACAGAGGTCCTCAATTTGTGTCCGAGCTCTGGTCAGCGATGGCCCGCAGCCTGGGGGTAACAATCCACCGCACTACCGCGTACAACCCCCAGGCTAACGGTTTATGCGAATGTTTCCACAGGTCATTGAAAGCAGCCCTCAGAGCGTCGCTTACGGATACAAATTGGGTAGACAGGCTACCATGGGTTTTATTGGGGTTGCGTTCTGCACCTAAGGAGGATTTGCTAGCCTCCCCAGCTGAGTTAGTTTTTGCACAGCCTCTCCGGCTGCCCGGAGAATTTCTCCCGGATAATCCTGCGCCAAATTGCCCCCCCGCTCAGCGGTTGCAGAGCGACACGGGATCAAGTCGGAAAAAATTTCAAAATCGTTCAGATACAAATCACCAAATGCAATCAATTCTTTTAAAGAGGACTTGCTGAAGCAAGACTGGACAGAAGTCTATGTATCAGATGTAAATGAAGCCTATGACACATTTATAAACATTGTAACCACTCTTTATGAAAAAAACTGCCCATTAGTAAAAAAAAAGCTTAAACACAAATTTGCTGATAAGCCATGGTTAACCAAAGGACTACAAAAGGCGTGTAAAAAGAAAAAATTATTATATAAAGCTTTCCTAAAGAAAAGAACAAAAGAAGCAGAGCAGCGGTATAAAACATACAAAAATAAGTTAACATATATAATAAGATGTAGTAAAAGAGACCATTACAGTAAAGAACTGGAGAAAAACAAAGACAATATTAAAAATACATGGACAATACTCAACAGTATCCTTGGAAATAAAAGCAGAAATACAAGCAACCCAACTAATATTCCAAAAAATAATAAAACGACTCAGAGTGTGAATATAGCTTCACCTGCAGATGAATTTAATAATTTTTTTGTTAACATTGGACCTAATCTGGCCAGAGAAATACCCACTACGGTGCCTACAGGTGATACAATATGCAATAACACTGCTGTAAAAGACTCCATCTTCATAAAGAACACAGACGAAAGAGAGGTCACTGAAATTGTTAAATCGTTCAAAAGTAAAACATCTACGGACTGTGATGGTATTGACATGCTATTAGTCAAAACTGTTATCGAATGCATAGTAAAACCACTGACGTATATCTGTAACCTGTCTCTCCAATCAGGTATATTTCCCAATGCAATGAAAATAGCTAAAGTAATTCCAATATACAAGACAGGCGACAGAGGGGAACTCTCAAACTATAGACCAATTTCACTATTACCGCAATTTTCCAAGATACTTGAAAAAATATTCTATGAGAGAACTGACAACTTCATACTGAAGAATGATTTATTGTGTGAGCAGCAATATGGGTTCAGACACAAGAGGACAACTGCATATGCCCTAATGGAATTTACAGAAAAAATATCAACAGCCATTGAAAATAAAGAGTATTCAGTTGGAGTATTCCTAGATCTTAAAAAAAGCATTTGATACAGTAGATCACAATTTATTATTAAAGAAACTACAAAATTGTGGTATTAGAGGAGTAGCACTGTCCTGGTTAAGTAGTTTCTTAAAGAATAGATATCAGTATGTATGTGTTAGCAACAAAAACTCAGAGTTACTGAAGGTCACCTGTGGAGTCCCACAGGGTTCAGTTTTGGGACCATTATTATTCAATATGTATATAAACGATATATGTAAAGTTTCAGAAAAAATGGACTTAATATTGTTTGCCGATGACACTAATCTGTTATGCAGTGGAAACAATTTGGAACAACTTCTGGATACACTCGGAAAGGAATTAGGAAAGCTTAAACTGTGGTTTGATTCAAACAAATTAACGCTCAATTTAAGTAAGACAAAATTTATAGTCTTTAACAACCATCACAACAACCCAGTACCCAAACTCAGTGTAAATGGTGTAGAGATTGAAAGGGTATCTGAAACTGAATTTCTTGGAGTAATAATTGATAACAAACTGTGTTGGAAGTCACATATTAATTATATTAAAGGTAAAGTATCCAAATCAATTGCAATATTACACAGAGTGAAATATTTGCTGAATCAACCCACACTATACACCTTGTATCATTCATTAATACTCCCATAATGACATATTGTACTGAAGTATGGGGAAATACATATAAAACAAACATATATCCACTCTTTATGCTTCAAAAGAGAGCTATTAGAATAATAAACAAAGCAGCTTACAGGGAACCAACAAACCCACTTTTTCTTAAACAAAAAACTCTCAAGTTGAAAGATCTGGTTGACTTTAAAACCGCAATAATAATGTTCAAAGTGAAGAATTTATCACTGCCCGCAAATATCCAAAAGTTGTTCCAAACAAGGGAGAAACGATATCACTTCAGAGGAACATGTATATTTCAAAAGCCTACAGTGAGAACAACCACCAAGCAACACTGCATTTCAGTGCAAGGAGTCAGATTATGGAACGATTTTGGACCCGAATTAAAATCATGTACAACGCTTGGACAATTTAAACAAAAACTAAAGGAAGAAATACTCCAAACATATTTACAAGATGACATGTAAACTCACATAAGGATTGACATATCCAGCCTGTGTTGTGTTGTAGCTTAGTTTTTTTTGGGGGGGGGGGGTTTGTTTTTTTTTCTTTTTTTCTCTGTCACATTTTGTCTTAGATTTGTTTTTGAATAGTAACCGCTTAACTTAGCTTAGCTTAGTTTTCTTTTTTCTCTCAGTCACATTTTGTCTTAGCTTTGTTTTGAATTGTAATCGCTCTTGTCTTGTTTTCTCTTTTTTCTCTTTTGAATTCTTGGATGGAATATGGGTGGGCAATATAAGCTGCGGCTTCAGCCATCACCCATTTCGGATAACTTACGTGGAATTGTATAATAAGAGGAGTCTTTGTCTAATTTGACCTTGTTGTTATATTATTCAGTTTCTTTTAACTTGTACTGTACTATCCGAAAAAAAATAAATTCATTCATTCATTCATTCATTCATTCATTCATTCAAGCACGCTTCCTGGCCCGGTTCATCACAGTTTCCCACGCGTTTTTGTGCTGAAAGCTTTAAGAAATGCGCAGTTTGTTTTTGTCAGACATGATGCCCATCGCCCAAACTTGCGGCCGCCATACGATGGACCGTTTAGGGTGCTGGAAACAGGAGAGAAGCATTTTTTGCTAGATTTGGGAAACAGAAAGGAGGTAATTGGTATAAACAGGCTCAAACCCGCTTTTGTTTTGGTGGATGAAGCTGTGCAGTTGGCGAGGGCCCCCCCGTCGCGGCAGAGCCCCTAGAAGGCATTCCCCAGAACTCCCACAGAGATTGACTAACAGTTCTAACCCACAGGCAACAGTCCCACAGCAGGAGGACACTGCAGAGGCAGTAAAGCCGGCTTACAGCAAATATGGCAGAAGACTTAGGCCTAGGCAACGGGTGGATTGATATGTAGTAATGTTATTATGTCATGCATCTCTAGTTATGATTGTTCCATCTTAGACGTTTGGGGGGGGTCATGTGGGCACATATGTTGGTTACATATGCTCCACAAATATATTGCTGTGTGTTTATTGTGTGCTGCACATCTCAGGGAACAAAAGGACTGAGCCTCCGAGAGGTAACGGGAGAGTGTGAGATTTGGCCTTTGTTTCAAGGAGATGACCTGGAGAGATTTCCAGAGATTACCACTGGAGACTAAAGGACGATGGTGTGAAGATCTGAGGAGTTACATTGTGACTGGGATTAAGTACCATGTGACTGTATGTTTGATTAAACACCATGTGACTGCAGTTTTGATGTCCGGGGTATAAAAGACAGATGTGAGATGATTCATCCTCTTTTTCCTGCTTTGAAATTGTTGGAGTATGTGATTGTGAATAAAGCTGAACCTGAGGAATAAACTCAATCTCATCCTTCCGCACATTCTCCACAAATCAAACTTTATTTGTATAGCACTTTTCAAACATTGGATGCTGTGCAAAGTGATTTACATAGATAAAAACAGTAGACAAATTTAATTACATATATTTACACTATACAACCCGCGCGCGCGCGCGCGCACACACACACACACACACAAAACACACACGCAGGCACAAGCACCACTCCCTACTTCTCTCACACACATGTAAAAGAGACATAGCTTGGCACTGAGGCACCATATGAAGGCGCAACCATCCTGTGGAGCCCCCACATGCCGGGAGACCACACAGCCCATAACCACAGGGCATGCCACAGAAGCCACCCCGACCAGGACAGACCGGGGCCCACACCACAGCTGTAAGGCAAAGGGACAAAGCCCCCACCCACCCAAGCCAGAGCGACCCACAAGACCAACACCCCTGCAGATGGGTCAAATAGCATCAGGCATCAAGGGTCAATTAGTGGGTGAAAATCTATCCAAAGTCCACAAACTGACCTCAGTGTCGTATCAAGTTATAAATCATGGGGATTATCAGATGGATCAATGCTGAATGTGCTTCTGTTAAGTTTCAGCATCGACCTAAGACTGACTGCAATAAATCCATAAACATGCCAAATTAGGTCAGAAGTTTTTCCTTTGTCTTTTTTTGATTAATAAGTAACTGGTTGGATGTCATTTGAATTATAACCATAAACTAGGCACTTTTGTATTTCATTTTTGTATTTCATCGGCAATGGTTTTGAATTGTACCTTGCACACAGAATTGTGTGCAAACATATTAACACATATTGCAAACACATATTGCAAACAAAGTACTTTTTCACAACTTACTAATTTAATTTACTAAGATGGACTAGTAAAACCCAGTCACACGGGATGCACAAGCCAGTGTACTCCTAGTGCCAGTCCCAAGCCCGGGTAAATGGGGAGTGTTGTGTCAGGAAGGGCATCAGACGTAAAACCTTTGCCAAATTAAACATGCAGATCATGACAAATGAGACTTTCATACCGGATTGGTCGAGGCCCGGGTTAACATTGACCGCCACCGGTGCTGTTGACCGACAGGGTGCCGGTGGAAATTGGGCTACTGTTGGTCGAAGATCAAGGAGGAGGAGAGGGGGCAGGCGTGTTAGGAGGGAGAGAGAGAAAAGGAAAGGCAGAAATGTGGAGGTAAGAGTAGGGATGTTAAATGTAGGGACTATGACTGGTAAAGGCCAGTGTTCCCAGACGTATGCTAATCATCGTATTTGTATGATAATTTTGCCTTCTGTATGATCAACAATTTAAAAAATCCCATAATGTATGATAATTTGACCCCTTCATTACATGGCTAAGTTAATACATTAGCAAACACAGCCAGGATACAGATCCTGGGCAAAGTGCGCATGCATACTACAGTTGTTTTTACGCATTGTCTCACGTGCGGGGATTGCATGGAAGGAGACAGAAGGTTCGGTGGCGGTAGCAGAGAGGTGGCCTCAGATGGAGGCTATTGATGGGATCCACAGTTCACTGAAACATTGTGAGTTAAGCTTAACCACTTGCACTCCGTTGTTCCGCGGGCGGGCAAGTCTCTGCGTCCTAGGACGCACGAGGGCGCACAAGAGCGCACTAGTGCGCGCTCGGACGCATGACGCATGATATACTGATGATGGTGCAGATGGAGATGGTGCTGGCCTCCAAGTGCCACTGGGAAAAAAATCTGCAAACACAGCCGCAAACAGATTAGTTCATCTGATTGACCTCTCATTCGACTAATAAGAGCCTTGAATTGAGTTTCTGAAACCTTGAAGAACCAATGAATGAAAACCTAGGAAGGAGGACCCGCCTCCCAACGCTTTGAATGCAGTGAGCCAATTGAAGCAGAGAAGTTCGTGAGCTGTTTTTTTTTAAGGCTGGGTGAAGACTGGCTGCTGCAGCGGATCAAAAAAGGACACAGGAAGAGCTACACAGACCCAGCAGCATGGAGACCATCCACAAATGCAACCTGTGTGACAGGGAGTGCCATTCGTGGATCGGCATGTTCGGCCACAGGCGGTGCTTATTTTGTATTGGTTCCAGCAGAGTAGACGTTATGTTTTCTTCCATGGTCATTATAGAACGACGGAGGCTGACGACGAAGGCTGAGTGACACACACGCCTTCGCCAGTCTTTTTTTTAATTACTACTGTTATTTGTTTTGAAAAATCGTTCGCCAAAAACCGCAATCATGGAAGCACAAAACCGCAATAATGGAATTATGTTTTGATCGAGGCGCGAGACCAGAACCAGAGCGGACCAGCATCGCGTTCGTCTGACAATGAGGAAGACAAGTTCGCCAAGACTCCGCTGTGAAGAGGTAAGGTGTTATAAGCTAAATTATTCTCTATCCCTGAAAATTGTAATCCAAAATGACTTTTGACCGATCAGTAAATTACAGCTGTGTGGTTCACGAAGTCTGAAGTTCGTGCGCCGCGGTACAAGGGGTTGCTCGCAGTGTACAGGCTGTGAACGCCCCCCCACCCCCGCTATTCTTCTGCAGCGAGGGGGGGGCAAGCTGTGGTGACTGCACTGCTGTCCTACATCACCACATGAGGCTAATCCGTTGTGTAGCGATGGCTGAAGTCCATCCTCTGTAGCAAGCGGGGGGGGGGACAACCCCCCCCCCCACACACACACAGTAGCGAAGGGGGGGGGGAGCCGCTGTGACAGCGTTGCTGTGGAAACATGCAACGAGTGTAATCTGTCATGTAGCGAGGGCCGAACTCTGTCCTTGGTAGCGGGGGGGGGACAACCCCCCCCACACACACAGACACAGCCCTGAGTGTAACCTTTCCTTTGAGCCTAAAATGAAGCTTCTACATTGAATCATTCAAAAGTTATAGACGTTTTTCCAAACTGTGCCATTTGGCACAATTTGGCACAGTTCCAAAACGCCTGGGAACAGCCTGAGAACAAAACTGTGTAAAATATTCATTTTTTGTGGTATTGTTACCAAATTTGGATCTCAGCTGGATAACACTTGGTTCTACATTTCTGTTGCATTTTCCAGCCGGATCGGACAGCTGTGTGTTATTTACAAGCATTTGTATCCAAAAAAACAGTGTCCAAATTTTTTTTCTTCACGTTCAGTATGTTTAGATGACTGTAACTCAGTGGCCGGAGCACGTAGAGAGATTATGTTTTTTTTGCCAAAAAATTCAAAGTGTTTTCTTTTAAATGAGACCAACCCCATGAAGATGCTGCAAAGGGTTGAAGAACAGCTTTCGATTTACTTTGGGTACGTTATTTTTTGGCATTTTTAGGAAAATTGCCCGGAGTGCAAGTGGTTAAAAAGATCCATTGTGGCGGGTTGGTGTAACCCCCACAACAGACTGGACAGACACAGCGCTCGGCTAGAGCAATTAACAGAACAGTGAAATGTGTGTATTAATGTCTACAGGCAGCCCCGCTTCTTCTGGCTCACTTCTGTGATGTTAATGTGCCTTTCAAGCATTGTGTTCATGTGTCCTGTCGTTACTGTGACCTAGAGACCGAGATCAATATGTCTCTCAAATGCAAATGTCTCATGCCTGTTCTGCAATCTCTTTGATCATACCAACTGCTGGGGAATGCTCTTTTATGTATTGTTGTAGTTGGGTATATACTGTATACTGCACTGTAACCCATGCTCACCCTCTCACTCTCACTCTTCAACTGCTGCTGCTAGACACGCACATTGTGTCTCTCTGCTGAGAGCCTCTGGGCTCGCTCCCGGCACCGGAGCTCGTGATGGCGGTATGATTCAATAAACATGCTTAAAACTCTCATCGCTGCATTTATTTTATCATCCACCTCACCATTATGAATAGTGGTACACCAAATCACGCAGTGCTGTACAGGAGCTCCAACTGTCTACCATGAGAGCTGGCTGAACGGAGCAGGCGGGGCTTTTTGCTGCTCAGGCAGATGATTCAGCTGGTGATCCCTGGCTTTCACTACAGTTTTGGTGAGTGATTCAATACAGTCCATTCACAAATAAAAACTAGTACACTCGGTCAAATCGTTCACATACATTACAGCACTAATGCGGGCATGTATGGCAAGCCATTTTAGCATCACAACAAATCATGTTCCTATCTACAATGAACTTTTAGATATCTATAATTGCCTTCCTCCTGGTCAAACTTAAATTTTTACTGGTTATGACTGTAAATACAGATATCCATAATAACATTCATACTAATAAAAATTATATTTCAAGATATCTAAAATGTGGATTGTACTAGTCAAAACTAATTTCACAATGTCTGAAAAGCTTTTAAAAGTTTAAGTTGCCATTTTAACATTTAATAGCTAGCCTGGATATGTATTGTAGATATCAATAATTCATTTTTCCCGAGTAAAAATGAACATTTCAGATATCCACAATGAAATTCTTCCTCTCTATAATGATCATTTCAGATATCTATGACATCATTCTTCCTAGGAGAAAGACGTCACTTTCCCCATTCATGTGTGTTGGGTTTTCACTTCCAGATACTGTATCAACATTTACATTCTTCCTATCTAGAATGAACATTCTGGATATCTGAAAAATAATTCTTACTAGGAGAAACTCTTACTAGTCATAATTTTCATTTTGGATATCCACAATGAAAAAACATTCCAGATATCTATAATGTAATTTTGGATATCCAAAATACATTTATACTAGTAGAAATCATGTTATAGATATCCACTATCCATATTATCTAAAATTCAGTTTCAGATATCTGTAATTGAAATTGTGACTAGTAACAATTGGACTGTAGATATCTGAAATAAGAGTTTCTCCTATGTTCATTTTACTAGGAAAAATTGAATTACTGATATCTACAATACATATCCAGGCTAGCTATTAAATGTTGAAACGGTTTGCCATATGCACGGCAGACTCAACAAGTAAGCAACATTACCAGCAGGTTAAGAAATGAATGGGGGAAACAGACCCCACTTTTACTGGGTGGTTCAAACCTGTTGTTGGCATTAGCACTAAAACTTTCTGTTGCTGCAGCAATGTGCAAATGTTTGTGCAAAAATGTCACCGGATTGTCGTTCTCAATAAAACTGTAAAACTGTGAAACAGGTTTCTGCTTCAGTTATCAGAGGCATTTTAGTAGTAGTTTAGGTGGATTGATTGATATTTATCCCTTATGTATAAACACAGCGTTATGTCTGACATGGAGCCAAGGACGAGGCCAGGTGTAGAACCGAACACACGTTTATTGAAGAGGCACAGGTGCAACACACAGCTGTCAGGCAGAGGATGGCAAAGAGGCCACCCCTCCTGCCTGCAACCCTTTTATAGTCACAGGCGGTGGCGTGACCTGGAGGTAGAGCCACCACCCTGTGGCTCTGCCATTATATTCATAAATAATTATTCTGTTATTATATCATAAATAACTACACTACACCCCCCCCCCCACACACACAGAAGTCCAAAACACAAACACACGCACACACAATTCAGACGCACCCCAATTTAGGATCCAAGTCACGCACTAAAATGACAACGCGAAATAACATAAATGGCCTAACACATTCACACCAAAACAACTAAAGCTAGGGGGGACAGTTGGACTGCCGTCCCACCCCACATGGCGAAGCGGATTATTCTGCCACTTAAACAAGATGAGAGGCCATATAAAACCAAAATACCACCATGTCTCCTAAACTAAAATAAAACACCCAAATTAATCCCCAAAACTACATACATAGAAACAGCAAAACAGTCTAAGCACCTGCATCACAAAGCACCTATACATAACAATTAGTTTATGTCACACACAAAACCAATTCAAACACATGCATAACAGTTAACCTATAGATATACGGCTGGAGAAAACAAGTCCGTGGGCCCCCTGGACTGCCCTGTCATCAGTCCGCCCCTGGAGGCAGCCAGCCTCCCGGGCCACAACAGGTTGCCTCAGCACCAGCGTGCCTCCTCTTCATCACCACCGGCTGCTCCGCTTGTCCAGGCCCACGTCTCTCAGTCCCCTTCCGGGCACGCCGCAGCTTGTTCGGGTGCCCCCACAAACCATCTGGCAGCTGGAGATGAGCATCCTCCCGTCTGGCCACAACGCGTGAGCGTCCCTGGTGCTCCCCCAGCCATCGACCGGCCCATACCTGCCATGATCGCCTCTCGTCCCGAATCCAGTCCTTGACCCCCAGAGGGGTCCCGCTCGGCTTGTAGGGTCTCTGCTTGGCACATCATTCTACCGTGCCTGATGGTCCAGCCACAACCTCTTCTAAACTCGCCACCGCCGTCGCCGTTGTGGTCCCCTGTTCACCGGCCCACTTCAGCCGAGATCTGGGAGCAGGTGAAACCAGCCTCTTGACATCACCCGTCGTCACAGGCGTCCCGCCATGCTGTCCAGTACCCTTGTCCAGGGCGACTTGGGCTCTGGCACAGGGACTTTCTTGTGATGACCCTGGGCGATACTGGTCTTGCACACTCTCCAGGGTGCCAGGCAGTTCCTCATCCCACACTGCACCATCTACCACTCTCGGGATCAGTCGGTCCCACAATCCACAGCCCGACCACTCCTCCCCAGCACTGTTTTTAATGGCAAAGCCCAGACCATAGAGTAGGTCTCAGTCCATTATATTTTCTCCATGGGCTGTCATGGTGAATTCCAGGTCACACATCTTGGCCGATTTGGTAAATGGTACATGGCACACACTTATATAGTGCTTTTATTCTCATCTCTTGATGACCAAAGCGCTTTACAGATCCTGCTATTCACCCATTCACACACGCAGTCACACACTGATGGTGGCATGCTGCCTAACATGGCGCTTCCAGACCCACCAGGAGCAATTGGGGTGAAGTGTCTTGCCCAGGGACACAACGGCAGGATATCTGGGGAGAGTGGGATTCGAACCGCCAACCATGTGGTTATTGGACGACCTGCTCTACCTCCTGAGCCACTGTCGTCCCCGATTTGTACCGAGCCATCAGTCTCAGTGTTCCCACCGTGGCCAGCCGTCCTCCTCCACAGCCACAAAGCGGCGCTGGGTTACCCCAATCCTGTAGTGCGGGGAAAAACATCTCACAGTCGTCCAATTCAACACAGAGCCCACCACTCTCATGTTTATCAATAAAGGCACCTCCACCCCGTCCAACTCCACCATACAGTGCGTGTGTCCGTTGGTGCCCGGGGACACAGCGTGGACAAACATGGGGGCGGGAGAGTCCTTTTTGTGCCATGGACTTCCTCGCTCGGATCTGTGGCATACCCTGGCAAAATGATGCAAGTGGCCACACTTGCCGTAGCGCTTCACTCTTGCCAGACACTCTCTGGCTCTGAAATGGCACTTCACGGACCCGCAGCCCATACGCATGGGCTTCCCTGGGGCAGACCTCACATCCACAATGTTGGCATCTCCTGCTTCTTCTTTCACGTTTCCATCACTGTCTGGGTCTGCTACTCATGTGGTAACAGGAAGCTCCAGCTGTCAACATGACAAACGCTCACTCAGCAGGTCGCAAACCAACTCCTCCTCCAACGGTCCAAACCAACACACACTAACCACTTGTTTCAAGTTGGCTACGAACCACTGAATATGCTTGCCCACCTGTTGGCACTACTGCTGAAACCTGCTCCTCTAGACGGTGACATCTTCCAGGGCGTGAAAATTGCACACCATCAGCTCAGCCACATCCTCAAAGCTGTCTGAGCCGCCAAGCAAGCTCAGTATCCACTGGCCTCCAATTCCCAAATTGTGCACCAACAACGTGCTTATTTTCAGCCTGTCCATTCTTCCTGGGTTTAGAGCCACCATGTAAGCCTGGAAGGCAGCACCCTATCTCAGCCAGGAAACAGGTGACCCGCCCAGGAGCTCCAGAAACAGCCGAACTCCAAACCCACATGCTTCCATACCTTCTTAATCCTTTTTTCTCCTTGTTGCCAAAATGTTATGTCTGATATAGAGCCAAGGACGAGGCCAGGTGTAGAAGCGAACAAACGTTTATTGAAGAGGCACAGGTGCAACACACAGCCGCCACACAGAGGATGGGAAAGAGCCCCCCCCCCCCCCCGCAGCCCTTTTATAGTCACGGGCAGTGGCGTGACCGGGAGGTGGAGCCACCACCCCATGCCACACATTATATTATAAATAACTACACTACACAGAGTACTTCTCAAAATTACTCTATCACTCTATTGAAGCAAGAAATTTTTGTGTGTGTGTGTGTGACGTTTATAGAACATCATAGGACGGCCTATGATCTCTGCCTGAACATTATAGGACGTCCCATGGTCTCAGACATCATAGGACTTGCTATGCCTATATGACAGCACATAGACACATCTGCCTTTATGATATCATATAGGACTTTCATGCGATGCCTATATGACGGCACATAGACAAATGTGTCTTTATGATGTCATATAGGACTCTCGTGTCTTTATGATGTCATATACAATGAGTCCATGCCCGAAAGCCTCGTTTTGTTCAGATCTATTTTCATGATCCTGTCCATGAACTGAAATTACGACACACCTATCTATGGCTCAACCAGTGGTCTCAATGAACAAGAAGAAGAAGACTCACCAAATGGACAGCAATAGAATGAGGAAAACTGCTGCATGTCAGAAAATATGCCATGAAGATGAAACACCTGAGGTTCCAGCAGTACATCGCACCCATCTGAGACAGGAGGAGACCCTTCACCAGCATAGGGTACGACAGACAAGGGATGCACAAACAGACAGGAAACATGGCAGTGCACCATGCACGTGCTGAGTCACTTGAAGCCCGAAATGCCCACAAAGCAAGCAATGCTGCACACCAGGCAAGGCACAGACAAGTTGAGATCGAGGAGATGCGGATGTAACGGGTCCCCCTTTTTGGGCACCCTTAAACGGCTGTGATCGGGGACACTAGTGTATACGTGTGGGCGGCATATGGATCACGATGACACCAGACTGATGTTTCCCACAATTTATTTGCTCCTGTTGGAGAAATAAAACAATACACATCACTCTTCGTCTGTACCTCGATCCCACACAGGCTCCCCCAGCAAAGCAACGCGGTACTGTGTGGGAAAGGGAGCTCTAAAATAATTTCACAATACATAAAATAAATCACATTACAAATGAGAACATTTACCAAAAACAGACATACCTGTTGGAGAAATAAAACAATACATATCACTCTTCGTCTGTACCTCGATCCCACACAGACTCCTACATTTACAAAGATATAAGTTACACAACGGCACAAGCTACCAGAGTCACCATAGAGTTTATAGTGGCACGCAATTCTAAAATGGCGACTAGTGGACTTCTAAGGTGTGCCGAAAACATCCATAAAACTCTTATTTACAATATAAACAATGAAAAATATACTACAGTAGCATGTCAAATTAACAAGGAACAATTACAAACCAAGGTTGCAGTTTAAATGATAAAACTGATGAACAAAACAGTCATTTAATGCCAGCAACGTTATAAGCACGACTTACCCCCAGCAAAGCAACGCGGTACTGTGGGGGAAAGGAGGAACTACCGGAGCCTCGGAGGTACGGGAAGAGCGGATGTGGGCAGTGTACCGCCAAAATAAAAGCACTCAAGTAAATAAAATTCACAACAATATAAAGGAAAACATGACTGAGAAAAGGAATGTTTAAGGTGCATTTTCGACTTCGTTACACCCACCCCACTGAATTTTATCAAACTTGAGCCACAGCTACACAGAACTCATGACAATATACAAAACACCCGGGGTTAGTTAAAGAACACCATCTGAAAGAGTGTCCCACACAAGGACGAAGTGGCATGAGAGCAGCGCTTATCTCGCAACCCAACCAGTGGTAATGGAGTGCCTTGTACACCCCACCAAAAACCCCAACTATTAGTGTAGTAAAAGCTCATGTATAATAAAATAAAATAAAATAGCTGATCACTAGAATTCAAGGTTAAGTCCACAAAAGGATAGTCCACTCATGTAGCAATTAGTCACTCAGGGTCTGAAACACAGACCTACAAACAGCCTTAACATTGAACTTGTCCTGAATTACATCTTGCCTGGACATTGTCTGCACTAGTCTATTTACAGGTCTAATCAGGCGACCAAATCTTGACCTGATTTGAGATTGTGCATTGGGACGGTCACAATGTGTACGTGACGTCTGGTCAACAGTACAGTGAACAAGGGGAGTGTCTGTCTGTCTCTCGGAGTCAGGAACAGAAACCAGTTGACTGTCAAGTGTTTGTCCACCATGAGTATCAGTAGCAGCTGTAGTCACAGGTCTAGAGTCAGAGGACATGGGATGATCTACACCTTGAGCAACAGGTGCAACTGAAGAGTTCTGGGGGTCAGAGGACACACTTGTCACATCAGAAACGTCTACCTGTGACACAGATGGTTCAGTGAGCTGCGTGATCCACTCAACAATTCTCCTTTCAGAGTCAACAGGTTCTGGATCAACTAATGGTTCACATGTTTCTCCACATGAAGACGGATCACCTGTACCAGCCTCACTCTCTCTCTCGAAGAGGTCCACAGATGTATCTCCCTCATCACCAATGTCTGTAGCTAAAGTTTCTGGAAGTAAGGTGGATGAACCATGGTTGGACACATCGCACACATCCACCACAGGAAGAAAATTTACCAGCATCAACAAATTCCTGTGGACCACTTTTGTCCGTCCAGTAAGAGTGTCACAAATTCTGTATGTATGGGTCTGCGGGTTCACATCCATTACAGTGTGAACAGTTGATTCCCACTTATCAGCAGTTTTCTTTTTGCCTCTCTCCTTCCTGTTGGCCAAAAGCACCCTGTCACCAATCTCAATCTTGGATCCTGTCACTTTCCTGTTGTAAAGATTAGCATGTCTGTGTTGCTCCTTAGCAGCACGGTCCTGAGCAACCATCATTGCTTCTTCTAGCTCACAGGTGAGAGTTGCCACATACTTGTCATAACTGGTTACATCAGCATCGCAAAGAACAGAACGAAACATGACATCTACTGGCAAACGGGGCACACGGCCATACATGAGGTAAAAAGGAGGAAAGCCAGTCATCTCATGGGCTGTACAGTTGTACATAAATGTCAAAGTCTGCAACCGTCGTGGCCAGTTAGCTTTCACCTCAGGGGACAGTGCACGAATCATCCCACCAAGTGTCCTGTTAAACCGTTTGACACTCCCATTTCCCATTGGGTGGTAAGGGGTAGTGTGAGATTTCCTGACACCGGACACTTTGAGGAGTTCACTGATTAATTGACTTTCAAAATTAGGACCTTGGTCACTGTGGATTCTTTCTGGGAATCCAAAGACACAAAAGTACTTGTTCCACAGAACATTTGCCACTTGCTTAGCTGTTTGATCCTTACAAGGAAAGGCCTGAGCCATCCTGGTAAAGTGATCTGTTATCACTAGGACATCAACAGACTTGTTCCTAGAGTCTTCAGCTGACCAAAAGTCAATGCAGACCAGCTCCAGCGGTCTAGATGACAAGATGCTCTCTAAGGGAGCTCGTCCCTCAGGTTCAGCTGACTTGCTGAGGACACAACGCTGGCAGTGTCTGACATGGTCTCTAACATCTCTCTCAAGGGTCAGCCAGAAAAATCTCTGTCTGGATAAACTGAGGGTTCGCGACTGGGCTTGATGACCAGCATCATCATGCACGCCTTTCAAGACCTCATCCTTAAGTGAGTCTGGGACAACATACTGAAGCCATTTGGACTTGGTTCTCTGGTCTCTTGAAACTCTGTACAGAACACCATTGCTCACAGATAGCTTATCCCAGTGTTTCAGATATTTAATCACTGAAAATGATTCTTTCACCCTTTCTCTCCTTGAGGGTCTCCGATGTCTTTCAACATAAAACAGGACGCGAGAAAGAGTTCCATCCTCCAACTGTTTGTCACGCAAAGCCTTTTCAGAATAGGCAGGCAACGGGTCTTGACCTGGTGGGACTAACTGGGGCAAAAACTGCAAGGCTTCAATTGCCCGGGCCCTCGGACCAGCATCCCACTCAATGTGTGACTGCATCACAGCAGACACTTCTTCTGAATTCACAATCTGAGTGTGTACCCGGGAGGTATGAGCATTGTCACACATCGCATCCACATGACCACTGGATGAACGAAATGCATCCTGAACAGAGGCAGTAGACACATTTTTGACTTCACTGAGGAGTTTCACATATGGCTCATTGAACAGTCTGTAACCAATATTTTCCTTGACAAAAGGCATACAACTTAATGCATCAGCCACAATGTTCTGCCGCCCTGGAACATACTTTATGTCAAAGTCATACGCAGCCAACTTGGCTACCCAGCATTGCTCACAACAGTCTAACTTGGGCTTTGTCAATATGTGAGTCAAAGGATTGTTGTCAGTTCAAACAGTGAATTTGTGACCCTTTAGCCAATGATTAAACTTGTCAGTGATGGACCATTTCAAAGCCAGAAATTCCAGTCGGTGCGCTGGATAGTTTTTCTGAGACTGTGTCAGTGACTTACTGGCAAAAGCAATAGGTCTGGCATGACTCTTACCTCCCTGGACTTGGGACAGAACAGCACCTATCCCATCCAGAGATGCATCAGTTGAAAGCATGAAGGGACGGTCAAAAGGCCCTTTTCCACTAGCACGCTTTAGCGCGACACGGGACGGCTCAGCACGCTTTGTACGCTTTTCCACAAGCCCCAACACAGTTTAACAGCCGCGATTCTCAGCCCCGCTCCAGGGCAGGGTACAGCAGTGCTGAGCTGTGCCGTGTTGTGACGTTAACAGACTGGTCGCCGCTGATTGGTCAGGTCGTAACCGGCGCTGATTGGTCAGGTTGTAACCGCCCCTCTCCTCCTCCTCTTCTACCGAATCTTCATGACCTTCTCAATAAAGTTTTTGAAAAAAAACCAAAACAAAACAAAAAAAGAATCTTCACGACCGCCTTTACTCAGCACACAACCACTGTTGGCGGTTTCTTTTCAGTATATTGCTGTGCTATTTTCATTTATTCTCTATCAAAAATGGCTTCGCGTAATAAGGGTGTTCCATGGACCAATAAGGAGGTGCAGTGTCTGCTCACTGCATTGTCAGACGAACGTATTCAGCGCGAGTTAGACGGAGCCGCCCGGATATACCGGGAGGTCTCAACATCGGAGTCCTTTAACGGTGAGTTTTAATTTTTTTTTATTGTGCGTTTTTTCGCAAATGTATTCGGTAAGACGCTCAGTTTATTTATGCAATAAAAAAGCTGTTCATTTGTGGATAATGATCGCTGCTTTATTGCAGCACACTGCAGACTAAAGCTTTTATTTTAATTATTCATGTGAACAATACGCTGAAATAAGCTTATGTATTCTTGTTAAAAACTATTGTCTTTTCTGTATATCTTGCACTTACGTGCTGTATTTTATTGTGTGCATTTTCCTTGTAGAATCATCCCACGCGTCCGCCGCGACAGCCTGCACGGATTAATTCAACCGAGCCTTCCTGACCCACAGCTGGCAGAGACGGATTCATTCAACCGAGTCTTCGTGACCCAGTTTGGGAAGCTGGTGTAGAGGCACTCAGTGGTCGGCGTGTATAAAATGTCGATTAACCTTCATGTTGTGTTGCAAAGTTTTTTTTTAATTTTAATATTTTGTATATAATAAAATGGAATTGTTTTGGAAAGTGTGGTTTGTCTGTTATAACACTGAATTATAAAACAGTATAATTACATAGAAATTCCATTGCCTAGTCTGATTAAAATGATGCTGATCATCCTGTCAGGGGTCAACCATTGTAAAGGTAATGTAATTTTTAACTAAACCAAAAAACAAATCTTTTTGTAAGCTTTCTGTTCTTTTTATTGAAATATCATAAAAAATTAGCACCAAGTCAAAGTAGGTACAAGTATATGTAAATTGAATGTTCTATCGGCATTCCAAATTCAGAGATTTACAATACTTTAGAAGGAGTGTAGCATCATCTAAACGGAAAATAATAATACTGTTGTTCCAAACATTGACCTGAAGGTGAAAAACATGAATTTTTTTAATTCAGTACATCCAAAATGCCCTAGGATGTAAAAAATAATACAATTTGGTGTAGGCCAGTGTGCCACTGTCTCATTATTTAATATGAATAAAAACAAGTTTCAGCTCATTATTTCTAGGTCATTTGGCAGTTAATTCAAAACAAAAGTGACTTGTGTTGTTGCAGCTTAATTATGAGATAAAATTAATTGTGAGATAAAACCACAGAGCGAGCAAGGCAATAATTCTTGGATCCTCCATTTTTTGTCTCGTGTAAATAAGGACTCAGTTGGGTGCGTAATGTCACGGGAGTGTGGCCCCGCCTCGCTGGGAATCTGCCGCTGCCTCGCTTACACAAACCATCACAGCACAAGCACAACACCGTGCTAATGGAGACAGAAGCATTCCGAGCCGTACTGAAGTGAATCGAGCCGTACCGAGGTGTGCTGGGCTAGTGGAAAACAACTGAAAGTTAGGATGAGCCAAGACCACAGTGTTAACAAGTGCAGATTTGAGACTTTCAAAGGCATGTATGTGATCTTGGGTCAAGTCAGAAGCACAAAGCTTTCTGCAAGCCATCTTAGTTTTCTTACATCTGCCTTTAAATTTTCCACCTTTCAACAGGCTGAACAATGGCTTGGCAATGGCAGAATATCCTGGCACAAAATGCTGATAGTAATTAACCATCCCTAAGAAGGATCTAAGTCTTTTTTGGGACGGTGTCACACCATCAGTGTCCATAAGGTCAGCACAAGTCATTTTTGCGATGTTTTTAACCTTACTTGGGTCAGTTGAAACACCATTCTCATCAATTACGTGACCAAGAAACCTCACAGATCTCCTGAGGAAAAAACACTTTTTGGGTGCCAACTTCAAGTTGTGCCTACGCAGCCTGCTGAACACCAGCTGCAATGCACTCTCCTCATCAGATGCAAAAATCAGCAGACCATCCAAATAGCACAACAAAGTCAAGTAATTCTGGTCACCAAAAATGGCAGTCATCGTGCGCATAAAACTAGCAGGACTATTGCATAATCCCTGGGGCAGGCGATTGTACTCATATAAGCCCATCGGAGTGGTAAAAGCAGAATACTTCCTGTCATCCTCATGAAGCGGCATGTTGTAGAAGCCGGACGTTAAATCCACTGTGCTGAAGAGGCAGTTACCTCCCAGTGCTGCCAGACAATCTGCCTGGTGAGGGAGAAGGTGAGCGTCTTTCAGAGTCCTCTTATTCAGCCAGCGAAAATCCGTGCAGATGCGGAGGTCGCCATTCTTTTTCCACACAAGAACCAAAGGAGATGCATACTCGCTAGTTGATTTCCTGATAATGTCTTTTTCCTCCATTTCATTCAGCACCTGGCTTAATTTCTGATACTGACTAGGGGGTACACGCCTGTATGGGAGTCTGAATGGTTTATTATCAGATAAATGTATGCGGTGTACAAAGCCCTTAGCTTCTCCGCAGTCAAGGTGGTGGCGTGAAAAGACATCCTCATATTGAAGTACCAAGTCAGCCATTCTCTTTTTGCAGTCCTCTGACACTTGGCATGAATTAATGTCTATGTCACAAAGCCCCACTGACTTGAGTTTTTCTTTTACAGACTCCATACCGGCATCGCATGCCGTTGTAGACTGTGTGTAGCAGGTCACTGGTACACTAGACTGCTCAGCTGTGTCCATGTCTTCAAGGGCTACACATGTGTAGACGTCAGCTAGCTTTGCATTGCGCCGTAACAACACTGGCTTGTTGGACGTGTTGATGAGTTTGAGCGGGACCCACCTGTCACCCCACATAGGAGTTACAATCTTAGCTACTAGGACACCCCTAGGAGCTGAATGAGAAGATGTGGGCTCTGTCATGACTGTACTGCCTGGAGATACAACAGTGTCTTTAGGCAATTTACCCCAAACTGGTACTCACGCCCAGGTTCAAGGTAGGTGGCGGAGTTACATCTGACAGTACCAACTTTGTCAGGAATGTCATTTCCTTTCCAGGGGTTCAAACCAGTGAGCATAGACAAGAACTGCTCAGCTTCTGGTTCTGCAGTTGGGCAGGGGCCAGACACTGTTTTCCAATAGGACTTGCATTGTTTTGAATGGTGTAGGATGTGCTTTATGACATTGGTACCAATAATCAACTCATCATGCTGACCACAGACAACCAGAGTGGGGACTAGCATTTTACAACCATACACCTCCATCACAATGTCAAAAGCACTCTTTGGCCTGACACGCTGTCCACCACACCCAATCAGCATCACATTCACATCAATCTGGTTCTGATTTGTTATCACTCCAGCAGTTCTCAGTTTCTTCTCTGCATCCTCATTGATACTGCAGGCCATGGAGCCACTGTCCAGCATGCCATCAATTATCACTGCACCACCAAAAGCCACTGGTGTGTAGAAAAGGCTGGAACTATTGCCAATTATGTGAATGTTCTGATACACAACAACTACATTATCGCATGAGCTTCTCACCGATGCAAGAATCGACTCAGCATCAGATGTGTCACTGCAGTGGGAGCTTGAGGTGAGACCTGCACTGCCTCCCTCCAAGTACAGGTCTGTTAGTTTCCCTGAGACTGAGAAGGAGGCTGACAGTTGTTGTTGGGACAGGCCAGTCTGATATGACCAGGGGAAAGACAGGTAAAACACAGTTTCTCAGACATGCAATGTGAAATGGTGGAGTGACGTGTATCATTACAGACCTTACAAGTTGCTTCTCTGGGGCGTCTCTGACGAGGGGCACGTTTAAATCTGTTGCTCTCAGTCGGGTGAGGAATTGTACACTGCTGCAACTTCTCCATCATTTCCTGAAACATGTTAACCATGCGACCAAGGAACCTCTCCTCTGACTGTTGGAGATTTTGAGCAACAACCGGCACACGAGCACAATCTGAGTTGAGGGTATTTGGGGTAGGGGCAGAGATGGGGAATGGAGAGGGACTCTGACATGTAAACTGTCGGGTTTGAGGAAGTGAAGAGGGAATGACTGGGGTGTGGCACTGTTCTGGCATGGTCATGGCTGAAGATGGCAACCTGGGTTTGTCAGATGTTACAGTGGCTGTGTGACTCATTAGCTGTGGACCATCAGGTGCTCTGGCACTAGCTCTAACCTCTCTCTGATAATCGTCAATTCTCAACTGAACATCACGTGAGGTCCATTCATGAGGTGGTTTCCACTTCAAGGTGCAAGACAGATCAGGATCAGGACAATTTTTGACGAACATGATAGCAATCTCTTTGCTCATGTCCTCAGTCTGCTTGCCTTGTCTACGCAGGCCCTCGAGAGCCAGGTCTGCTGCTTTGTTCAGCCTTATCCAGTAGTCCACTGGGTTTTCTCTGTGCCTGGGCAGGGTTGCATAAAAATCTGCGAGCGGAAGACATGAGGAGGCATCACAGAAGTAATGGAGAAGAACATCATAGATTATCTCAGGTTTCTTTTTAGCATCTAGCTCCAGGTCACTACGCAGGGCAACTTTCACAACATCTCTAGCTTTGCCCAGTAAATGACTCATTATTTCTCCTGCTTGCTCACACACAGGAATCTCTCTCTTCTTAAGGTCAGTTTTAGACAAGTCAATCCAGTCCTGAACTGAATATCTGTCAGTACTGTCACCTCTAAATGTGGGTAGTTCTCTGTCTGACTTAACATGGACAGTCACATGTGGAGGGTCATATTTGGTAACATCACAATGTGCAGTTCGATCAGTAGGAGAAGTCTGGTTGTCATTGGTCATATTCACAACACCAGCGGACATTAACTTAGCAACTATAGACTCACCAATTTGAGCACCAAGCCGCCCTACCATATCTGTAAGTTGTTCAATGGCATCAACATTACTGCAGGGTGTGGAAACATGAGGACCTTCACCCATGAACTCACTAACAGGAATACAACCTGGGCTCTGACCTAACCCTGTATCCCTACCACTGTTCATGAATTTGGAATGTCCCACATCTCTACTATTAGCAATATCACCGCGCCAAACACCTCTTCCTTTTGGCAAAACAGGTGTTGTATCCATGTCTTTTTTGGTTGATAGTACTACTTTACAAAGTGAAATGTACTTGCGTTGTGAATAACTCCAAAGTAAAGTGACATAAATTACAGTACAGGATCACAATTATTACTACGACTTCAAATACCATAAATGTACTGTGGGTAATCAGTTAAAATGCGTCTCAACAGTCCTTTATATATCTGACCACATATACGTCCCAGCGTAGACCTAAGTTGGTAATGCAGCATCCATGGTGACCGGCGTCGAGCTGATCTGAAAATCCAAGGGTCACGGCACCAGTGTAACGGGTCCCCCTTTTTGGGCACCCTTAAAACGGCTGTGATCGGGGACACTAGTGTATACGTGTGGGCGGCATATGGATCACGATGACACCAGACTGATGTTTCCCATAATTTATTTGCTCCTGTTGGAGAAATAAAACAATACACATCACTCTTCATCTGTATCTCGATCCCACACAGGCTCCCCCAGCAAAGCAACGCGGTACTGTGTGGGAAAGGGAGCTCTAAAAAAATTTCACAATACATAAAATAAATCACATTACAAATGAGAACATTTACCAAAAACAGACATACCTGTTGGAGAAATAAAACAATACACATCACTCTTCGTCTGTACCTCGATCCCACACAGGCTCCTACATTTACAAAGATATAAGTTACACAACGGCACAAGCTGCCAGAGTCACCATAGAGCTTATATTGGCGCACATTTATAATTGTGTATTTATAATTTTTCTGCATTGATGTATGTGGTTATTGTGTATATTTTTTTTTTTTTCCCATCTTTACTTGATTCTTTTTTCTAAAGCCCATCCAGGGACAAGAGTTGCAAATTAGCTAATAGCTATACACTCTATGTGCAACACATCAGATTGATCGTCTTTGATTAATTGTCTATGTTTATTGCACTGTCCCTGTCAAATAAACTAATCTACTACTACTGCAATTCTAAAATGGCGACTAGTGGACTTCTAAGGTGTGCCGAAAACATCCATAAAACTCTTATTTACAATATAAACAGCGAAAAATATACAACAGTAGCGTGTCAAATTAACAAGGAACAATTGCTTCCGGTTATGGCTGCCACGTAGGACGGACGTGTCTCGCTCTGCTCTGCTCCTGGAGAAAAAAAAATCGGCAAATAACTCTCTCATTTGGGACAGAACGTATCTCAGCATTTGGGCGAGGATATGTCGGCGAAGCCTAAGGCTGGAAAACCAGGAAAAGGAAAAAGCGAGCCGCCGAAACAGTCCAAATTAACGGACTTTCAGGTCTGTGACGCAGTAAACAAAACTCCATATATGGCGGAGGAGGCTGGCAACGGTGCGATGTCTGCGCGGGGAGGCGCAGATGCGCTGATGGCTGCCATGAGTTCAATGAGAGCGGACTTTTCCTCTAGATTTGATGGGATTATGACAGCGTTGGAAGGAATAAGAAAGGAATTGGGTGACTGTGTAGAACGAACGGCGCAGATGGAGCTCCGTCTCGCTAGTGCTGAAGATGACGTCACCCGTCTTCAATTAAAGGTGCGCACTTTGGAAAAAAAAAATAAATCTCTGGAAGATAATATTTTGGATTTGGAATCTCGGTCGAGACAGAATAATTTGAGGCTGGTGGGTCTTCCAGAGGAATCAGAAGGTCGGGACGTATGCTCCTTTCTGGAAAAGTGGATTCCGGAGGTGCTGGGCAGCGAGGAGTTGCAATCAGCAGTGGTTCTGGAAAAAGCACATCGTATTGGCCCACGGAGAGATAAGGGACCGCCGAGGACCTTAATTATGAAGTTTCTTAGCAACAGAGACAGGATGAAGATCTTCAACGCTGCACGTGCTAAAGGAGAGATTAAACACCAGGACCAGCAGGTGCGGTTCTACCCAGATTTGGCCACAGGAATCCAGCAATTGAGGAAGCAGTTTGATCCCGTACGTAAGGAGCTGCGCAACCTTGGGATTCGTCATGGTGTAATCTATCCTGCGAGACTGCTGACCACGTATGAGGGCAGAACCCACATCTTCAAGACCCCAGAGGAGGCGCAGGAGTTCATCAAGAAGATCAAAGAAGAAGAAGAGACTGGTGGGAGCTAAGCATGAACAAAATATAAGGTAGAATAATTAAGCATTTGCACAGGCATCTGACTGACTTGAAGTAAATAGTAAGTTTACAAAATATAGATTGTATTATATATTAAAAAAAACAAAACAAAAACAAAACAAACAAAAAAAAAACTATGATGTACAAAGTTGTTAAAAATTTTGGAGTTAAGTTGGAAAACTACAGAGGAGAGTTAATGTTACGTCATTAAAAGCAGTAGAGTTAGGGTGATTGGGAGGATGAAGAAGGAGTGGCTTAGGCTGTTCCCCGTGGGTGTGGAACGGTCGATGGCTATACCGGGAGACAGAATTTTTCTTTTGATTTTGGGGGGTTTGCCACAAGTGTGGGAAGGGGAAATTTGTTTGTGTGTAGTTTGTAGGATGAATGTTCAACCACTCATGTTTTTGCTTCTCTGTATGAGCATGTTTACACTGCAAGGTAATCCCAAACTCTCTATTGATCATGGACCAAAGTGTTAATCTTAATTTAACTTCATGGAATTGCAGAGGTCTACAAAATTTTAAAAAACTTAAACAAGTTATGAATAAAATAAAGGACATGGGTTCAAGAATTGTGTTTTTACAAGAAACTCATCTGATAGAGGAGGATGTTAAAAGAATTAGGAGTAGATGGCAGGGAAGTGTATTCACCTCTTCATTTTCATCCCGAGCCAGGGGAGTTATGACTCTCATACATAAATCAGTTCCTTTTCAAGTGAAAAATGTAATTGGAGACAAATTTGGAAGATATGTAATCATTCAAGGTTCTTTGCTATTAGAAAATATAAATCTTGTGAACTTATATGGTCCCAATATAGATGATCAGAAGTTCTTTGCTAATTTATTTCTCATCTTATCATCACTTACAGGGCAACATATAATAGCAGGGGATTTTAATTGTACATTGAATCCAGGTGTGGATAGATCAACAGGACTGGATTGTACGCACATTGGATGTAGGATGACTATTAATCATTTTATGAAAGAATTGAGATTGTTAGATATATGGAGAGAAATGAAACCACAAGTTAAAGCCTATTCTTGTTATTCCAGTACCTACAAGACATTCTCACGTATTGATTATTTTTTGATTTCCACAGAATTAAGGTCCAAGATTCAAAACTGCTTTTATGATAACATCGTGATCTCTGATCATGCACCCTGTTGTCTAATATATGTGGATAAAAAATTGACAAAGGAATCAGGCAGATGGCAATTTCAGCATAAATGGCTTCAGGATGAGGAATTTGTCAAGTATATAGAAAAACAGATAGACGAGTTCTTTGACATCAATACTACACAAACATCAGCATGTGTAAAGTGGGAGGCTTTCAAAGCTTTTATTAGGGGACATATTATTAGTTATACAGGATCAAAATCTAAGAAGACTCGAGAGGAGAGAGCTAAATTGGAACATAAAATAAAAAGTCTTCAGGAAAAAGTGTATGCAGGAAGAGATCCAAGGTTGGAGAATGAATTACTGATTTTGAGAGCTGAATACGACAAAAAATCAGCGAATAGAGCTGCCTCGAGTCTTCTAAGATTGAAACAATCTTTTTATGAACAAGGTGAAAAATCAGGAAAATTATTAGCATGGCAGATTAAACAATTGGAAATTAAAACACCAATAACCAGTATTATAAGTAACGGACAGGTAGTTATAGATCCTTTAGAAATTAATAGAGCCTTTAGAGATTACTATGAAAAATTATATGATACCAAAAATGAACCTGATTTAACAAAACTAAATGGGTTTTTGAACAAACTATCTATACCGTGTATTCCAAATGAAAACAGGGAGATATTGGAGTCTAAAATTAGTCAAGAAGAAGTTGGGCTAGCCATTGATAATATGAAATCAGGAAAAAGTGCAGGACCAGATGGTCTTCCAGTTGACCTTTATAAAAAATTTAAGAATAAATTAATAAAACCTTTTTTGGAAATGGTTTTAGAAGCATTTCAAAATAATAATTTACCATCATACATAAATAATGCCTTAATTATACTGCTGCCAAAACCAGGTAAGCCCTCTAATAAATGTGAAAATATGAGACCAATAAGCCTATTAAACGCCGACCTTAAGATAATCTGTAAAATTTTAGCAAGACGAATACAAGAAATTTTACCAAATATTATTAATCGAGATCAAAATGGCTTTATAAAGGGTAGACAAGGCTTCCATAATGTAAGAAGACTATTTAATATTATTTATTTTAATAAAGAAGCACCGGATACAGCTCTCCTATCATTGGACGCCGAAAAGGCCTTTGATAGAGTTGAATGGCCCTTTCTTTTTGAAGTCCTACAAAGGTTTGGACTTGGAAATAATTTCATAAAATGGGTTCAAATAATATACAATAATGCTACAGCAGAAATCCTAACAAATAACAATATTTCAAAACCAATAAAAATCAATAGAGGATGTCGACAAGGCTGTCCACTTTCACCTTTACTGTTTACTATGGCAATTGAACCTTTAGCGATAGCGATACGTTTACATTCACAAATATATGGAATTAAAGTTGGACCAACAGAACATAAAATCTCCCTGTACGCCGATGATATAATTTTGTTTATGTCGAATCTAAAAAAATCAATTCCAACCTTGTTGAATTTAATAAAGAATTTTGGGGAAATATCAGGATATAAAATAAATAAAACTAAATCTTCAATATTAATGCTAAATGAGACCCAGAGAAATTACCCAGCCCCTGAGGTAAATCAATTCAATGTTGTAAATCAGTTTAAATATTTAGGAATCCAAATTATGCCTAAGCTAGAATCAGTCGCCAGTGTCAACTATGAAGCCTTAATGTCAGATATCAATGAGTTAACTCAGAGATGGATGTCACTACCAATGTCGATGATCGGGAGAATCAATATACTTAAAAGTAATATTTTACCTAAAATACTTTATTTATTTCAATACATTCCCTTATCACCACCTTTAGATCTATTCTCAAGAATAAAAAAAAAGTTAGTGGAATTTATATGGAACAACAGGAGGGCTAGATTACGTTTGTCTTTATTATATTTACCATTTGATCGTGGAGGTCTGAAATGTCCAAATTTTATGTTGTATTATTGGTCGGCACAACTGAGGTCTATGACATATTATTTTTCATCAAATGATCTCCCTCACTGGACTGAAATGGAATCATACAATTTACCTTTACCTCTTCCCATATTCATATACTCAGATTCGGCAAAAAAATTACAAAAACAAGTTAAAAATCCATTTGTAAAGCATATGATCAAAATATGGTGTGAAGCTAAAAACTATTTAAAAGAACCACAGTTATTGTCACAATTTAGTCCAATATGGGGTAATCAATATTTTAAACCAGGGAGAGCGGACGCTGTATTTAAAGTATGGAATTTAAAAGGGATACAAAAGATTCAGGATTTATATTTGCCATGTGCAGACAACATAATGTCTTTTGAAGAGCTGAGGATCAAATTTAATCTCAATAGAACACATTTTTTTAAATATCTTCAACTTAGAAACTTTATTCGATCAAATCAAAATAAAGCTCTCACTCGACCTATTTATTCATCCTTGGAAAAAATGATGATGAAAGATAGTAAAAGAAAGGGTATTATTTCAGAGTTTTATAACTCATTGACACTATCTTCAAGTGAAAATTCACTGAAAAGATTAAACTACTGGAAAGAAGATCTGCAAATTGAAATTTCAGAGGAACAATGGGAATTGGCTTGTACAGAAGCTCAAACCAAATCAATAAATGCACGCCTTAAATTGATACATTTCAAATGGTTAATGCGGATGTATGTTACACCGGAGGAGTTAAATAGATACAACAAAAATATACCAGATACATGCACAAAATGCATGGAAAGTAAAGGAACCCTATTTCATTGTTTATGGGAATGTAGATTAATAAGAATGTTTTGGGAAGAGGTGAGGGTAACAACTGAAAAAATAATCTCAAAACAAATCATATTGAATCCTAAACTGTTTTTGTTGGGTCTGTACCCAGAAAAGCATAATTTTAATAAAAGTGAAAGAACATTCATAGACCTCAGTTTGCTTAATGCCAAAAAATGTATTGCACTATTATGGAAAAAGACTCATAGACCAGATGTGACTCAGTGGTTAAGACAGATGTTAACAAACCTTCCATTAGAAAGAATAACATATATACTGAAATCAAAGGAAATTGTGTTTGAGAATATATGGAGACCTTTTATTGATTATGTAAAAAATTTAAACATAACTCTTGAAGAAGAAGGTGAATGATGTGTGTGGACCTTGTAAATTCCAAACTGGTGAACATAATATGTATACTTATGTATTGGATTGTCTAGACTAAACAGAGGAGCATTGTGGAAGACTTGATTTTGTTGGTGGTTGTTGGTGTTTTTAGTGCATTTTTTTTTTTGTAGTACTTTAGTGTTAGTGTTTGATTGTTTGTATCATGTTTGTTAAAAAAAAAAAAGGTTCAATAAAGATATTGTGGAAAAACAAGGAACAATTACAAACCAAGGTTGCAGTTTAAATGATAAAACTGATGAACAAAACAGTCATTTAATGCCAGCAACGTTTTAAGCACGACTTACCCCCAGCAAAGCAACGCCGTACTGTGGGGGAAAGGAGGAACTACCGGAGCCTCGGAGGTACAGGAAGAGCGGATGTGGGCAGTGTACCGCCAAAATAAAAGCACTCAAGTAAATAAAATTCACAACAATATAAAGGAAAACATGACTGAGAAAAGGAATGTTTAAGGTGCATTTTCGACTCCGTTACACGGAATAGTCGGCTGGCCGCCAACGCTGGAATTACGACGCACCTATCCCTCATCCAGTGGTCTGAATGAAGAAGAAGAGGACCCACCAGATGGACAGCAATAGAATGAGGAGAACTGCTGCGCGTCAGAAAAGATGCCGTGAACATGAAACACCTCAGGTTCCAGCAGGTTCCAGACTGTGAACAACACAGCTGTCTGAGACAGGAGGAGACCCTTCAGCCACGGGCATGCACAAATACTTGCTTATACTTGGCTTCTACAGGCATGGACGGGTATGCACAGGTATGTACTAGTATTTATGAGGCAAGACCTTGAAATATGATGATTAAACAGAAGCCATGTCATGAACCCCTGTGCGCCATTACACAGCGCACGAGGGAGAGAATAAAAAACCCAATTGCAGGAGTAGAGAGTGCTGTGTTTATTGAAATTCACCAACGTAGCAAATCCAGCTGTCACCAAATACAGTTCAGTCAGCCACACAGTATATGAAGAGGTGTAATGACAGTATTGGCCACCAAGGATACAGGGCACCTGCCAAATACTCAAAAGCCAGGTGAATATAAAGCCGGGTGCTACAGGGCTTCGTTAAGCATGAAACGGGAAAGGTGAGCAGCCTAATGCTGCAGGCCTGCTAGCACAGGAGAAAGGCTAAGAACACTTACAGGTCTGAAGTTAATTTGGGGCGAGCCATGCAATCAGGAGGCAGAGGCAGAGAAGCGGACCAGCCGAAACACCAAGGTATGGATCATCTTGAAATGTCAGGCTGGGTAGAACGCTGGGAATGAATAACCATACGCAGAGGGAGACGCTGCCACATATGAAGGGGAATGTCCCGACAATCTCCTTCCTCAGCGGTGGCAAACAAATACTCCAAATGCTAATGAGGAGAAAGACTGCCGATGTGCGAATGTGTGGGCCGGACTGATTGGAAACAGGTGTGTGAGAGCGCATGTGACTGAACGTGAAAGGACCGTGTGTGTGTGTGTGTGTGTGTGTGTGTGTGTGTGTGTGTGTGTGTGTGTGTGTGTGTGTGAGCACCAGTGAGTGCAGCTGACAGAGCCTGACAGGAGAAGGGGGCGTGCCCAAGCTGGCAGGAGGAAACTAGGTCAAAGCATAACAATGAGTCACAATCGGGTTTGGCCTCCAAACCCGGATTCATGACAGCCTCCCACCCCACCCCAGGGGTGGATACCAGACACCCCAGTACCATCAGCCAAAAAAGAAAGGAGACAACACCCCTCAAGGGAACCACTCCCCCCCGGCAACAACACTAACCCAGAGTGGAAAGTAGGGGAAAACTGGTTAGGAGGGAAGCAACCCGTGAAAACACAATAGTACAAAAACAGAATGAAGAACAATCCCCCCTAACAAACCCCCCACCTGGGGCACTAACCCCCCTCTCCAGAAGTCCAAAGTTCGGGGGGGTCGACCAGAGTCCCAGGCCCCCAGTGTGGTGAGGAGTGGCAGATCGGGTGGCCTGCCCAAGTCTCAAGTCCAGCAGGCTGACCGTGGGATAGTGCCTGGCGGCCTACCCGGGCCAATGGGACACATGACCCATAACCCAAGTCCCTCGGGTGGCCGACCAGAGTGGTGGACCCACCAAGACCTGCGAGGTCGGCGGAGAGGCACCCTCCATACTCGGGAACATCAGCGGCCAAGCCAAGGAACAGGAGCCCCCCTGCCATTCGAGGCTTGGAGCAGGAGGGCCGTAGCACCCACAATGGTCCCAGCCTGGGACGTGGCTGCACCCACGATGGTCCTGGCCTGGGACGTGGCTGCACTGGCGGTGGTCCCGGCCTGGGATGTGACTGCACCGGCGGTGGACTCCAGCTGGAGCTCTGCTGCACCCGCGGTGACCTCCCCAGCAAGGGAGGTGATGCTCCTCATGTCCTCAGGAGTCAAACCCCGATCCTCGGTTGCCTCCATCAGCTCTCCGACGACCCTGGCCGGAGGCTCCGAGTCCAAAAGGAGAAAGAGAAAAACTGGGTCAGGGTCGCCGGCAGCGGTGAAGCCCGGTGTGGCGGTCCCGAGGGCTACTGTGAGCTGCCCCGGGTCCACCTCACCATGAATTGGGAAGTGTGACATTAATATTGAAATATCTGATATAATGGAACACACTTGCCTGAACTCTGGCTCCACCGCTGTCCAGGACTCCAGCGATCTTGGGTGTGTGGGTTCCTCTGGACCATCAGGTGCCTCATCCCCGTCAGCCCCCTCCGCGGAAGCTGGACCCGCCTTGTCATCAATGGGTGGCCCAGGTGGTCCTCTCCAGCGACCCTAGGATAGACCTCAAAGGGGATAGGAGAGGGAGAGCGATTAGGGTCGCCGGCAGCGGCAGAGCCTGGTGAGGGGGGTCCAGATGCGGCTGGGAGCCGCACCTGACTCCCCTCCCCAAAAGCCAGGCAAGATCCCTCCACCATCAACAAATGAACTGCAGGAGAGACTACTTGCCTGTGGTTAAGCTCTACCACCATCCAGGACTTCGACGACAATGCCCCAGGTCCCATCGGCTGGAGGTCTGGTCCGGGGGACAATTCCACTGCGGTGGCCCCCGCAGCGGGCTTGATGACGGTGGCAGGAGTGGAACTGTCGTGCGCCATCCTCCACGCCTCTGGTTCCTCTGGCGTGGCAGCCGTGGACGACTCCTTAGCTGGCTCATGGGCTGGACCCTCCTGATCCTCTGGCTCTGTGCTGGAACATGAACTTTATTATAACAAATAACTAATATCACAGTCCAGGTTTGTTGTGGTTAAGTGCTATGTCGCTCAGAGTCAAGAGAGACCTAAGATGGCCAACTCTTCCCATTTAACTGTCCGGCGTGGTGACATCACCCTGCTGGCTGCGTCACCATGTCGGCACTCATTAACCCCTGTAGTGCCACACTACATTCACCCCCCCCCCCCGGAAAAAAACAGAACAATAGGCACAGACTATATAACCCTCTCCAATTTGGTAGCACATAAAACACGACTAGCTAGGGCTAGCGGGTGGACCACCACGTAGCCCAGCATGGCTAAGTGGGTTATTCTGCCACTCTCAGCTGACAGCTGCACCCCTAGCTAAGCAGTCCTCTTTTTTTTTTCTTTTGAGGAGGAGGGTCATCCAGTCAGAGGGGTCCTGAGGTGAGCTTGTGGTGGACGCACCCCTGGAGGCGCCAGTTTCAGCAGGTCCAGGTTCTATCCCTCTGAATCCACGGCATGCTCGTCAACAATGTCCCAACCTGGATCCCACACCAGCTGAGTCGGCTCCAATGCTGAGTCTTGATCCGCAGCAGCTGCTCTCACCTTCCGCAGATGGCTGGCCTGCCATCTCAATCCATCCATTATCTGAACGGCGGCTGGTCTCAGCTGTACCACAATCTTCATATGTGTCGGTGGTGGTGAGGATGGTAGGGCCGACTATGAGCCCGGTTGCTTGGTTCTACGGACCTGAACCCAGTTCATCACTGTGAGTGGCACTCTGTTCAGCTGCAATCGACATCATGATTGTGATGTTATAACTCTCACATCTGTTGCAGGGGTGTCCACCAGGCTTTGGTGGTTCTGCTATATCCTGTTGGGTCACAGACTCTCATCATGCATCTCTGCGGCGGCTCCAGGAGACTGATGCTGGTAATGGATTCAGAAGACGTCCAGTTGTTCTATTGCTTTCTGTATGATTGCGGACTCTTCATCCAGCGGTTTGCCGGCCGCTCTTGCAGGCTGGTGTTGTGCGTGGATTCAGAAGCAGTCCGGTTCCTTCTCTCTTTCATCTGGTGCTGGTTGAGGTCAGGGTGATGTGTCGCTGTTGTTGGTAACAGGACGCGCGCCGGGCCATCTTGACACCAGGGTCCCCTTTCTCCCATAACTCCCTCTCCTGGGGCTCCACAGCGGCTGTCTGGAGCTCATGCTAGGTGAGGATCGGAGGCAAGTCCAGTTTGTTCTCCCTTTCTCTCAGGAAGTCTGGTCGTGCTGATATGCCACTATCGTTGTTGTCAGAATCTGCACCGGGCTGTTGTGTCCTGGGATTCCCGATAGGCGCAGGTTCCCTCTCCTGCAACTCCGCAGCGCTGTGCTCACTCTCAGTGCTGTGCTCTTTGGCTCGCTTGTCACGGGTTAGCTCATCTTCTAAGGGCCTGAGGACACACATGCTCGTTAAGACTCGGTGCTCTGTAGCATAGTGTTGAGTTGGCTCAACCACATGTTTTTCATTGGGTTGTTGCTCTGTGGTGCCCTGCTGTCCCGCAGTGTCTAACTCAGGGCCCACAATGTTGATGTCGTCTCAGGGCCTCTGTCGCCATTGGTGAGACCTAAAGTACCGCACCAACACACTGTTGCATTTGTTGAAGTGGCTATCTAGCAGCACGATTGCCTCAGTGAACGTCTCCATGGGGCCTAGTGCGTAGAAAATATGTTGGCCTTCTATGCCCAGATAGTGAGCCAGTAGAGCATGTTTCTGTACCTCGTCTATCTCGTCCAGGTCCAACACCAATATGTGAGTGATGAAAGCACCAAACCAGCGCAGCCAAGCAACGGGTGGCTCGCCAGGTGTCATGTTTGGGCCCCTACGGGGCAGAGAAACAACCCCAAGTGCTGAATGGTGTTGTGCATTTATTAAACAAAAGAACATAACAGTCCAAAGAAGTGCCAAAGATACAAAACTGCCAAACAAGAAAAACTTACAGAACGTGCCTCAGAGCGGGGAAAGCTCTGGAGAGGTGAGCAGCACTTACAGAGAAATCAATCATAGAAGATCCGGGGAATAACCGGAGGAACATTCAATGTATCCGCAATGAAACATTGAAACGGCAGAGCTTAAGTTACCAGTGACAGTGGTTAACCAGAATGAGTACCAGTGTGGGGCTCGCATGAGCAGGACAAGGGGAACACAGTAATAATTGGAATCAGCTGGTAGTAATGAGGTGAGGGAGGGGTGGCTGACAGCTTGACAGGCGGTGCCAACACAAACCCGGAAAGCCACCTGACAGCTGTCAACCCACAGAATAAATATATACAAAAACAAATACAAACTAGGAAATAATTACAAATGAAGCAGGGCATATCCCAAAACAAAATGAAACATAAACAGACAAATAGAAGGCAGTGACAACTCAAAAAGGGGACCAAAAAATACAACACATAAATACATATAAATACAAAGAGGGAGCCACGAGACTGAGTCTGGCAGAACATCGGACTCAGCTTGTGACAGAGCCCCCCCTCAAGGGGTGGACCCAGACACCCCAACATAACACCAAAGGAAAAATTAGGGTTAGGGTTAGGGTTCTTCCTCTGACAGAACACAACAATAACCCACCCAGGGTGGGTGGTGGGGGGAACAGGCTAGGGGGGCACGCAACAAAATGCCCATCAGGACCCACACCAGAGAAACACAGAGTTAGCCCCTCCTTGGCCAAAGGAGTTCTAGAGTTCAGGGGGCCGACCAAAGTCCCAAACCTGGCTGACAGAAAGGTGAAACAAGTCAGGTGGCCTGCCGAAATCCCAGGCCAGCCAGACAGCCAGATTGAACAAGTCAGGTGGCCGGCCGGAGAATAAGGACCAGCCAACCCGGCAGCTCAGTCTTTCAGGCAGCCGGCCTGAGCTCTTAAGCCACCTGAACAGGAGAGGTGGCCCGGGAAGTGGCTCCCCCACTGGGAGACCTAATGATGGAGGGATGATCCAAGGAAGGGGAACCACAACGTTGTCTGGCAGATAAGGAAGGGGAACCCTGATGGCATCAGGCTGAGGAGAAAGGGAGACCCCGACAGCGTCAGGCTGAGGAGAAAGAGAGACGACGCCCTTGGTGGTCTTGGATGGAGGCAAAGTAGCACCCACGGTGGCTCCGGGCAGGAGCTTAGCTGCACTTGTGGTGGCTCCGGGCTGAAGCACTGCAGCACCCTCGGTGGCTCTGGGCTGTAGCACTGCAGCACCCTCGGTGGACCCCTGCTGGGCCAACACTGCACCCTTGGTGGACGCCGGCTGGGCCAATGCCGCATCCTCGGTGGACCCCAGGCTGGGGGTAGCACCCATGGCAGGCCATACCGGAACGCAGTACCCATGTCAGCTCCAAGCTGGGGCGCAGCACCCACGATAGTCCCCAAGTGTGACACAGCACCCACGGAGACCTGGATTGTGGTACAAGAACCCTAACGATGGAGTCCGGCAGGGAACAAGCTGCACCCACGGAGGTCCCGGACTGGGACGAGACACCCACGACGACCTCGATGGGAGAAGCTGGATCCTGGGTGACCTCCAGTAGTGAACCTGGACCTACGGCGATATCTGGTGGTGTTGGATCCTCTCCGGCGACCCTGGGAGAGAGCTCAAACACAGCACAAAGAGAAGGGAGGTCAGGGTCACCGGTAGCTGCAGAGCCCGGTGAGGAAAGCTCAGTTGCAATGGGTGGCTGCACCTGGCTCTCCTCACCAAGAGTCAGGCAAGATTACTCAAGGACAGAGAGGACGAAAATAAAAGAGAACACTTGTCTGAGCTCGAGCTTCACCGCTGTCGACTCCGACGATCCAGGTGACGATGGTTCTTCGGGCTCGGCCCTCTGTAGGTCCAGTTCGGGCTCCCACTCTACTGCAGCGGCCTTCGCAGCAAGCATGATGGTTGTAGCAGTCAGAGAGGCCCCAGACAAAGTGGACCACGCTGGCGACTCTCCTGACGTGGCAACTGGGGTTCGGCTCTCCACTGGCGCTGGAACTGGGGTTTCTAGGGTCACAGCCTCCTCCGTCGTCCGGCGGTCTTGTTCCGGGGCCGACGGACACTCAGAAGGAAAAGGAGGAGACATCGGTGGGGATTTGTTATTTGCAGCAGGTGAAGAGAACTCAGGGGACTGCATGACCTGAGTCTCTTGACCAGGGATCAGGCAAGACAAATCATCAAAAATTGAAATGGAATTAAATGGAACTTGCCTGTTCTCCTGGTGTGTGGTGTTGCTTACTGCATCGTCACCCCTCTCTGTGGCTACAACAGACTTAAGCCCCTCTATGGATCGTGGAGGAGCTGTATTAGTTGAGGCGGAGATAGACGGAGCTGGAATGGATGCTGTTGGGCTCTCCGCAGTGGTAGAACACATCGAGGAGAGGGAAGAATCAGCAGTTGAGGAGGAGGAGGAGACTGGCGGAACAGCCGATGAAAGAGAATCAGAACTGGGGGCTGCTGCAGGAATTGTCTGACCCGATGTTGGAAAGGCTGCAAACTGAGAGGAGGCGGTGTCTCTCCGGTGTTCCGGAGCTGGGCGACGGTGCCGCTGTGAAGCTGGCGATGTGCGTGCTGGAGCTGGAGGAGAGTTGGGCGAAGCGTAATGGGAGATGGACGTCAGCTGGGAAGAGCACCTCCGCTTCGACTCTGTGGGGAACGTCAGACCTGGAAATGACTGCTGGAGTGCGCAGACCGTGAACAACAGATCTGTGTATTGTGCGTAGCTCCATAGGCCAGGATGTGCCTCCAGGATTCCCACTGCTCCATACAAACAGTCCCACGTCTGCTTGGGTCCCCAGGCTTCAAGAGCTTCAGCCACGAAATCCCGGATGAACTCCGCCGCCCATTCCTCCTCCACGCTGGGAGTCCCCACTGCCGTTCTCCTTTAATTTGGCGAGGTCAGCAAGCCTGGGGCATCGTGAGCTCCAACAAAGAGGTGTGTGAAAAAACACAAAAAGGAGAAAAAAAAGAAATGCACAGCCACCACAGCTGGGTTTTTAAACTGGCGGGTACATTCTGTCATGTTCGGGCCCCTACGGGGCAGAGAAACAAACCCAAGCGCTGAATGGTGTTGTGCATTTATTAAACAAAAGAACATAACAGTCCAAAGAAGTGCCAAAGATACAAAAATGCCAAACAAGAAAAACTTACAGAACATGCCTCAGAGTGGGGAAAGCTCTGGAGAGGTGAGCAGCACTTACAGAGAAATCAATCTTAGAAGATCCAGGGAATAACCGGAGGAACATTCAATGTATCCGCAATGAAACAGTGAAAGGGCAGAGCTTAAGTTACCAGTGACAGTGGTTAACCAGAGTGAGTACTGGTGTGGGGCTCGCATGAGCAGGAAAAGGGAAACACGATAATAACTGGAATCAGCTGGTAGTAATGAGGTGAGGGAGGGGCGGCTGACAGCTTGACAGGCGGTGCCAACACAAACCCGGAAAGCCACCTGACAGCTGTCAACCCACAGAATAAATATAAACAAAAACAAATACAGACTAGGAAATAATTACAAATGAAGCAGGGTATAGCCCAAAACAAACTGAAACATAAACAGACAAATAGAAGGCAGTGACAACTCAAAAAGGGGACCAAAAAGTACAACAGATAAATACATATAAATGCAAAGAAGGAGCCACGAAACTGAGTCCGGTGTCACGACTCAGCTCGTGACACCGGGGTTTTCCCAGAAACAACTGTAGTGGCCTCAAGCACGCTTCCATGGCTTAACTCTCATTGCCAAATGTTGTGTCTGGAAACCCAGAATGACAAACGGAGAGATGAGCTGTGCTGGAACACAAACTTTATTATAACAAATAACTAATATCACAGTACAGGTTTGTTGTAGTTGAGCGCTATGTCGCTGAGAGTCGAGAGAGGCCTAAGATGGCCAGCTCTTCCCATTTAACCGTCCAGCGTGGCGATGTCACCCGCGCTTATTAACCCCTGTAGCGCCACACTACACTCAGCAACTTTTACAGATACACAGTGGAGAGCATTCTGATAAACTTCATCATAGTATGGTATGGGAACTGCACCATTCAGGACAGGAAGGCACTACAGGAGTGTGAAAGTCAAGACAGGCAGACTAAAAAAGGCTGTTTTTATCTGCAGACGACACACATCTACACATATCTGTGACAATACGACACTTGCACATTTCCTTTGCTTATTACCTCCGCCAGGCCGAAAAGGCCAGGAGGAGGTTATGTTTTTGCCGGGGTTTGTCTGTGTGTTTGTCTGTTTGTCTGTCTGTCTGTCTGTCTGTCTGTCTGTCTGTTTGTCTGTTGGTTAGCAAGATAACTCAAAAAGTCTTGGACGGATTTCCATGAAACTTTCAGGCGTTGTTGGAAATGGTACAAGGAAGAACTGATTAAATTTTGGGGGTGATCCGGTTCACCGTCTGGATACAGGAATTTTTTAAAGCATTTTTCAACACTGTGACATACGGCCATTTTCAACATGTGCGCAGGCGCAATGGAGGGCGCTGGTGGTCGTGTCTGCAACACAAACTCCGCGTTCTTCAACGTTTAAGGCACAAAAGCACGCGGAAAACACTGCTGGCCTGGGCCCGCCAGCGTGCCTGTGTTTGCGCGCAACTGCAAAACCTCACACGGGCAGCTGTCCGCCCACGGATTCTTTGCCAGAAATTCCCCGGCCAGCCATAGGAGCTGCGCATTTGGCAGAAATTCACCGGCCAGCCATAGGCGCTGCGCAAAAACGAGCTCTCTGCCGGCGAAGCTTCTAAATTCTCGTTTGCCGCGGAGCGCAACCCCAAAACAAAATAATATAATATAAAACCCATGCCAACCTGCCTACCCAATTTGCATCCGTCAGTGGAGGAGATGGACACAACAGCAACACTTCAGTTTATTACCTCCGCCAAGGAGGCAATGCTTTTACTACTGAACCACTAATCCTATCACTATCAGATTGATTGTCATTGATTAATTGTGTGTTTATTGCACTGTCCCTGTCAAATAAACAAATAATCATTGTGAATCCAATTGCTAGTCATATGTTTACATGCTCAAGGAATGTGAAAACGTACACACAAACACTGTATGGGGGGAATTGTGGCGCTTGGCGGAGGTCTGCGCTCTCCGAGTGCTTTTCTAGTTTATACAATATAAATAGTTGCACATTTTTATATTTTTTTACATATTTGCACATTTTAGCATACTCTATCACTGTGATAGTATTGCAGAACTAATTGTACTTTATATTCTGACCACACACTTTACCTTTCTGTAGATAGTACTCACTTCATTTAATTTTTATCCTTAGAGTTAAATTTATTCCATTATTTCAGGTTTACATTTGACATGTTTGGGAAACCCAGAAGCAGACTCTGACTCAGAATAAATACAATTATCCTTTATTGCAGGAGTGAGTGAATGTGTGCAAGCGTGAGAGTGTGGATGTGAGCAGCGGGGCAAGCAGAGCACGAACCAAGCTGGCAACCCTAGGAGAGAGAGAGAATAGATGTATGAGTTCACTGCAGGCTGGATGAATAAACAAGTTATGCACAGTCTTGCTAGCCGGGTGAGGAACTGAAGCGCAGAAGAACTCCCAGGTTATTCAGTTCACCCACCACTGTCCGTAATGAATCCATGCCGTCGCCGGTGAGTATGCAGTATGCAGGTGGAGGTCCCAGTCCGCCGCCAGGAGGTGGTGGTCCGCCCAGAGATCTCTGCCTGTGCACAGGGGAAAAGGAGAGGAGAAGAGAGGTTTGGAAACCTGATGGCTTACTTGACGTTGGGGAAAGCGAGCTCCCAGAAAGCCTGACGGAGCAGGTAACGATGCAGGAGGAGGAACTCCCGAATAGCAGGAGGAAGAGATTCCAAGCGTGGAGATGACTTCAGTCTGAAGGAGCGTTGACGTCTCTGTGCAGACCAAAGGACAGTGCTGCTTAAGAAGGCTGCTTGATGAGTGGGTCAGGTGTGCGCGCAGCTGTGGAGGCAATTAGGTCAGCAGGCACGCAGAGCAGATCACCACAGCCTTGAAGAGATCAGAAATCCAGGCACCAACCACTTCGACCAGCTAATGTTAGCAGCCCAATCTAACCCTGATACAATGCTCCCATGATCATTAAGCACCACAACCTCTCTACGGAAGTTTTGTGCATGCTCAAAACTCTTCATGCTGTATCATGCACAATCACACATATTGGGAATCCCAGTATCTCAGGGGTGTCCAATCATGTGCCATGGAGGGCCAATACCCTGCAGGTTTTCTCTTCTACCCAGTCTCTTCAGCAGGTGTTTTCACTTAACAATCAGAGAGAAGAAATTCACTGAAATCTGCTGTTGAAGACACTGGTTGGAGATAAAGCCTGCAGGGTCTTTTTTTATTCTCTCCCTCGTGCGCTGTGTAATGGCGCACAGGGGTTCATGACATGGCTTCTGTTTAATCATCATATTTCAAGGTCTTGCCTCATAAATACTAGTACATACCCGTGCATACCCGTCCACACCTGGCGAGCCACCCGTTGCTTGGCTGCGCTGGTTTGGTGCTTTCATCACTCACATATTGGTGTTGGACCTGGACGAGATAGACGAGGTACAGAAACATGCTCTACTGGCTCACTATCTGGGCATAGAAGGCCAACATATTTTCTACGCACTAGGCCCCACGGGTTCTTCTTTGTCGGCAAGAAGGATGGCTTGCTCCGCCCGTGTATCGATTATCGTGAGCTCAATGCCATAACAGTTAAGAACAAATACCCTCTGCCCTTGATGAATTCCGCGTTTGAGCTCCTTCAGCGCTCACGGGTGTTTACCAAATTGGACTAACGCAATGCGTACCATCTCATTCGCATTCGCGAGGGGGACGAGTGGAAGACAGCGTTTAAAACACACCTGAGGCAATTCGAGTATTTGGTGGTGCCGTTTGGGCTCACCAACGCCCCCGCTGTTTTCCAACGGTTGATAAACGACATCCTCCGCGATATGCTCTACCAATTTGTGTTCGTCTATTTGAATGACATTTTGATCTTCTCCAGCTCGCCAGAGGAACATGAGGTCCACGTTGGGGCCGTTTTACAACGGCTCTTGGAGAACCAGCTCTATGTTAAGGCCGAGAAGTGCGAGTCCTCCACAACATCTACTTCCTTCTTGGGCTTCATAGTAGCTGAGGGGAGACTGGTTGCCAACCCAGCCAAAGTGAGGGCAATGCTTGATTGGCTGACACCCCACTCCCGTAGGGAGCTTCAATGCTTCCTCGGGTTTGTGAACTTTTATCGTAGGTTCATCAGGAACTATAGTGGGGTCGCACTGCCCTTAGCACAGCTGACCTCCATTAAGGCTCCCTTTCAGTGGACCGAGGCAGCAGAGCAGGCCTTTGCTAAATTAAAGGGCCTGTTCACTGACACATCAATCTTGGCCCAGGTCGACACGCAGCTCCAGTTTGTCCTTGAGGTGGATGCTTCCGATTTGGGGGTGGGCGCTGTTCTCTCACAGCGCACATCCTCCGACCAGAAGCTCCATCCGTGCGCGTATTTCTCTTGTTGGCTCTCGCCGGCCAAGAGGAATTACGACGTAGGGGATAGAGAGCTGCTTGCCATTAAGTTGACATTAGAAGAATAGAGACACTGGCTAGAGGGGGCTATACACCCCATTGTCGTGTGGACCAATCACAAGAACCTCGAGTACTTGCGATTGGCCCACCGACTTAACGCCAGGCAGTCCCGCTGGGCCTTATTTTTCCAGCGGTTTAATTTTACTATCGCTTGCCAGCCTGGCTCTCGGAATACGAAACCGGACATGCTATTGCGCCAGTTTGATTAGGAAGTAGTAGCGCCCCCTTCCCCTCCCCAACCCATTCTTCCCCCTTCATGTATCCTTGGTGCCCTTACGTGGGATATCGAGTGGAGGGTCCGTCAGGCTCAATCTCAGGAGCTTGTACCAGCAGGGTGCCTCCCGGATCACCTGTACGTCCCCGCTGCCCTCCGCAGTGACATCATCCACTGGGGTCACACCAGCCGCTTTGCCTGTCATCCTGGAATCACCCAAACTATCGATCTGGTGCGGCGGGGGTTCTGGTGGCCTACGCTGCGGCGGGACGTGCGGGAGTACGTACGGGCCTGTCAGATCTGTGTCCGGGGCAAGTCGGACTCCCCCCGCCATCTGGACTCCTCCATCCCCTCCCCGTCCCTGGTCGACCATGGTCCCACATTGCTGTGGATTTCGTCACTGGACTCCCCCCCTCCCATGGCAAAACTGTGATCCTTACCATCATAGACCGTTTCTCCAATGCTGTCCACCTGGTGGCGCTCCCCAAACTTCCTTCGGCCTTGGAGACGGCCGTCCTGCTGACCGATCACGTTATTCATCTCCATGGCATACCAGTGGATATCGTGTCTGATCGGGGGCCACAGTTTACGTCGCAAGTCTGGAGGGCCTTCTGCTGCACCCTGGGAACAACCCGCAGAGCAACGGACAGGTAGAGCATGCCAATCAGTCTCTGGAGGCCACCTTGCGGTGCGTGGCAGCTGAGCACCCTTCTTTGTGGAGTTCACATCTGACCTGGGTGGAGTATTCCGTGAACACAGCTGTTTCCTCATCTACGGGGCTCTCTCCCTTCAAGGCGTCGCTGGGGTATACACCTCCACTACTGCCTATGGCCGAGAGGGAGGTCGTGGTTCCTTCGGTGGGGGCACATGCGTGCCGCTGTAGGCACATCTGGAGGTCCACGTGCGCCGCTCTTACCCGCTCTGTGGAGCGCAACCGGGCGGCGGCGGACAAACGTCGGACGCCTGCACCCAAGTACGTAGTGGGACAGCAGGTAAGGTTGGCGGCCAGTCAGGTTCCCTTGAAGACTACAACCAAGAAGCTGTCTCCTCGCTTTATCGGGCCCTTCCCCATCTCCAGGATTGTCAACGACGCCTCGGTTTGGCTGAGCCTCCCACCTACGCTCCATGTGAACCCGACCTTCCACGTCTCACACATCAAGCCCCTCTCGGTCAGTCCCCTGTGTCCCCCCCCCCCCCCCGAAGCTGCCTCCTCCTCCCTGGATCATCGATGGGCACCCCGACCACACAGTCCACTGGATCTTGGATGTTTGCCGTCGGGGCCGGGGCCTCCAGTATTTGGTGGACTGGGAGGGCTACGGCCCAGAGGAGCGATCCTGGGTTCCTTCAGCCCAGATCTTGGATAGGGAGATGCTCCGGTCCTACCATCAGGCCCATCCTGATAAGCCCTGTAGATCGCCAGGAGGCGCTCCTAGAAGGGAGGGCCCTGTCATGGGCGGCGAGAGCGCGCCCCCTCCTTCCCATTCTTCTCTCCGCCGCTCATCAGCGCACCTGAACAGGAGAACACACCTGTGCTCTCTTATCAGTCAGCGTATTTAAGGAGGCTTGCTTCAGTGATTCAACACTGGCTCGTCTGGGTAACTACCTAACGGACAAGTAAGTCGTCTTGATCACAAACGGTTAAGAAGCTATTAATCTTTGTGTTTTACCTCCTTGGTGTAGGTTGCTACCATCATGTAGGTGTGTCGCTGGGGGCTGCGCGCGCTCTCCTGACACAACTTCTCCCATGACGGGAACCTCCGCCCGGTCTGACTCCACCCGCAGTCTCCTGCCCTGCTGGTTCATCTATTCCCCACTGGGGTTTGACCTGCGCTCCCTCAGAGCCCACGTAAGTGGTAATTTGGCTCGCCCATTTTCCTATCTCCATTCCTCCGCTCACAGCTCTCACTCTCTCTCCACAAGCCCATTCCTCTGGCGAGTTGCTGTTCTGTGCCAGAGCGTGTTTTGAGATGTAATAAAACTTTCAAACGTGCTTATTGTTGATTGTCTTTATTGCTGCACCATGCACGTGGGCTGAATTTCCTTATCAGTCATGACATAAACACTGTTTTTTTTTAAGAGAATTGACTGTTTTGATATTTTTTGGGATAATTACATGATCAATATACACATTTCATACAGTTAAAACCTACAAACAAACCATTTTTCAGTCAGTGACCCCTTAAATAGTATGATCTCAAAGACTTTTCCAAGATCATCCATGTTCTAACTGATTTAAGGCCATTACATACTCCGCAAGAACAGAGAAGTTTGTCCTCTTTCCTCGGGCTGCAAGAACAAATGCAACCTTGGTTTGGGAGTTCTTGTAGGTTGTTCTTGACACATCATTGTGGCAGAACTTTCTTCTTGTGTGGTGTCCGAGAACTATTGTGTGATTGGTCAGAAATGTGGAATTTCCCAGGAGTTCTCCACTTGTGTTTCTTGTGAAGTATGAAATGTCCTGGCCAGAAAGAACTTTGTTCTTGTTCTTGCCACCTCAAGAAAAAGACAAATTTCTCTGTTCAGGCCTTTAGAGCATAGCACAGTGGAGGGGGTTTAAACCAGGTGCTGAAAACTCTGAGATGCAGTTAAAAACTCAAAAGGGCCAATAAGTGAATCTGATCATTGAGGTAAAATCTTCTCAGAGTCCAGGATATGTTTTTGTGCATAAAATGTCCCCACGGTCATGTCAGGTTAACAATTGCCTAATTGACAGACAACTCAATGCTGGGATGTGCAAACATTGTTTCAACATTAACTGGACACTGATTTTGTAATTAAAAAGTAACTCTTTTGTTATCACATGAATTATTTACTGTAAAGGACACACACATGTCACGTTTGAACTGGAACAGGTCTATAAATACTGTGACTCTGACCCCTGGATTCTCACCTTCTCTCCAGGGTAAGCAGAGACACATCATATTATTAGTTTTGTGTAATACAATATGGATTTAATACCTGTACTTGTACATTTCTCTTTTTTTACAGTCTGTGTTGTACATGTGGTCCACCATGGGAGTGATGGTTGAATTGCTTTTGCTGTTGCTCTTGCAGATTTTTACAGGAAACACCTCAGGTAAAACATCTTTGGATGGACCCGTTTTAAGCTTTATTGTTATTAAATATTTGTAATTTGTCTTTTTTGCTGTTACATATGGTGGTATTGTAATTAATCTGATATATTAACATTGGATGCCACGAACACGAATTACATTTACTCAGGTAAATGCAAAAATGTACTTCATAATTTCATTGTATTTTTTGAAATTTGAAACTTCCTTTTGAGTTTTTTTCTGGTGAATTCTTTGGATGTCTGACATTTGGTTGTCTATTTCCTTATAAAGTTGTCACTTTTTACTATATTTACTATTTTTCCCCATAAATTTGTGAGCTATAGTATGAAATTTTGACCCTTTTCTTGGCAACCTTTTCTAAAAATTAATTTGATATCTCCTGGATGGATTTTTTCATCTATCAGTCACTTTTGTCACCCTTAAATCTGTGGTCTTTTCTCATAAATTTATGGCCTCTTGTAAATTTGTGAACTTCTTGAGCCACCACTTCTACCGGAGTGGTGGCTCAGTTGGTAGAGCATCCGCCCCACACCCGGGAGGCAGGGGTTCAAATCCCGGCTGGGTCATGCCGAAGACCATATAAAAGTGGAACTTGGTGCTCAGCAATAATGGAATGGAGGAGGGAAATTTGTGGCAGCACCTTGCATGGCAGCGGCCCTCTGATTCTACACTTTGGGTGTGTGTGATTAACACAGTAGATAGGTAAAACACAATCTTGTTCTACTGTACATGATTGGTTGTACAGTTGAATGACAATAAAGGGTGATTTCTTGTGTAAGTTTGTGAATTTCCTTATGAATTACTACTTACTTGCTCACTCTTTAACTTCTGCATTCAGTTAAACAAGGCAGTTAAAACACAAACATTAATTTTGGAGGGTGTGAAGACAGACTCTGAAGGAGAGACAGTCCCAGTGTGCGTCCCACCCTGATTGGGGAGGACAGAGGACAGGGATCAGAAACCTTTACTATGTACATAGATATTTTGAGTATTTTTTTTTTCTCAAAAGAAATCTGCATGAAGCCATAAAAATACACTTGAGCCTTAAAATAAATGTTAAAAACTGACTTGTAAACTGGCTTTTCAACATCCTCTTAAATTTGAACCTTCTTCCTTTTTCTTCAGTTAGTGAGCTTTCTTTTGATTACCTGTCACAGCCACAGTGAAACATTAGATGCAGACAAAGATCTGCAATTGTTACAAATTTATGTTCAAAATACACATGCTTCTTTCTTGTAGCTGCTTCATCAGTGAGGCTGGTCAACGGTAATAACGGCTGCTCTGGCAGGGTGGAGGTCCTCCATGATGGAGAGTGGGGGACGGTGTGTGATGACAACTGGGACATGAATGATGCCAGAGTGGTGTGCAGACAGATGGGCTGTGGAATGGCTCATTCACCTCTACATAATGCAGCTTTTGGACAGGGCAGTGGACCGATCTGGTTGGATGATGTCGGCTGTTCTGGAAATGAACTGTCCATCGCTGACTGCCCACACCGAGGGTTTGGAGTCCACGACTGTAGTCACAGTGAAGATGCTGGTGTTGAGTGTGAATGTAAGTCCATTTTCATGTTGTGACACAGTCAACTTTGCATCAAAGCTGAAGGTTTCTAAAAGTCCTTATCTTGTTGGTGTTTCTTTTAAATTCTTATTTTAATTTGGTGACTTGTATCTTTTTGGTAGTTGGCTACCCAGCCACAGAAGGAGCACAAGTCACTGTATTCCCTGTGCCTGGTCCCAGGCCCGGGTAAGTGGGGAGGGTTACGTCAGGAAGTGCATCAGGCATAAATATCCTTTCCAAAGACACATGCAGACCCTGGCGTTATCAGGTGATGACTGGCTTGTGGCGACCCTGAAAGGGAACAGCCACAAAAAAAAAGAAAAAGCATCCCACCTGTAGTGAAGCGCTCATTTCACGAACACTAATTAGGACACCAAATGCTCTCTGTGAGTTTGCACATTTATTAACACAAAAACAGACACGAACGTGAACATTGCAAACTAAATTATAAAGTCCATGGTAAAGTTAAACAAGAACATTAACATGGAAAACGCTGGAGGCGAGCAGGGCTCAACATCCAGGGGAACGTGAAACCAGAATCACCAAGCAAAGGGGGACAGAATCCAGCCAGAGCACACCCAAAGGCAACCAGGGCTCACGGCTGGAAATAGGGAAGAATTACCTGGATGGAGCCCCCCACTCACCTCTACAGTGGGACCCAAACACACTCAGGATATTTTGGAGCTCCTGAGGACGAGTGCACAGGAAGAAGGACATGACAACCCCCCAGAGGTTTGCCGTGCCCTTATATGCCAAACATAATTAGAAACAGGTGTGGATACATGAGTGGAGAAAATAACAGAATGACAAACAGGTGTGCAGCTCCTACCAGTTTGACATCCGGAAGCTGCATAACGCTGTCAAAATAAAACACAAACCGGAAAACATAATGACACAAGAACATAACTAGAAAAGCACTCGGAGAGCGCAGACCTCCGCCAAGCGCCACAATTCCCCCCATACAGTGTTTGTGTGTACGTTTTCAGATTCCTTGAGCATGTAAACATATGACTAGCAATTGGATTCACAATGATTATTTGTTTATTTGACAGGGACAGTGCAATAAACACACAATTAATCAATGACAATCAATCTGATAGTGATAGGATTAGTGGTTCAGTAGTAAAAGCATTGCCTCCTTGGCGGAAGTAATAAACTGAAGTGTTGCTGTTGTGTCCATCTCCTCCACTGACGGATGCAAATTGGGTAGACAGGTTGCCGTGGGTTTTATATTATATTGTAACGTGCTGCTCGACATGGCGACGTCCCACCGGGAGGTTCGAACTCACGCCTCCCGCTCCGGAGTCCCGCACTCTACCTGTGTCGCCAATAGGGTCAACCCACTTGGCAAGCCAAGTAGGGTGCTCATATTGAGTTCGCTACAATATTATTTTTTTGGGGGTTGCGCTCCGCGGCAAATGAGAATTTAGAAGCTTCGCCGGCAGAGAGCTCGTTTTTGCGCAGCGCCTATGGCTGGCCGGTGAATTTCTGCCAAATGCGCAGCTCCTATGGCTGGCCGGGGAATTTCTGCCAAAGAATCCGTCGGCGGACAGCTGCCCGTGTGAGGTTTTGCAGTTGCGTGCAAACACAGGCACGCTGGCGGGCCCAGGCCAGCAGTGTTTTCCGCGTCCTTTTGTGCCTAAAACATTGAAGAACGCAGAGTTTGTGTTGCAGACACGACGACCAGCGCCCTCCATTGCGCCTGCGCACATGTTGAAAATGGCTGTATGTCACAGTGTTGAATGAAAAATGCTTTAAAAAATTCCTGTATCCAGACGGTGAACCGGATCACCCCCAAAATTTAATCAGTTCTTCCTTGTACCATTTCCAACAACGCCTGAAAGTTTCATGGAAATCTGTCCAAGATTTTTTGAGTTATCTTGCTAACCAACAGACAGACAGACAGACAGACAGACAGACAGACAAACACACAGACAAACCCCGGCAAAAACATAACCTCCTCCTGGCCTTTTCGGCCTGGCGGAGGTAACTATAAATGCACAAAGAAACAGAGAAGACTGAGCTAAAATAGAGACGGGGCACGACCCGTGCCCCTGGATCATGACACAACCATTCTAACATTATTTTGACAAACAGTTCTTTGTCTTCAACAAGAATGAAGGCCCCAAAAAAACACAATTCCTGAATGAGATTTTCTGATTGATTATTTTTCTACTAAAACTGTTCCACTGATTTGCAGTGGAAAAACAGTTATTGTGTACTTACACTGTTAACAAAATACTCATTCTCTGCTTCCAGTGTGCCTATACTCTTTTTACAACATACTTATGGACTACTCAGAATGCCCTGTGAGCTCTACTGCTTAAAACATATACCTCTAATTATATTGAGGTCATCCTTTACTTACACAATAATTATGGAATTCTTACACTGTAATTATATTATACTTTGCTGACTACTGTAAAGCTCTACATTTTTGTTTTTAGTCCAGCACCCCCCACTCCATCCTTCCAGTCTGAGCTGTAACCGTGATAAACTCCAGATTAGACTGGATTTGTCCAGGATGGTGTCCTCTGGGTTGAATCCACTCTCTGGTAACCTGGCTGAATACAACTGCTCCTGGGTCAGAATGGATAATCAAAGTGTTTGGTATGAAGTGGAGGCTAAGATAGGTGCCTGTGGAAACACACTGAGGGTAAATAAAGACTTTTTTAACAGAGAATTTTATTCTTAACCCACTTTAACATGCTCCTATAAATATATATATATATATATATACAGTATATATACAGTGGGGCAAAAAAGTATTTAGTCAGCCACCAATTGTGCAAGTTCTCCCACTTAAAAGATGACAGAGGTCTCCAATTTTCATCATAGGTATACCTCAACTATGAGAGACAAAATGAGAAAAAAAAAAATCCAGAAAATCACATTGAAGGATTTTTAATGAATTAATTGGTAAATTCCTCAGTAAAATAAGTATTTGGTCAATCCCAAAAGTTCATCTCAGTACTTTGTTATATACCCTTTGTTGGCAATGACAGAGGTCAAACATTTTCTGTAAGTCTTCACAAGGTTTTCACACACTGTTGCTGGTATTTTGGCCCATTCCTTCATGCAGATCTCCTCTAGAGCAATGATGTTTTGGGGCTGTCGCTGGGCAACACGGACTTTCAACTCCCTCCAAAGATTTTCAGTGCGGTTGAGATCTGGAGACTGGCTAGGCCACTCCAGGACCTTGAAATGCTTCTTACGAAGCCACTCCTTCATTGCCCGGGCGGTGTGTTTGGGATCATTGCCATGCTGAAAGACCCAGCCACGTTTCATCTTCAATGCCCTTGCTGATGGAAGGAGGTTTTCACTCAAAATCTCACGATACATGGCCCCATTCATTCTTTCCTTTACACGGATCAGTCGTCCTGGTTCCTTTGCAGAAAAACAGCCCCAAAGTATGATGTTTCCACCCCCATGCTTCACAGTAGGTATGGTGTTCTTTCTCCTCCAAACACGACAAGTTGAGTTTTCATCAAAAAGTTCTATTTTGGTTTCATCTGACCATATGACATTCTCCCAATCCTCTTCTGGATCATCCAAATGCTCTCTAGTAAACTTCAGACGGGCCTGGACATGTACTGGCTTAAGCAGGGGGACACGTCTGGCACTGCAGGATTTGAGTCCCTGGCGGCGTAGTGTGTTACTGATGTAGCCTTTGTTACTTTGGCCCCAGCTCTCTGCAGGTCATTCACTAGGTCCCCCCGTGTGGTTCTGGGATTTTTGCTCACCGTTCTCGTGATCATTTTGACCCCACGGGGTGAGATCTTGTGTGGAGCCCCAGATCGAAGGAGATTATCAGTGGTCTTGTATGTCTTCCATTTTCTAATAATTGCTCCCACAGTTGATTTCTTCACACCAAGCTGCTTACCTATTGCAGATTCAGTCTTCCCAGCCTGGTGCAGGTCTACAATTTTGTTTCTGGTGTCCTTTGACAGCTCTTTGGTCTTGGCCATAGTGGAGTGTGGAGTCTGACTGTTTGAAGTTGTGGACAGGTGTCTTTTATACTGATAACAAGTTCAAACAGGTGCCATTAATACAGGTAACGAGTGGAGGACAGAGGAGCCTCTCAAAGAAGAAGTTACAGGTCTGTGAAAGCCAGAAATCTTGCTTGTTTGTAGGTGACCAAATACTTATTTTACTGAGGAATTTACCAATTAATTCATTAAAAATCCTTCAATGTGATTTTCTGGATTTTTTTTTCTCATTTTGTCTCTCATAGTTGAAGTATATCTATGATGAAAATTGGAGACCTCTGTCATCTTTTAAGTGGGAGAAATTGCACAATTGGTGGCTGACTAAATACTTTTTTGCCCCACTGTATATATATACAGAACACTCTCCCAAACTGGCTTGGCCATAAAATTTCAATCCTTTGTCTTTCAGACCAATGGCACACATGCCATTTACTCCAACACTTTATTTATCTATCGATCTGATAACTCGTCCTTTGGTGTTCCTGCCAGTTTTCCCTTCTCCTGTGCTTATCCACTGGAAACAAACACCAGTTTGAATGTGGCTATCAGACCAATCTTACAGTAAGTTCCTTTTTCATCAGATATGACTGTAACACGATTGTCCAAATGCAGTTTTTTTTTACTACAGATGGAAACAAAATTATTCATATTTATTGGCCTAAATTACAGTAATTTAGCTATTTATAATATTCTAAATTGTCCTTAGGTATGACTGTGAGAGTGAATGGTTGTCTGTCTCTCTATGTTGGCCCTGCGATGGACTGGTGATCTGTCCAGGGTGTACTCTGCCTCTCGCCCATAGATGCTGGGATAGGCTCCAGCCCCCCTGCGACCCGAAACGGATTAAGCGGAACAAGATGAATGAATGAATGAATAATAAGCAAATGATACACAGGTGGTTTGAATATAAAGGACGACTCAGTCCAACGGTTCCCAGTACAAACCCAAATCAAGAGGGGCTTGTTTGTCTGGAGGTTGCATGTTCTCCCTGTGCCTGGATTTACTCCAGGTGCTCCAGTTTCCTTTCATAGTCCAATGTTGGGATATTTGTTGGTAAGGCATTGGGGATCTGTCCAGGGTGTACCCCACCCCTCGATCCACATGTTGTCATATGTCTGAGCGTTTGTCCACAGCGCTCAGACCCTCACATTATTTCTAAGTTTGTTGTTAATATTATTTTGTCAGGCTGTTTATATTTTGTGATGTTGTGACAGAGCCTCTCCTCTCTCTCTCTCTCTCTCTCTCTCTCTCTCTCTCTCTCTCTCTCTCTCTCTCTCTCTCTCTCTCTCTCTCGCTCCGGACGCTCCCCATTAGCTTCTCACTCTGTTCTGTCTCCTCAGCTGTGGCAGCTAGGTAATTAGGTCACAGCTCTCTCAGTGATTCACACCTGCAGCTCAGTAGTTTCTGTGTATTTAAGCACTGACTGTCAACTATGTTTGCTGGACTATTGAATGTCAGTCCATACGTTTCTTCTGTGTTATCTCATCATCTCCTCCTGCATCCTCTGGGTGATGTCGGCCCAGGGATGCCAACTGTAAGGTTTTTCCCCGTTGGTATTTTTGTCTGTTTGCACAATTTTTGGGGGACTTTATGTTTCTTTTGTTAATAAATACACGAGCACAATCCAACGTGTGGGTCTGTCTCTTCTGCCCTGTAGGGGCGTACATAACACATGTGACTGTTTTCCCATAACCAGTAGCTCCCTGTGAATGTGGCAATCAATAAATAAATAAATCTTCTTTTTCTTCTTTTGGCTGCTCACTTTAGAGGTCACTACAGCAGATCATCTACCTCCATCTCACCCTATTCCTTGCATCCTCCTCTATAACACCATCTCTCTCCATGTCCTCCTTCACTACATCTATGAATCTTCTCTCTGGTCTTCCTCTTCTCCTTCTGCCTGGCAGCTCCAGCTTCAATATCCTTTGTCCAATATATCCACTATCCCCCCTCTGCCCATGTCCAAACCATCTCAGCCTTGCCTCTCTTACTTTATCTCCAAACTGCTGAACCTGAGCTGTCCCTCTGATATACTCATTTTTAATCCTTTCCCTCCTTGTCACTCCCAACAAGAATCTTAGTATCTCCAGCTTCGCCTCCTGTATTTTTGTCAGTGCCGCTCTCTCCAAACCAAACATCATAGCAGGTGTCACTACTGTCTTGTAAATCTTCCCTTTCACTCTAGCTGCTATCCGTCTGTTACAGATCACCCCTGACACTCGTCTCCACCCACTTCACCCCGCCTGCTCTTTCTTCTACATTTCTTCTTCATTTTCCATTCCTTTGGATGGTTGACCCCAGGCAGTGGCAGTTTTAGATATGGGTGATGTGGACAGTCACCCAAGATGGCATTCTTTTGGGGGCATCACGAGAATCAGAAAAAAATAATAATAAAAGGTTCATAATTATTTGTGCTGAGCGTGTCATGAATCTGGGTATGATCATAGGATCATGCCCACGCTTTATGTTCATTTGTGTTTTCTGTGTGCTCCCCTGATTTGGTTTGTTGTGATTATTTATCTGCATTAACTGTCTTCCGTGTTCCCCCGTCTGTCGTCATCCCATGTCCTCACCCTCAACCATGATGTTTCTTTGTTTCCCTACCTCAGCCTCAGTTTGGTCATTGTGTTTATTTTCATTATCATGCCTCTATTATGTTCTGTAGTTTTGGTCCTGCTCTTTAGTGTTATGATTATGTTCACAGCCACTTGTGTGCCATTCCTCTCTGTATTGCTCTTGTATTGTTGTCCTGTATGTTCATTGTCATGTTTCATGTACATCTCCTGTCTGATTGTCTATACAGCCCTGCTCGTCCTGCTCTCCACACCTGTAGCCACTTCCACGCTGTCCTTGATTGTTCCCACCTGTCCTGTGTTCTGTGATTACTCCCCTGTCTGTATATGCCAGTGTTCTGTGTCAGTCTGGTGCTGCGTCATGAAGTTGTAACGTTTGTTTTTCCTCTTGCTGACATGGTTTAAAGACCCAGTGAGCAGACTCAGACTCAAAAGCAGATCCAATTATCTTTATTATGTTCAGAGTGTGTGTGTGCGTGCGTGTGTGTGTGGATGTAGCAGCCAGGGGCGAGCAGAGCACCGTGCAGCCTGGCAACCCTATGAATAAGCAGAGACAGGGATGATTAGTGTTTGACCCCAGAGGGGATGTACAGAAATGTCCAGTGATTACTGTTTGCAGAGATGGAGTTGTGCTCAGGTTCGACCCGAAGGCTCTGGCCAGGGAGACAGCACCCGCTGTCCCGGTTGCTGCTGGAGAGGATGGAAGTGTTCGTGGATGTGGAGTGTAGCTCGGTCTGCCGCCAGGAGGGAGAGGTCCGCCGCCACGGATCTCCGCCTGTGCACAGGGGATGAGCATAGATAAAGATGAGAGTTGAGATGGCTTACTTGTCGTGGAGGTGATAATCCTTCCTGACGACCGGTGATAAGGAGCGATGATCTTGGAATAGTGTAGACTGTGACTGTGAGGAACTGCGAGAAAGACAAAGGCGTGTGTAGGTTTCATCTGACTAAGGAGACAGATGACTCTGCGCTGATCTGAGGGCAGCGTGGTCTAAATAGCTCTGGTGATGATGAAGCACAGGTGTGCGCGCAGCTGAGGACGATAATCAGGCAGAGCGAATCATCATACTTGCAAGTCTGTTCCTGTCCATGATCCTGGTTTTGGTAGCTGTAAGTGTGTTTTTGCCTTTCACAATTCACTTTGTGTTTCAGCCCTTGGGCTGCTGTTTACTTCTGTGTAAAGTCTGAAAATAAACCAAGTTAACCCCTTGCACTCCGGTCAATTTCCCTAAAAACGCCAACAAATAACGTGCCCAAAGTAAATCGAAAGCTGTTCAGAACTCAGAACTCAGAACTCAGAAAGGATTTATTGCCAAGTACATTAACAGATATGACAACTGATAACATACAAGGGATTTGACTTGACACAGAAAACGACCTGCATTTCCGGTGACACGGCAGCATCTGTGAACGCGCCTGTCATCAGATGGGTACAGGATGCATAGGGAAGAAAGGATAATACAATAGGAAGGAGCAAAAAAATCATTGATTGTCAGAATACTGGTCATATATGATCAATATTATGATTACAAGAAAAAAAAGCCCTCAATGCACAGTTAGCAGACAAAAAAGTACACAAGGACACAGAGAGAGCAGTGAGTGAGTAATCTTTTTCATCAGTTTTTTGAGTCAGTGTGGATGTAGTGTTGAGTGTAGGTGTTTGTATCAGTTAAGAACAACAAGGTCTCTTTGGCAGGAGATGTTTTGTCTAGCTGCTGGCATTGTCCTTGGGCCATGCAGCTGGCTGTCCGTGAAGGCCGTGAAGCTCAATGTTTTGAAAGCAAAAAACTGCAGATAATCTGGAGGATTTGTGTGAGGGGAGTCAGATTAGTCGAATAGTACTGATCCCAGAGAGAAAAAAAACTTTATATTCTCTTACAGATTCAGTACTTAATCCTTCATTGCTGGACGTTGAATCCTTCATGGACGGCTCTCAGCGTAATCATGATGTAATCCACCTTCCTAGACAGTTCTCCATTTGTTGCTGTCAGAGTCCTCTCCATTTTTTCAATTTGATGGTTAAACCTCGCTTGGCCAGCATTTTGATAGGCTGTGTCCATCTTCATCAATTTACGGTACACCAGGACAATCCCAGATCCAATCAGAACGATCCCAATCACCATTACTACGAAGACGTACAAATCTTCAACATCTTCGATGGAAAGATCAGACAGGCACAAGAGTTTCCAATTACTTGTGTCCCTCAAATAGCCCGCAGCAGCCGTTCCTGCGGGGCAAACAACCTCCCCCGGGGCACTTTTCCTCGTTGAAAAAATAGTGTCAGTTGCGTTCAAAGCCCAGCTTATTAATTCCATAATTTCTTTCGATAATCAGCAGTAGAGACACGCAGACAGACGATAGCAAGCTGGGATCCAGTTAGTTAGGGGAGGAAGGAGATAAGTCAGAGCAGGAGAGAAGAAAAAGGCGTCTGCTCTCTTTGGAGGGCGGAAGTGTATTAAGCTGTTCTTCAACTCTTTGCAGCATCTTCATGGGGTTGGTCTCATTTAAAAGAAAACACTTTGAATTTTTTGGCAAAACAGTCATAATCTCTCTAAGTGCTCCGGCCATTGAGTTACAGTCATCTAAACATACTGAACTTGAAGAAAATAAATTTGGCCTGGGTGCTTTTTTGGATACAAATACTTGCAAATAACACACAGCTTCAGATCCGGGCTGGAAAATGCAACAGAAATGTAGAACCAAGTGTTATCAAGCTGAGGTCAAAATTTTGTAACAATACCAGAAAAAATGAATATATTAAACAGCTTTTTCCTCAGGTAGTTCCCAGGCGTTTTTGAACTGTGCCAAATTGTGCCAAATGGCACAGTTTGGAAAAACATCTGTAACTTTTGAATGATTCAATATAGAAGCTTCATCTTTGGCTCTAATGAAAGGTGACACTCAGGGCTGTGTGTGTGCGTGTGTGTGTGTGGGGGGTTGCCCCCCCCCCTCGCTACAGAGGACGGACATCGGCCATCGCTACATGATGGAATAGACTCATGTGGCCATGTGGCGACAGCGGCGCAGTCACCGCGGCTTCCCCCCCCCTCGCTACAGAAGAGTAGTGGGGGGGGGCGGCGTTCACGGTCTGGACGTGGCGCACGACCCGTGTACCGCGGCGCACGAACTTCAGACTTCGTGCACCGCACAGTTGTAATTTACCGATCGGTCAAAAGTCATTTTTGATTACAATTTTCAGGGATAAAGAATAATTTAGCTTATAACACCTTACCTCTTCACAGCAGTGTCCTGGCGAACTTCTCTTCCTCATTGTCAGACGAACGCGACGCTGGTCCGCTCGTGGTTCTGGTCTCGCGACCCGGTCAAAACATAATTCCATGATTGCGGTTTTGGCGAATGATTTACGACCTTCGTCGTCGGCCTCTGTCGGTCTATGATGACCATGGAAGAGAATCCTAAACGTCTATTCTGCTCAAATAAAAAAAAAAAAAAGCACCGCCTGTGACTGAAGAGGCTGATGTGCGAATGGCTGTCCCTGTCACACAGGTAGCACTTGTGGATGGTCTCCGTGCTGCTGGGTCTGTGACGGTTCTTCCTGCGGGTCCTTTTTTATCTGCTGCAGCAGTCTGTCTTCATCCAGCCTTACAAAAAACAGCTCGCAAACTTCTGTGCTTCAATTGGCTCACTGCATTCACAGCGTTGGTAGGCGGGTCCTTCTTGCTAGGTTTTCAGTCATTGGTTCTTCAAGGTTTCAGAAACCCAGTTCAAGGCTCTTATTAGTTGAATGAGAGGTCAATCAGATGAACTAATCTGTTAGCGGCTGTGTCTGCAGTGGAAGAACGGAAATGGAGCTTTTATTTTCAGTGCGCGCTTGGACGCAGCTCCATCATGCGTCCCAGAGCGCACAAGGGCGCTCTTGTGCGCCCTCGTGCGCTCTGGGACGCAGAGACTTGCCCGCCCGCGGTACAACGGAGTGCAAGAGGTTAATTAAGACCAAAGTCCTGCCTGCGCCTAAGAGTCCATTTATTCCTGCCTGCCTGTCAGAGGGTTTCATGACAGAGTGTGTACAGTATTTGTGGCAAATGTGCACCCTCTACAGACGGGATGCTGGCGCCCTCTGTCTGTGGCAGACTGTGCAGATCAAACTCCAGTGTGGCAGACATTCAAAGCGGAGTAAAGGAGGGGAAAAAATGTTAAAAGTAAGGTTTTTCTTCAATTATGAAGCGGTTTGAATTTTAGAACATTGAGCCCTAAAATGGCAACATTTGGTTATTACAGCTTATGTTATGTACCTTTTTTTTTTTTTTTTTTTTTTTTTTTGACTGGCCACATGAATTCATTTCAGGGCTGCGCAAAGACCACTTGAGGGGCAGGGGCACAAATTAATTTGAAAAAGTACACATGGAATGAGATTTGTTAAAAATATGTATGTCAAAATTATATCTTACTTAGTTGGTATTTATTTTACTTTAAAGACACACTCCATTGGATATAAATCCCCTATAAAAACAAATCTACATTGTCTAAAATGGTATCTTATGCCCTTTTTTCTCCAAAAAAACCCTCTCATTGTCCTATAGTTTCATGTCAAAATCTTTTCACCCCACCCCTCAAATGCAGTGTTACCAACTTGGCAATTTGGTCCTTAAATCTGATGACTTTTCAGCCCCCCTCGACGACTTTTTTTTTTGTCAAAAGCGACTAGCAACAAATCAAATGACTTTTTCTGGTGTTATCAAAGACTTTTCTGGTGTTTTGCACACTGATGTGAAAGTGTGCGAATGCTCTGCAGTTATCATCCTCAATAAGCAGTAGGTGGTACTGTGAGGCTCTCCAGTCCCCTTCACATCCCAAAGCAATCACAGGCAGTCTCGGTCAGTCTCACATAGCTTCATGCAGCAGCAGTGTTGCAGTTACAAAAAATTAATAGTATTTTTTTTTTTCAGAACTGCAATATCTGATACCAAGAGAATGCTACAGCAATGGCAAAGTGGTTTAGCCTTCTTCCCAGCAAAAGGTTAAAGCCATCCCTTAAATGTACGTGGAATGGTATAACGCCAAGGCAGGGCGATAAAGCTGCTGTGATCGCCCCGGCAGGTTGCTTTTTTCTTACCAGTGTCTGTGTCAGTGCTGCCGGACTCTTTTCTTTAAATTCCCTCCGAGTCTAAACTCATGTTCACTTTTTTTATGTTTGGTGCGGTACTCATACAGTAAAGAAACATGAGCTGAGTGCTGCTGATGTGACTTGACTGGCAGTGGCAGACAGTGAGGAGGAGCCAGCCAGCCAGCACTGGTATGAGCTGATTGGGTAAGAGCAAGCTTCATTTTCTGGTGATGTGTGGGTGTTCACGTAAATCAAAACATTTTTTGAGGCGGGTGTTATGTCCATAATCTGTAACCCAATGATGAGGCCGGAGGTGCAATAGAACTCAACTTCATCGTGTGACTCACAGACACTAGGAGCTCCTGTACAGGCAGAGGCAAAGGTCAAAAAAGACCGTTCCTCTTCTGCATCGTCCTTTTATACCCAGGGTGGTGGCAGAATCAGAAAGGTGGAGCCACCACCCTCATCACACAATAATACGTCATATTGATATATGACATTTCACCCACCCCCCTTTAGAAAAGTCCAAAACACATGCACACTAATTAGGCCCTCCCAAATTTAATACCCGAATCACGCTCTAATGACAAACAAATAAAATAGGTCTATCCATACACACAAACAACTAAAACTAGAGGGGGACAGGTGGACTGCTGTCCACCGTGGACAGGTGGACTCCATTGGGCCTCCTCACCGGGCAGCGCCACACCGGCAACCTTCCGCAAAGCCCGACTCAGCCTGCAGTGTTCCTGTGTGGCACGTCTGTTTCCTGTGCCAGCCAGTCCTGCCCCGCTCTCTTTCATTTTAAATGCTGGCATAGCCATAGCATCCCCATGCTTCTCGGCTTCTTGCCGAACCCCGGAAGCAGAGGGGGTCTTCTTTACAGCCTCACCCATCATTACGGGCATTCCACCATGCCGCCCAGTTCCCTCACTAATGTGGGCCCTGGCACCGGAACCCTGCCCTGATGGCCCTGGGTGGAAATTGTCCTATCCATCTCCCAGAATACTAGGCCATGTGTCGTCCCAAACCGCATCGTCGACCACTCACGGAACCGGCCGGTCGCACAAACCACAGCCCGACCATTCCTCTCCACTGCCACTGGTGATTGAGAAGCCCAGTCCATAAAACAGATCGCAGCCCATCACATTCGACCCACTCACAGTCACCATGAACTGTATATTGGACACCACCGCTGTCTTGTACCTCGCCATCAGCTCCAGCGAACCCACGATGGATAGCCTATTACCGCCATATCCACAAAATGGCATCGACAGACTTCTCACACGATGGTAGGAAAAAAAACTCTTCACAGTAGACCAGTTCAACATGGACCTCACCATGCCCGTGCCCACCAACAACAGCACATCCTCTCCGTCCAACGTAACTGTTAGATATGTACGGCCTTCTGTGCTTGTGGATATGGTGTGAATAACCGTAGGAGTCTTGGCAGGGGAATCCACTTCATGTCATTGCTCCCCTCGCTCAAACCTTTTACAGGCCCTGGCGAAATGATTTAGGAGCCCACACTTGCCACAGCGTTTGCCTTTTGCCGGCCACTCTCTTGCCTTGCACTGGCGCTTGGTAGGCTCGCAGCCAAAACACTTTGGAGACCCCGGGGCAGACCTAATTTTTATAGCGGCAGCGTATTCTTCTTTGTCTTCCACGCTGTCATTGCTATCTGGGTCTACAGCCTGCGCCGCTGATTGTGAGTTGGGTTTCCTCAACGCTGTTCTCTCACCAAGGTCTCGTGACAGTTTATCTGCTGCTTCGAACTGCTGGGCTATCTCCACCGCTTTGGCCAACATCAGCTCACCAGAATGGCTAAGGAGTCTTGATCGCGTTGTCGCACACAACGTGTGCTCCGGCAACTGATCGCGGACCATCTCTTCCTCTAAGGTCCCAAACTGGCAACCCCCAGCCAGTTGACGCAGGTCAGCAATATACCGCTGCACCGACTCTCCAGCCCCCTGGTGGCGCGGGAAACCACCTCTCCTACAGCATCGGCGGTTCGCCAGGAAGCTCCAGAAATGTCCGAATGTCCGAAATACCTTTATCCATACTTTTATCCTTGTCGCTAAATGTCATGTCCATAATCTGTAACCCAATGACGAGGCCGGAGGTGCAATAGAACTCAACTTTATCGTGTGACTCACAGACACTAGGCGTTCCCATACAGGCAGAGGCAAAGGTCAAAAAAGACCATGCCTGTTCCACATCAGCCTTTTATACCCAGAGTGGTGGCGGAACCGGATAGGTGGAGCCACCACCCTCATCACACAATAATACGTCATATTGATATGTGACAGGGGGTGCACATGGAAATGCCAAAACTATTGTATATTTGGCCTTGTTAAAAAGTTTGATCATATATTGTATAGGCCCTAAAACTATTGTATATCTAGCAACACAACACTGCGCAGCAGTTAGCTTAGCTGCAGTCAGACAGGAGATCCACACACCACTCGGGTCCAGATTGCAAATGAATTGCACATGCACAAACCCCCGCCAAACCTGCTCTGTTTTACAGAGTGGGATGCAAATATTTCTTCACTGTCAGTTAGTGATGGCATATTTAAATGGAAAAATTAAAACAAGCAAACCAAGAATCGGCAGAAGAAAGTTAATTTGTAGTTCTAAACATATTTAGGGTGTTTTTTACTCACTTTTTGTCTCTCCCGTGACATTATTCTTCTCTATTACAGCATCCATTACAATTACATGCAAATGACCAGTTATGCAAATTAGTGATGACATCATTTAACAACTTTTGTCAACCTTTAGGACAGCCAATAGCTACTTTCCTTACTGAGGAGTTGGCAACAGTGTTCAAACGCCTGAATCAGTGATTACTAGGCCCATCCACATCCCACAAGGCTAATAGTGGCTAGCACTACATTATCAGAATAAATCCTGTGATAAAAAGACTTACCACTTGAAGGACATGCCCAGTTGTGTTGTGTTGTGCTATGTGTTGTGAAGTACCATGTTACAACAGACTGTGCAGACGTGATGACGGAGGCATCCAATTTTTCTGCTAAAAGGGAAATTTTGTCTGTTGTGACACATGAGGTCCATTGTTTTGTGTTGAGCTGCTTAAAAGCGATGTATGTTTGCTATGAGAGTGGAGTTGGATGCTGAGTTGTGTTGCAGTGACGTTAATGAGGCCTGGCATTCCATTGTTTGCATATACTGTAATACTTTTGAGAATTTTCTGGAGAATATTCTGGATAATTTTATAATTTGTATGTCCTCTCCTGGTTGGGGACAAGCTCCTGCCCCAAGTGGAGGAGTTTAAGTATCTCGGGGTCTTATTCATGAGTGAGGACAGAATGGAGTGAGAGCTTGACAGACGGATCGCAGCAGCCTCTACAGTGATGCGGACATTGTGCCGGTCCTTTGTTGTAAAGAGGGAGCTAAGCTCTAAGGCAAAGTTATCGGTTTACCGGTCAATCTACGTTTCTACCCTCACCTATGGTCATGAGCTTTGGGTAATGACCAAAAGAATGAGATTGCGAATACAAGCGGCTGAAATGAGCTTTCTTCGTAGGCTTGCTGGACTCACCCTTGGAGATAGGGTGAGGAGCTCAGTCATCCGGGAGAGGCTCAGAGTAGAACCACTGCTCCTCCACATTGAAAGGAGCCAGCTGAGGTGGTTTGGGCATCTGATCAGAATGCCTCCAGGACACCTCCCACTTGAGGTGTTTCAGGCATGTCCCACTGGGAGGAGACCCCGGGGCAGACCCAGGACTCGCTGGAGAGACTACATCTCCCAGTTGGTCTGGGAACGCCTTGATATCCTCTCTGAAGAGATGGAGCAGGTGGCTGGGGAGAGGGAAGTCTGGGCTTCTCTGCTTGAACTGCTGCCTCCGTGACCCGGACCTCTGGAAAAGTGGTAGAAGATGGATGAATGGATGGATGGATTTTTATCATTTTGTATATGTTGAGAGCCTTAATAAACCTGCAGGTGAAGACAGCAAGCATATTTGTCCACTGTCATGTTTATAACAGTATGAGAAACTTGAAAAATTACCAACTTAAGGTACACTGTATCTGTATGGAAAAACATGTGATTAACGCGTTATTAACCACATTTAACTCAACATTTCAAAAGATTAATTGAGATTAAAAATTTCGATCATCTGACACCACTAATAAATGTACATAAAAAGTGAAAAACTTGTTTGAGAAAGAAGTTGCACAGTTTTGAGAAAGTCGTTTGCAAATTTCCATCCATCCATCTATCTTCTACTGCTTTTCCGGAGGTCCGGGTCGCGGAGGCAGCAGTTCAAGCAGAGAAGCCCAGACTTCCGTCTCCCCAGCCACCTGCTCCAGCTCTTCAGAGGGGATACCAAGGCGTTCCCAGACCAGCTGGGAGACATAGTCTCTCCACCGAGTCCTGGGTCTGCCCCGGGGTCTCCTCCCAGTGGGACGTGCCTGAAACACCTCAAGTGGGAGGCGTCCAGGAGGCATCCTAATCAGATGCCCATACCACCTCAACTGACTCCTTTCAATGTGGAGGAGCAGCGGTTCTACTCTGAGCCTCTCCCGGATGACTGAGCTCCTCACCCTATCTCTGAGGGTGAGTCCAGCAATCCTACGGAGAAAGCTCATTTCAGCCGCTTGTATCCGCGATCTCGTTCTTTCGGTCATTACCCAAAGCTCGTGACCATAGGTGAGAGTAGGAACGTAGATTGACTGGTAAATCGACAGCTTTGCCTTAGAACTAAGCTCCCTCTTCACCACAACAGACCGGTACAACGTCCGCATCACTGCAGATGCTGTTCCAATCCGTCTGTCGATCTCTCGCTCCATTTTCCCCTCACTCGTGAACGAGACCCCAAGATACTTAAACTCCTCCACTTGGGGCAGGAGCCTGTCCCCAACCCGGAGAGGACAAGCCACCTTTTTCCGGCTGAGGACCATGGACTCGGACTTGGAGGTTCTGATTCTCATCCCAGCCGCTTCACACTCAGCGGCAAACCGTCCTAGCAAGCGCTGTAGGTCATTGCTGGATGAAGCCAACAGGACAACATCATCTGCAAACAACAGAGATGAGATCCTGTGGTCACCAAGCATGACACCCTCCATTCCCTGGCTGCGCCTAGAAATCCTGTCCATAAAAATTATGAACAGGATCGGTGACAAAGGGCAGCCCTGGCGGAGTCCAACTCTCACTGGGAATGACTCCGACCGAGTGTTGGCAATACGAACTAAACTCTCACAACGGTCGTACAGAGACCGAATAGCTCGTAACAACAAGCCCGATACCCCATACTCCCGAAGCACCCCCCACAAAAATCCACGAGGGACGCGGTCAAATGCCTTCTCCAAGTCCACAAAACACATGTAAACTGGTTGGGCAAACTCCCACAAACCCTCAAGAATTCTCGAGAGGGTAAAGAGCTGGTCCGATGTGCCACGGCCAGGACGAAAACCACATTGCTCCTCCTGAATCCGAGGTTCGACCAACGGCCGGACTCTCCTCTCTAGTACCTTGGCATAGACCTTCCCAGGGAGGCTGAGGAGTGTGATCCCTCTAAAGTTGGAGCACACCCTCCGGTCCCCTTTTTTGAAGAGAGGAACCACCACCCCGGTTTGCCATGCCAAAGGCACTGCCCCCGGCCTCCACGCAATGTTGCTGAGGCGTGTCAACCATGACAACCCAACAACATCCAGGGCCTTGAGGTACTCGGGGCGAATCTCGTCCACCCCCGGGGCCCGGCCACCAAGGAGATTTTTAACCACCTTGGCGACCTCAGCCCCTGTGATAGGCGAGTCATCCCCCTCGTCCCCAAACCCTGCCTCCTCTGTGGAAGGCGTATCAGTGGGATTGAGGAGATCCTCGAAGTATTCCTTCCACCACCCGACGATATCCCCAGTTGAAGTCAACAGTGTCCCATCCGCACCATACACAGTGTGGACGGGGAGCTGCTTTCCCCTCCTGAGCCGCCGAACAGTTTGCCAGAATCTCTTTGAAGCCGACCGAAAGTCTTGTTCCATGGCCTCACCGAACTCCTCCCATACCCGGGTTTTTGCTTCAGCAACCACCCGAGCTGCACTCCGCTTGGCCTGCCGGTACACCTCAGCTGCTTTGGGAGTCCCACAAGCCAACCAAGCTTGATGGGACTCCTTCTTCAGCTTAATGGCCCCCCTCACCACTGGCGTCCACCACTTGGTTCGGGGGTTGCCACCACGAGATGCACCGACCACCTTGCGGCCGCAGCTCTGGGCCGCCACTTCAACAACAGAGGTGGAGAACATGGCCCATTCAGACTCCATGTCTCCAGACTCCCTCGGAATGTGGTTGAAGTTCTTCCGGAGGTGGGAGTTGAAGACCTCCCGGACAGGGGCCTCAGCCAGACGCTCCCAGCACACCCTCACTATACGTTTGGGTCTACCAGGTCTGAATGGCTTCCTCCCCTGCCATCGGATCCAACTCACCACCAGGTGGTGATCAGTTGACAGCTCTGCACCTCTCTTTACTCGGGTGTCCAAGACATATGGTCGCAGGTCTGATGATACGATAACAAAATCGATCATCGACCTGCGACCTAGGGTGTCCTGGTGCCAGGTGCACATATGGACACCCTTATGCTTGAACATGGTGTTCGTTATGGACAGACTGTGGTTAGCACAGAAGTCCAATAACTGAACACCACTCGGGTTCAGATCGGGCAGGCCGTTCCTCCCAATCACCCCCCTCCAGGTTTCACTGTCGTTGCCCACGTGCGCATTGAAGTCCCCCAGTAGGACAATGGAATCTCCAGGAGGAGCACCCTCCAGCACCCCAGTCACAGACTCCAAAAAGGGTGGGTACTCTGAAACATCATTTGGTGCATAGGCACAAATGATGGTCAGGACCCATTTCCCAACCCGAAGGCGCAGGGAAGCAACCCTTTCGTCCACCGGGGAAAACTCCAATATAGAGGCAGCAAGATGGGGCGATACAAGAATACCCACCCCTGCTCGTCGCCTCTCGCCCGGGGCAACTCCAGAAAAGGCCAAGCTCCAGCCCCTCTCCAGGAGACTGGTTCCGGAACCGGAGCTGTGTGTTGAGGTGAGGCCAACTATATCTAGCCGGTATCGCTCAACCTCGTACACCAGCTCAGGCTCCTTCCCCACCAGAGAGGTGACATTCCATGTACCAAAAGCCAGTTTAGAAAGCTTGGGATCAGTCCGCCAAGGTCTCCGCCTTTGACCGCCACCTAATCCACATAGCACCGGACCCCCATGATCCCTCCTGCAGGTGGTGAACCCACTGGAGGGCGGACCCATGTAACTCCTTCGGGCTGAGCCCGGCCGGGTCCCATGGGTGGGAACCCGGCCACCAGACGCTAGCCTTCGAGCCCCTCCCCCAGGCCTGGCTCCAGGGTGGGGCCCCGGTAACCCCATACCGGGCGGGGTACACTGAATCCTTGATATACAATTTATCATGAGAGTCTGTTGGATTGTTCTTAGTCTGGCACTTCACCCAGGACCAGCTTGTCTTGGGAGACCCTATCAGAGGCAAATTGCCCCGGACAACATAGCTCCTGGGATCACTGGGGCACGCAAACCCCCCCGCCACGATAAGGTGACGATCCATGAGGATCGTTTGCAAATTTATTTTAAAAAATGAGCAATTACAAATTGGCAAGAAAAAAAATTCAAACTTAAGGTAAGTACACCACAAACTTAACCCTAGAACACTAACATCAGGTTGTGGTGATCCGAGCGCTGAGCTAATCTGTGCTCGAGTCACTCAGTATTTTCTCTTTTTTCCTTATGTATTTCTAGTCCTGTTATTATTTGTCTCTCTAGGGCTTTTACTGTGACAGCGCCGCGGCCGGACTTCCGGCTGTCATCTCGAGCCAGCCCTGTCACAGTTGAGTGTGATTACGTTTTCTCCTCTTCTGCTTGGTTTGTTGTTTTTGTCATGAGTATTGAAGGGAGCAGCTGAGGCTCACTCCTCGCTGCGACCTACGTCAGCCTTAGGCTGGAATCCCTACGTCCGGCTCCAGTCCTGTTTCAGCGTGAGCTTTCGTCCCCGCTACTTCATGTGTAAGTGTTTATTCTATAGCGTCAGGTTTCGCCCTATGTATTAGTGTTTGTGCTCTTTATTTGTGTTCCTAGTTGAGTGTATGTGTTTTGCCCCACGTGGCTCATTAGTTTGTGTTTTCTGTAAATAAACAAGCAAACTCTCTGTCGGCATTTGGCGCCTCATTTATGCCCTGCAAGGGGCAAACATGACACAGGTGAAAATTACCCGATGTTAGTGTCCCGATAGCGTTACTGACTTTAACATTAGTGTTCTAGGGTTAAGAAAAAAAGGAAAATTGATTAAAGGTTTTTTTTTTTTCCAAATTAAGAAAGTTATAAGAAAAATTGCAGAACTGTTTGAAAAAAGTTGCAAATATAAAAACATTTTAAAACGTGGTGCAGAGTTGCAAATCTGCGTACAACTCACAAGTTCAATAGAAAACATGGGGAGGCTTAGCAGGGGTTAAGCAGCTGTGTGATGCAGCTCTAGAACTCCCTAACCTCAGTGTAGCACAGTGCATGATTACAACCCCCCCCCCAAAAAAAAAAATGTTGTTAGAATATAAATGCACTCTTTTCTTTGGCAGGCAAGATGACAGTACCGTGGGATCAGGTTCTCAAGCCAGAGCTTCCATGTCTCTGTTCCGTAACTCCAACTACACGGACGTTTATCCGCCAGGCCGCGTCACCCTTCCCGTGGGCTCACCTCTGTATGTGGGCATCTCTGTGGAGGAGACTGATTCAACATTTGCAGTTGTTCTGGAGGACTGCTATGCCACTCACTCTCCAAACCCTAACACTCCCTTTAGATTCCCTCTCATCCAGAACAAGTACGTTTTCTTCTCAGCCTCAGCAGATTTTTCTGTGGGACTTGGTGATGTGTAACGACCCCGATGATCTTCTCCATCCTCTCCCACAGGTGTCCTGCTGACCGCCAGCTGGTGTCAGTGGTAGAGAGCGGTTCATCACTCCAGGCTCGCTTCGCTGTTCTGCTGTTCTTGTTTCAGGAGGAATATAGAGACGTTTATCTTCACTGCAGCCTCAGCCTGTGTGACCAGAGAAGATCTCTTTGTGTGCCGGTGAGTTAAACATTCCACTTCATCCGGAGTTAGTAATGTATAAATATAACAGCTCCTCTTCTGATCACATCTTTTTTTTTTTAAATCTACTTTATAGTCTTGTAGAAGCAGGACATATCGATCCATTTCCAGCTCTGTTTCCATGAAGCCTGTCACCATTGGACCAATAATTTGTGAGTATGAATCACAACCTTATTTCACCATTAGTGTCTCACAGAATGATTGATACTAAATCTGTTCAATATTAACAAAGTGTTTCTTCATTTTTAGGGGAGAAACCGACTCAGTGAGATCGTCAAACACAGTCGAAACAAAAAGTAATTTCATGTTGTTGCATTGATTTTTGTCTCATGTTTATTATTTTGATTTTTTTTGTGTTAGGATATAATTTTCATACTACAATATCAAATATTACAAAATGTTTGAGTCTTCACTTGTCATCTATCTATAAATTCAATAAATCTCTGTCTGTTTGTGTGTGTGTGTGTGTGTGTGTGTGTGTGTGTGTGTGTTCCTCAGATATCTCTTAAACCGTTCGTCACACTGACCTAAGATTTTAAATGTGCTTTGTTGAAGCTACAAGGGTGCGCATCCCTGAATATGGAGTCACTCAGTCAAAATATGTAATTTTTATCAATAAAAGTTTAGCCACTACTGTGTGACTTCATCCCCTGGCTTCAAGAAGTGTGGGTGGGGTTTCGTATTGACTCTGTGCTCATTGGAGAATACGCCACATCATGGCCATGCTGATTGGACAACACAGCATCACGACCTGTGAGTCACCACAGCACTTCGCAAACAAAGGTTTTAGAAGTGCTTTGCTGCTGAGGTGTGCATCCACAAGTATGGAGCTGCTCAGTCAAAATATAGACCATGGACTTCCGGGAAGATGGCGGAGAGACATAACACTTAAACAAAGAGCTCTCCCTAGCCGGATTAAAATTCATCGGTAAATGGCCAACTCGACATAAACGGATCAATAAACTAAGGGATGAAAACACAAAGGAACCGGGCACAAGGACAAAAACAGGGTAAAATTGAAGAATTCCTCTCCAACAACGCAGGAAAAACCGCTGTACGCAAAGCCCAAAAAAACGAGATGTCTACAGCAGAGAAAATGGAGGACACCAGACTCGACAACATGAACACTGGCATCGCCAGTTTGGGTGAAGAGTTAAGAGAATTCAAGCGACAGCTACAACAGGATTTAGCGGCTCTTAAGGAGGAACTGAAAAAAGAAATTAAGGAGGAAATCATGGACCTCCGAAGAGAAATGGAGCGTAAATTAACGGAAAACATGGAGGAGCTGCGCTCCCAGCGGGCGTGTATGACAGAAGCGCAGACCCGAATTTCGGAACTAGAAGATTGGAAAAGCGAGGCAAACGAACAACTACAGACCCTGACGACGCAAACGCAGAGGATGCAGGAGAAAATAAACGACTTGGAGAGCAGATCCCGACGAAGCAATATGCGCATCTTTGGAATTCCGGAGGGCATTGAAGGCAACTCGATGACAAAATTCATGGATCAGTTCTTAAAAAAAGAACTGGAAATACCCGGAGAAACGGATCTGCAGATTCAACGGGCGCACAGAACACCGGCACAGAACCCGAAAACAAACGCTACACCCAGGTCAGTTGTGGTAAACTTTGTGAAATTTTTTTTTTTTTTTTTTTTTTTTTTTTTTTTTTTTTTTTTTTTTGTTACTTATTTGTACCCGTAGGTAGACTTGGTTTGCAGTCTGGTGACAAGCCACCGGCTGCTGGTCGCTGCGTGCGCGAGCGCCCTAAACCTACATGTTTTTGGTATGCGGGAGGAAACCGGAGAAATCCCGGAGTAAACCCACGCAACACGGGGAGAACATGCAAACTCCACACAGCTCACTGTTGGTCGGGGGCTGGGATCGAACCCACGACCTCATGATCCCCGCGATCCCCCGGCCGAGGGTAAAACTGTGCTGCCACAGTGCTAAACCACTGCGCCACCGTGCAGCCCGGACATAAAGGAAAGAATCCTGACGCAAGCATGGAAAAAAAAGATACGAATCGGCGACAAACAGGTATTTTTTGACCATGACTACCCGACAGAAATCGTGCAGCAGCGGAAGAAATATGCCAACATTAAAAAAACGCTGAAAGAGAAAAAAATTAGATTCCAAACGCCGCTAACGAAAACGAGGATTCATTGGGAGGAAGGCACAAGAACCTACAACACGGCCGAAGAGGCAGCGCGGGATATGATGGAGCGGGGCCTTGAGGTGAGCGTGCCGAAGGAGACGGCTGGAGCAGCGGCGGCCCTGAACGCACCACGACAGACGGAGTGGAGACGAGCGAGCGGCGGAAGAAGGGGGAGAGACGTAGAGCAGCGGGCCCAGGACAAGCTACAAGGCTTTCAACTGAAAGCCTAGATCATAACAAAGATTAAGAAAGGCACAGAAGAAATGAAGGCCAAGAAGACAAGGTAAAAGAGAAACAGACGGCTTGGAGAGGTTTAAGTGATATTTGTTGGACATTTCTAGACTAATGACTATTACTTTGATAGTAATTAGAAGTCTAGGGAGGGCCCTTCACTCTGTGAAGACAAACCCCCCACCCACCAACAGGGACCAGTGGGCAGAAAAAAGGCCCAAAGTACGGAGGTCGAGATTTTTTAATGTGTTTTTATATAAATATGTGTTATTTTTGTTGTTAAAGGGGCTAGGAGCACAAGTTAAAAAAATGGAAAAACATGAATATGGGTAAAAATCTTAAGATAATGACACTAAACGTGAATGGTCTGAACTCACCTGTTAAAAGGGAAAGAATAATAAGAAAATTCAAGAAGGAAAAAGCTGAAATTATATTTATGCAAGAGACACATTTGAGCAAGGCAGAACATATGAAACTAAAGAGATTTGGCTATAAGAACTCCTACTACAGTTCATTTAAGGGAGGAGCTAAAAGGGGGGTTATGATACTAATCTCAAACAAAATACAATTTGAAAGTGAACAGGAAATCCAGGATAAAGAAGGCAGGTATGTAATAATAAAGGGAAGAATAGATGGTATGCAGATTACATTAGTGAACATCTATGCCCCACCAGAAAGTGACAAGGGTTTTTTTCAACATCTGTTTGATCTCATAGCAACACACAGTGAAGGAGTCCTAATTTGTGGAGGAGACTTAAATGCCGTCATGGATCATGAAGTTGACACAACAAGTGTTAAGAAGACAAAAAAACATGTAACAAAGTTCATAAGAACCTCACTGGCAGAAATGGGTATGGTAGACATATGGAGGGACCTACACCCACTCGAAAAAGACTATACACATTATTCAGCAGCCCATAAAGTACACTCTAGAATAGATTACTTCCTTATTTATTTATTTAGCGAATGCAAAGTCCTTAAGCCAAGCAGTTGCCTCCTGGTTTGCTGTATGGAGGGTGTGTAATCCTCCTTCCAGTCTTTGGAGCGGGCAAGCCTCTATGATGTGTTCCATTGTTTGCTCCTCTCCACATGCGCACAGTGGGCTAGGGCTACTGCCCCATCTGTAAAGGCTGGCCAAGCAGGGGCCATGTCCAGTCCTGAAGCGATTGAGTGTAGACCACTGTCTCCTTGGGAGGTTGGTGCCCGGGACCTGTTGGTTGGGGTTTATCACCAGCTGTTTGTTTGGGACCTCCTTGGTCTCCCATTCCTCTTGCCAAGCTGTCTGGATGGTAAAGTCAGCTGGGGGAGGGTTTTTCCAAATCGGCCGTCTGGATGAAAGTCGGGCAGTGGGTGGAGTGTAGATATCTGCATGGATTGGTAAGTGAGGAGAATCTTTAACTTTTTGGAGCATCCTTTGAGTTAATGCTGCTCACCGGATGTATGGAGGGGCTATGTTTGACAGTACAGAGAGCCAGGGGAGTGGTGTTGAGCGGATTGTTCCAGTTATAGTTCTCATGGTTGTGTTGAGCTGGGTGTCTACATGGTGTGTGTAAGATGACCTGGACCAGACAGGGGCACAATATTCTGCTACAGAGTATGAAAGGGCCAGTGCTGAGGTGCGCAGGGTGGAGACTGCCGCCCCCCATTTTGCACCAGCGAGCTTGCAGAGCAGGTTGTTTCGTACCTTCACCTTAGCAGCCGTCCCCTTTAGATGTTCCTTGAAGGATAAGGTCCTATCAAGGGTCACTCCAAGATAAGTTGGATTTGGGGCATGCTTAAGCTTGAGTCCGCTCAGGTGGATGTTTAGTTCTCTGGCAGCTTTTGCATTGTGGAGATGGAATACACTGGAGACGGTTTTTGCTGGGCTTGGTTTTAGGCGCCAGATTTTGCAGAACTGGTCCAGTTTGGCAAGATCTTCCGTGAGCACCCGTTCCAGTGGTTCAAAGTCTGGTGCTTGGAATGCCAAACAGATGTCGTCTGCATAGGTGAATTTGCGGGATTTTGTAGTAGGCAGGTCGTTTATGTAGAGGTTGAACAGAGTTGGAGCTAGAACTGAGCCTTGTGGGAGTCCGTTTTTCTGCATTCTCCATGCACTTGTCTTCTGACTGAGGTGGACTCTGAACCTTCGGTTGGTCAGCAGGGTTTTTATAATTGCTGTTGCCCAAGCAGGGATCGCCTTTATAAGTTTCAGGAGGAGGCCTTTGTGCCAGACCGTATCATAGGCGGCTGTAAGGTCGAGAAACACAGCCCCTGTCTTCAGTCTGCTCTCGAAGCCATTTTCGATGAAGGTGGTTAGGGCCAGTACTTGTTCTCCTGTACTGCGGTCCTTGCGGAAACCTGCTTGATCCACACTTAGAATATCCTCTACCTCTGGGGAAATTACTTCCTTATGAATGAAGGTGACAGACACAGGGTGAGAAATTGTTGGATTGGAGGGGCAGAAATATCAGATCATAATCCTATATACATGGAAATATATTTAAACAATAGAAAACGACAAACAACATGGAAACTTAACGTAGGACTGTTAAATGATGAGAAAATGAAAGAAAGAATAAAAATAAACATAAACGAATATATCCAAGAGAATGACACTGAAGAAGTGGACCCAACAATACTATGGGACGCACTAAAAGCCGTGTTAAGGGGTAAATTAATTGTTGAAACAGGAAAAGCAAATAAGACTAAACTGGAAGCGTATGAACAAAGATGTGAGAGACTGAGGGAATTAGAACGTAAACATCAAAGCACAAATGATCCAAAAATATATCAAGAAATTAAAGAAGAAAAAACAAAGATAAAAGAAACACAAATGGATGAAATTGAAAGGAAAAATAGATATCTAAAGCAAAAATATTATGAAACGGGGCCAAAAGCCACAAAACTGCTGGCAAAACGGTTAAGAAAACAACAAACAATGAATAATGTATACAAGATTAAAGACCCCACCACAAATAAAACCACAGTTAACCCAGAAAACATCGAAGAAATTTTCCATAATTTCTACCAAGAACTATACTCGCAACCTGAAGAAACAAATACTAAAGATATCAAAAAATTTCTAGACACATTGGACTTGCCATCAATAGGAAATCAACAAAATGAAAAACTAACAGCAGAAATAACAACACATGAGATCAGAGATGTGATTAAGTCACTTAAAAACGGTAAATCACCAGGTAGTGATGGATACCCGTCTGAGTTTTATAAACTGTTTATAGAAGAACTCACGCCACAACTCCTAAAGTCATTTAATTGGACGCTGAACAACAACAAAATACCTCCATCATGGAACGAAGCAATCATTTCAGTTATTTTAAAACCAGGGAAAGATAAAGAACAATGCGGAAACTATAGACCAATCTCTTTATTAAATGTAGATTATAAAATATACACAACAATTATATGTAAACGAATAAAGACATTCTTGACGGAATTGATAGAAGATGATCAAACTGGATTCATAGAGGGACGCCAAACACATGACAATATCAGGAGAACAATACATATAATTAACCAAATACATAAAGAAAAGAAAAGCGCAGTAATAATGAGTTTAGACGCAGAAAAAGCATTTGACAGGGTTAACTGGAAATTCCTATATAGTGTACTGGAGCGCTTTGGATTTAACGAAAAATCAGTACAATGCATAAGGACGCTATATCAAGAACCTGTGGCAAGAATCAAGATAAACGGTAGCTTAACAGACAAAGTAAATATACAAAGATCAACTAGGCAGGGATGCTGCTTATCGCCCACCTTGTTTGCTCTGTTCATAGAACCATTGGCTCAAGCGATACGACAAAATAAGAAATTAAAAGGTGTAACAATAAAGGGGGCGGAACACAAGATTGGGCTATTTGCAGACGATATTTTAGTTTACCTCGAACAACCAGATAAATCAATAATGGAAATGATGAACTTGATAGAAAATTTTGGAAAATTATCAGGATACAAGATAAACATAACAAAAACACAAATACTGACATTCCACTATAACCCTCTAAACCAGATAACTGATAAGATCAAACTAAACTGGAAGCAAAAAGAAATAAAATACCTTGGAGTGAACATACCTAAAGACCTAAGCAAAATATATAAAGCAAACTATGATAGGTTGGAACAAGAAATAAAAAAATATATTGATAGATGGTCAATCTTAAATATGGATCTGAATTCAAAAATTGAGACAGTCAAAATCAGCATACAACCTAGATTACTTTACCTCTTCCAGGCTATACCAACAGAGATTCCAGATGCCCAATTCTCAAAGTGGGACAGGATGATATCGAGATTTGTTTGGGGAGGTAAAAAACCAAGAGTGAAATATAAAACCCTCCAATTACCAAAAGAGAAAGGAGGCATGGGCCTACCGAGTCTAAAGGAATATTACTACTCAGCACAAATAAGATATATCATATGTTGGTGCGACGAGGGATATGAGGCAAAATGGAAAGAAATGGAAAAGGAAATTGAGGGACTCCCAGTACAAAGCATAATAGGAGATAAAGATGCATATAAGCAAATCAAACAAATAGACCCAATCACTAAATTTACTTTAAAACTGTGGTATAAAATAGTACAAAAATATAATATAAGGGAAGACATAAAACTATTGAAATGGGTAGCATTTGACAGTCAGTTTGAACCGGCAAAACAAGATAGGGGATACAAAAATCTGGTGAACAAGGGAATCACAGCATGGGGCAATATCGGAAAAAAAGATCTCGGGAGCTTTGTAAATATCAGGAGAAAATTTAATTTAGAAAGATCGGAATTTTTCAGATATCTGCAGATGAGAGATTACTATATGAAGAAGATTAGGCATAACCTCCAAACAGATGTGAACGAGATTATACAACTTATTTTAAGCTCATATGCAGGAAATAAAATAAGAATTATTTCAAAACTATATCAGAAACTTATAACAAACAATCATACAAGTAACTATATAAAGGAGAAATGGGAGAAAGAGCTCAATTTAAACATAACAGAAGAAAGCTGGCAGGAAATATGGAAAACACAACACACATCAACAAATTCAAGGACATGGAGGGAATTTGGATGGAAAAACCTGATTTGCTTTTTCATTACACCACAGATTCAAGGAAAATATACAAATACCCAATCTTTATGCTGGAGGGGATGTGGGGCTCAAAATGCAGACCACTCACATATGTTTTGGAAATGCTACAAAATATCATCATTTTGGAAATCTATGCATGTGACAATACAGAGGATATTAGGATATAATATACCAATGAACTGTAACCTGATGTACTTATGTGATCTTAAAAGAGACAATGTTATACAGGCTGAGGACAGATATCTAGTTAAAATCTTGTTGATTGCATGTAAAAAAACTATCACAAAAAAATGGCGATCAGAAGTTCTTCCTGACCAAGAACAATGGACTGACATTGTTGAGGACATACGTATGATGGAAAAACTAACATATCGACGAAGAATGCAAGAAGGAATATGGGAGAAAAAATGGCGGAAATGGACACACTACAAAGTGCAACAATGAGGCAGAAATTGAAAGAATAACCAAAGACACTGAAAAAACCAGAAGAATTAAGAGATGGAAACTAAAAACTTGATGCTCCAACATTTGTCCCCCCCCCCCTTTTATTTTTTATTTTTTATTTTTTTATTTTTTTATTTTTTATTTTTTATTTTTTTTTTATTTTTCCCTACCCTAACCCCTTTGTTTTTTAAATGTAGAATGTGATCTGAATGCATTATATATGATGAAAAATGAATAAAAATCTAAGTTACAAAAAAATATAGACCATAAAGTTGCTGTGATTGCGTAGGTCTAATGGATATATTTGGCATAGAGAACACGAGGTGCAGGGGGGCCGCTGCCGGGTGACATAACGCACGGCTCAGGAGACGCACACACACAGGCTTAGAGTAGTTCAAAGAGTTTATTAACAGCAGGAGTGAATGAGTGCGTGTCTGCGGGATGTAAATGTGTTGGTGATGGTGTCTGCTCCAGGCACAGAGGCAGGTGACCGTACAGCCGAGCAACCCTATGGAGAGAGCACAGGGAGAGGGTGACGGGCATACACCAACACAGGAGGAATTTATGGCGAGAGAAGGACTTACTTGGTGGGTCAGGACAGCTGGCACAACAAGGGGGCGAAGCCCGGAAGACAGCCACCTGGAGAGCTCCGTACAGCAGCGAGGATTGGGCGATGGAGTGGAGATGTCCGCCGCTGGGGAATCCACCTGTGCACAGGGGAGAAGACTGAAGAAAAGAGGTAAGCGATCTTCTTACCAAAATGGTGACGCTGAAGGGAAGTATGCTCACAACGGTGAGGGACGAAGTCTGACGGCTTCAGGCCGAGCCTCCGGGCGAGACGGCCTTTATCCCTCGCCGCTGATGATTGTCAGGTGCGTGAGCAGGTGGCGCCGTTGATGAATGGCGCGGCGTGACAGTACTCCCCCCTCTAGCAGCGCCTCCTGGCGATGGCTTATCCGGGTGCGCTCGGTGGAAGTCCGCGATGAGCGATGGGTCCAACACAAACGACGGGGGCACCCATTGTCGATGCTCGGGCCCATAGCCCTCCCAGTCCACCAAGTATTGCAACCCACGACCCCGGCGCCGGGAGTCCAGGATGGAGGAGACGGACCAGGCCGGATGGCCACCAATCATCCGGGGCGCGGGTTGCGCTGCAGGAGGAGGGCAAAGGGGGTCAGTGACTGCCAGTTTCACCTTCGACACATGAAAAGTGGAATGGATGCGGAGGGAGGGGGGAATAGCCACGCGCACAGCCACCGGGTTGATGATCCGGGTGATGGGAAAGGGACCCATGAAACGCTGTGCCAGCTTCCTCCTCTCGCCTTTTAATGTGACGTCCTGGGTAGACACATACACGAGTTGCCCAACTCTGTACGCCGGGGCAGGTCTTCTGTGCCGGTCCGCCACGGTCCTGTTGCGCTCCGCTGTGCGTAAAAGCGCATGACGCGCGGCAGCCCAGGTGGAGCGGAACTGCCTAAGGTGCGCCCTAACGGAGGGGACAGTCACCTCGTTCTCCTGCGCTGGAAACAGCGGGGGGTCGTAACCCAGGGACGCCTTGAAGGGGGACATCCCCGTTGCAGAAGAGCGGGCGGTGTTGTGGGCATACTCCACCCAGGCGAGATGGTTGCTCCAGGACGTCGGCTTGGATCTAGTAACACAGCGGAGCGCAGCCTCCAGCTCCTGATTGGTCCTCTCACACTGCCCGTTAGACTGGGGGTGATGGCCGGAGGAGAGGCTCACCTTGGCTCCGATGGCGTTACAAAAGGATCTCCAAACCTCGGATGAAAATTGGGGGCCCCGGTCCGAGACCACGTCCACCGGAATCCCGTGCAGCCTGACCACGTGTTGGACGAGGAGGCCCGCCGTCTCCAGGGCAGTAGGGAGACCTCGCAGGGGAACGAAGTGCGCCGCCTTGGAGAAACGGTCCACAATGGTCAGGACGGTGTCAAAGGAGTTGGAAACGGGGAGTCCGGTGACGAAGTCCAGTGCGATGTGCGACCAGGGCCTGCCGGGGACGGGCAGAGGCTGGAGCAGACCCGCTGGGGGGGCATTTCCCGACTTGCTGGTGGCACAGATTGGGCAAGCCCGGGCGTAGCGGGCTGCATCCCTCCGCAGGCCTGGCCACCAAACGGACCGCTGGAGGAGGCTGATCATCCGAGAGGTGCCGGGATGACAGGTGAGCCGGGAGGTGTGGAGCCAGTGGATGACCTCTCCTCGGACCGCAGATGGGACGAACAGTCTTCCCTCCGGTCCGCCGCCAGGATCAGGTTCCACCTCCTGCGCCTTCCGGATCTTGTCTTCAATGTCCCAAGAGATGGCACCGAGGACGCACGACCTGGGCAGGATAGTGTGGGGCGTCTCCTCAGCCTCCACGGGGGTGAACTGCCTAGAGAGGGCGTCAGGCAGGCCGTTTTTGGAGCCCGGCCTGAAGGTGATCGAGAAGCGGAACCTGGCGAAGAACAAAGACCAGCGCGCCTGGCGGGCATTCAGGCGCTTGGCAGATCGTAAATACTCTAAGTTCTTGTGGTCCGTCAGGACCACAAACGGCAGGTCCGCCCCCTCTAGCCAGTGGCGCCACTCCTGTAAGGCGAGTTTAATGGCCAGGAGCTCTCTGTCCCCCACATCGTAGTTCCTCTCCGCCGGGGACAGGCGCCGGGAGAAGAAGGCGCACGGCCGTTTGGCGCCATCGTCAGGTGACCGCTGGGATAACACTGCTCCCACTCCCGTGTCCGATGCGTCCACCTCCACAATGCACTGCAGCGCGGGGTCGACCTGGCGAAGGACCCGGGAGGAGGAGAACTCCGCCTTCAGCGCCCTAAAGGCAGCAGCGACCTCTTCAGTCCACCGGAACGGGACCTTCGGGGACGTGAGGCGGGTCAGCGGTCCGACGATCGAGCTGAAATTTGGGACAAAGCGGCGGTAAAAATTGGCGAAGCCAACAAACTGTTGCACCTGCTTCCGGGATGCGGGAGTAGGCCACTCCACCACCGCCTTCACCTTCTCTGGGTCTGGGAGCACCTGATCTTGAGCGATGATGAATCCCAGGAAGGATGTGGTCCTAGCGTAGAATTCGCATTTCTCAGCCTTCACGTACAGACGATTCTCCAGCAGTCTTTGGAGGACCCGCCTCACATGGACCTGGTGCTCGTCCCTGGACCTGGAGAAGATAAGGATGTCATCCAGGTAGACGAACACAAAAAGGCCGATGAAATCCCGGAGGACGTCATTAATGAGGCGCTGAAAGACGGCAGGAGCGTTGGTCAGCCCGAACGGCATGACGAGATACTCAAAGTGGCCGTTCGGGGTACGGAAGGCTGTCTTCCATTCATCTCCCTCCCGGATCCAGACGAGGTGGTAAGCGCTGCGTAAATCCAGCTTGGTAAACCAGGTCGCCCCCTGGAGGGAGTGAAAGGCAGTGTCCATGAGGGGCAGGGTGTAACGGTCCCTCTCAGTGATGTCATTCAGCGCTCGGTAGTCTATGCAGGGGCGGAAGGATCCGTCCTTCTTCCCGACAAAGAAAAACCCTGCCCCCACGGGTGACGACGATGGGCGAATAATCCCAGCGCTCAGAGATTCCTTCAGGTATGTATTCATGGTCTCCTTCTCCGGTGCCGACAGGCTGTAGAGCCGACCAGATGGCAGGGGAGCCCCCTGGCGGAGGTTGATGGCACAGTCATATGGTCGATGCGGGGGAAGAGACATAGCTTTAGATTTGCTAAATACCATACCCAGGTCGTGAAATTCTGGAGGCACCAGTGACAGGTCCGGAGGTGCTGTATCCGCCACAGGGGGAGCCGCGGACGGGGAGCAGGCGGCGGACTGAAGGCAGGTGCCCATACAGAAGGTACTCCATGCCGATACCCCAGCGGACCTCCAGTCCAGGACAGGGTTGTGGAGGCGTAGCCAGGGATACCCCAGGATGACGGGCGACACAGAGTTGGGCAGGACGTAAAATACCATCTCCTCCCGGTGGTTCCCTGAGATGATGACTGGGACAGGCATGGTTTGGTGAGAAACTCTCCCAAGGGAGGCACGGGAGAGATGGACCAGGGAGATGGGGTGTTTTAATGCCTGACAGCGGATGCCCAATCGGGTTGCCAGGCCTTGTGAAATGAAGCTGCCCTCTGCGCCCGAATCCACCAGTGCGTGGGTGAGGTGCCCAGTGGGATTGTGGCAAAAACGGATGGGCAGCTTTAATTGAGTGAGAGAGTCTAACCGGTTGGGACCCGCGAGGCTCCCTACAGCGATTCGCGGACCCCGCCGACTGGCTTTCCGCGGGCAACGCTCCACAGTGTGTTGGTCACCTCCGCAATACATGCAGAGGCCCAACTCACGGCGGCGTTGTTTCTCCGCAGGGGAAAGCTTGGTCCAGCCCGTCACCATCGGCTCCGACTCCTCGGGGCACAATGCTGGCGGCGCCGCCAGGGGGCGAGCTTGGAACAGGTGCGGCGAGACTCCACGAGGGCGAGAAGAAGAAGACTTCCGCCCCGAGGAGCGCTCGCGCAGCCTGTTATCCAAGCTTATCGCTAAGGATGTCAGCTCCGCTAGCGTCCCAGGGATATCCCGTCCAGCCAGTTCATCCCTCAGATCACTATTGAGGCTGCGGAGGAACAGGCCACAGAGGGAGCGTTCCTCCCAGCCCAATTCCTCCGCCGCTACCCGGAAGTCGACCGAGTAGTCCGCTGCCGACCGGCCTCCCTGCTGGAGAGCGAGGAGCCGATCGACCTGGACCGTCTCGGTTTGAGAATGGTCAAAGACCTCCAGAAAGCGCCTCACGAACTGGTCATAGGTGAGGGTGGCATAACTGGGCCTCGCCATTACGGCGTAGGTCCAAGTTAACGCACGCCCCTCCAGAAGATTCCCTATGTAACCAATCCGACTGTGATCCGAGGGAAAATCTCCGGGCACACGGTGGAACAGGGACTCACACTGCATAATGAACCCCCGCGCTCCGCCGAGCTTACCGCTAAAGCGGGCGGGGGTCGGAATCGGTGTGAGCCGAACCGGTGCCACTGGAGCCGGCTGGACGGCCGCTGGAACAGCAGGAGCCGCGCCACCCTGACGAGCCGGGGGGAACGGCTGTTGAGGATCCAAGCGGCCCAACCGGTTAGTTAAATTCAATAATTGATTAAAGATCACCTGTTGTTGATAAGCTATTTGATCCACTCTAGCCTCGAGAGTGGAAAACCGGTGTGCGAGCCCGCCGTCCGCCGAGCCGCTCTGCTGAAGCCGTACTGACATAACGCACGGCTCAGGAGACGCACACACACAGGCTTAGAGTAGTTCAAAGAGTTTATTAACAGCAGGAGTGAATGAGTGCGTGTCTGCGGGATGTAAATGTGTTGGTGATGGTGTCTGCTCCAGGCACAGAGGCAGGTGACCGTACAGCCGAGCAACCCTATGGAGAGAGCACAGGGAGAGGGTGACGGGCATACACCAACACAGGAGGAATTTATGGCGAGAGAAGGACTTACTTGGTGGGTCAGGACAGCTGGCACAACAAGGGGGCGAAGCCCGGAAGACAGCCACCTGGAGAGCTCCGTACAGCAGCGAGGATTGGGCGATGGAGTGGAGATGTCCGCCGCTGGGGAATCCACCTGTGCACAGGGGAGAAGACTGAAGAAAAGAGGTAAGCGATCTTCTTACCAAAATGGTGACGCTGAAGGGAAGTATGCTCACAACGGTGAGGGACGAAGTCTGACGGCTTCAGGCCGAGCCTCCGGGCGAGACGGCCTTTATCCCTCGCCGCTGATGATTGTCAGGTGCGTGAGCAGGTGGCGCCGTTGATGAATGGCGCGGCGTGACACCGGGGATCCGTGGTGCTGCAAATGACATCACTGGCACACGGGTAAAGCAGTAGCCAAGACTCCCGTCCCGTCCCACTGGATGCTCCACATGACATCACTGGCATACAGGTAAAGCAGCAGTCGACACTCCTGTCCCACCGGGCGCTCCACAAACGTTCAGGGGGAGGCACGTGCAGCCTGCCCGGTCAGTGGTAGACGAAAGTCCCGACTACTGCTTCATTGTGGAGCGGAATGACCAGATCAACTGCATATTACATGCAGACACATGCTTTGACTAAACGACAAGATGCAAAAATGTCCAAATAACGAAATAAATAATTTTTATTTAAATATTTACAGCCAAAAGGGCAACACTGATCGTAAAAGTTGCAGCCAAATGGCTCATTCTGCTCTGTGTGTGTGTGTGTGACAGAGAGAGAGAGAGAGAGAGAGAGAGACAGGTGAAGGGATCGGCACCGCACGTGGTTGCCCTGAATTTCCCTCTGGGGATCAATAAAGTATACAAGATACAAATACAAAATAATAATAATGTTCGGTGTTTTGTACTTATAATATTGCTAAAATATAAAAGGATGCACTACAGTGGGTCTCAAATATTTGTAAATGTGTCCTGTTGAAGTACTGCATGACTTTATTGGCGATAGACTATAAACTACACATATAAACGAAATTATAATGGTGACTGAACAACTTCCATTCCCCAAAGTGCAACGTACAACATTTATGAATATAATTCATAAAAGATCACACAAATCAGTGATCTGACAAAAAAATAAACAAGCGGTTCTTAAACAGTGGCTAATATTAGATGTCCCATTCATTTTCAATTATTCTGTAATTAATATTCACACAAACAATCTCAGTTCAGTCCCTTTCATATTTGTCAAAGTTTAATGTGTGTGATTGCCTACATATAGGCTATACCTCTGTGTTCCACTTTGAAACAGCTTACGTTTGGGCCTGTAAAGCCTGATAGGGCTACCTGTTTCAGACAGGAATACTTGCTTTCTACGAGCATACACAAGTACCTTATAAAACATAAGTAATAAAATCAAGGCACTAATAATGCAAGTCTTTGTATTAATTTTCATTGCAGACATGTTTGTTTTTTCTTCAGTTGTTTGTGAAAGTTGTGGAGCCAGAATTCATTCACCCTCCACCCCCACCCTGATCCTTACCTCAAACCATTTTCATGACGGTGGGGGTAGCATGTTCTTGTGACTGTTCGAAGTCATGCACTGTCAGTGCAGCTAACCTAGCTAAGCAACCACAGTTTTTATGGCTACTCTTTTCTGCTCACCCCACTGGTTCATTAACCTACAATCAATCTGGATTGTTTTGTTATATTTTGGCCTGGATGTCCCTATAATCATGTCTTCAGCCTAGCTTAGCAACTCTGGTTTTCATGACTACTCTATATATTCTACTCACCTCCCCTACAGGTCCATGTTCCTAGATGACTAATTAAGACACACTTGATTAACCGGCAACCCTGCCTTTCCGAGGGTGTGGAGGGTGAAACTGGGCATCCTGGCAGAACTAAAAACAATATCTGTCACAGGTCTGTGGTGGACCACTCCCAGTTACACAGGGTGAAACTAGACATCCTGGCAGATAAACACAGCTGTCGCAAGGTCTGTGGTGGACTTCTGCCAGTTGGTGCATCGTGACATGCACTACACAAAGAGCAGAGATAAAAAACCTATCATCTGGTCAGTCACTGCAACAGATACAGTACTGGAGTCAGTTTGTCTTGGCCTGTCCTTGCCACTGATAACACCTCTATCTGCCAAGAATGTGCCGCTAGTCCAACAAAAGCTAGTGGTACTCAAATACTTTGCAAGCAGTTTCATGAAATGGTCAGTCAGAAAGCAACTCATACCGGCTCGGATGTCGCCTGGGTTAACAAGGTCAGGAGTTCCTGGCAGCGGAGGGCGAAGGACAGAGCTGCGTGGAGGAATCTGATCAGACCTAAATGAAACAGTCACTGTCGCCCCCCCAACAGACTGCTATGATGATGATGATGATGATGATGATGACGACATGTTCTTGTTGATCACTTCAAAAATTTATTTAGGCATTTTTGATGCAAGTGTTTCCAGGAGGCTGGTGGGAACATTGCTCCATGTGGCAATGTTCCCACATGGCTTCACGAAGAGCATCCACAATCTAGAGCTGATGTCCATTTTTGTAAATTTCCCTTACCATGCATTCCAAAACGTTCTCAATGGGATTTATGAGGGGAGCCGAAAAGTTCATAGGCTAACCATGATGCAGTGGTCAAATTTGATCAAATGTGGTTTATTTTTCAACATTTCAACAGTGGTGTTGCAGTACTTGGATCCCTGTGGTATAGAAGCTCTCTTCTTGATCCTCAAAGACATAACTCCTTCTTACTCAGCCTATGAACTTTTCTGCCCCCCCTCGTAGATCAGGGAAAAGGTGGGGCTACTCACTGTCACAATACCAAATACTAGGACCCAGGTGTGAGGGCAACCACAGAGGGAGGCCAAGACCAATAAATGTTGTCAAATAATATTTTATTGCAACAAAACAAGAATAATATAATTTTCCATGAAGGCCTGCTCCTCACCACAGGAAGACAGCCTAGGGGACAGAGACACAATAAGCCTGTTTGGGGGGAATGGATAATTTAGGCAGGTGGATAACTTACTGTGATGGGGCAGCGCTCGGCAGGTGAGAAAACAAACCAATAATCCTATTCCAGTAGTAGGATGATGTCCAGGATCCTCGAGCTGCAGCGCCTGTGCCAGTTGCTGCTGACACTGGACGCCAGTAGGTGTTTCCTCCGGGGAAATGAGCCCAAACCAGACCAAACAGGGATGCTGAGTTGTGTTTCTCCAGAACTTACAGATTCCTGATGTGGATTGAAGGGGAGAGGAATCAGGCTGGAGAGGAAGATGGTTGGTTGCAGACAGGTAAGCGCGTAAACCGGGGTGACCACAGACTGACAGGAGCAGGCAGCTTTACCTGGACTGAAGCAAAAAGCAGATTGAGACAAACCACAGAACAAAACAAAATTTTCCAGAAGCGAGATTAATTGGCAACTTTACCAAACAGTCCTGCGCTGATCCTGTCATGATCTGGGCACCATGCCCATGCTCGAAGTTTATTTTCTGATGTCATTGTGTTTTCCCTGATCATTATTTGCATTATTTACCCCTGTGTTGTTCTTTGTCTGGTTTTGGGTCTTGTGTGTATATTGGTTTACCTACTGTTCTCAGTCCCTTATGTGTTCCATACCCACTCTCCCTTACGTGTGCTGCCATTTTGCCCCTGATTATTATCTCCAGCTGTCCTGTGTTGCCCTGATTATCAGTTATCCTTTATATGTTGGGTTGTCTCTCAGTTGTTTGTAGCATTATTGCAGTGTTTCTCTTCGATTCGTTTTCATTACTTGTATGTTAACAGCCAAGCCAGCTTCTTTGTTTTCAGCCCCCGTGCTGAACTATTCATGTTGTTAATAAATCGTTTTTGCACTTAAAGTCCTACCGTGCCTAAAGGGGTCATCCTTCCTGCGCACCGAAGGTTGTTATCTGATAGAATAATGCCACCAAGAGACTCTGCAGGTATGGATTTTAAGTTGTATGGCTTGCACGAGGACAAGTGTTGGGCAGCACGGCTTATCGAGGATTTAATTTCGGACGCCCATACTTCCCACACTCCCCACGCTCCCGAGGTGGCCCTGCAATTCCTGGATGGCACGGCGGAGGTTATTGAGGCATACCCCAGCCTGCAAAGCTACCCAGTGACATAACGCACGGCTCAGGAGATGCACACACACAGGCTCAGAGTAGTTCAAATAGTTTATTAACAACAGGAGTGCATGAATGTGTGTCTGCGAGATGTAAATGTGTTGGTGGCGGCGTCTGCTTCGGGCACAGAGGCAGGAGGCCGTACAGCCGGACAACCCTATGGGAGAAGCACAAGGAGAAGGGTGACGGGCACACACCAACACAGGAGATATATGAGCGAGAGAGGAGCTTACTTGGATAGGACAGATGACTGGCACAGCAAGGGACGAGGTCCGGTAGACAGCCACCTGGAAAGCCCGGTGCAGCAGCGAGGAACAGGCGATGGAGAGGCGTTGTCCACTGCCGGGAAATCCACCTGTGCACAGGGGAGCAGACTAGGAAGGGAAAGGAGGTAAGGTCTTCTTACCAGAATGATCAGCTGAGGGTGAAAGGAACTCACAGCGATGCGTAGGGAAGTCTGACGGCTTCAGGCCGAAGCTCAGGGCGAGGCGGCTTATATCCCTCGCCGCTGATGATGTGCAGGTGTGTGTGCAGGTGGCGCCGCTGATGAGCGGCGCGGCGTGACAGTACTCCCCCCTCTAGCAGCGCCTCCTGGCGATGGCTTCTCTGGGTGCGCTCGGTGGAAATCAGCGATGAGCGATGGGTCCAACACAAACGACGAGGGTACCCACTATCGATGTTCAGGCCCATAGCCCTCCCAGTCCACCAAGTACTGCAACCCACGACCCCGGCGCCGGTAGTCCAGGATGGAGGCGACGGGCCAGGCCGGATGGCCACCAATCATCCGGGGCGCGGGTTGCGCAGCAGGAGGAGGGCAAAGGGGATCGGAGACTGCCAGCTTCACCTTGGACACGTGGAAGGTGGGATGGAAGCGGAAGGAGGGGGGAATAGCTACACGCACAGCCACCGGGTTGATGATCCTGGTGATGGGGTATGGACCCATGAAGCGCTGTGCCAGCTTCCTCCTCTCGCCCTTTAAAATCACGTCCTGGGTCGACACGTAGACTTGCTGACCAACTCTGTACGCCGGGGCAGGTCTTCTGTGCCGGTCCGCCACGGCTCTGTTGCGCTCCGCCGTGCGTAAAAGCGCATTGCGCGCTGACGCCCAGATGGAGCGGAACTGCCTGAGATGCGCCCGTACTGAGGGGACAGTAACCTCACTCTCCTGCGCCAGGAACAGCGGGGGGTCGTAACCCAGGGATGCCTTAAAGGGGGACATCCCTGTAGCAGAAGAGCGAGCGGTGTTATGGGCGTATTCAACCCAGGCGAGGTGGTTACTCCAGGACGTAGGTTTGGACGCCGTTACACAGCGGAGCGCAGCCTCCAGCTCCTGGTTGGTCCGCTCACACTGCCCGTTGGATTGGGGGTGATGGCCGGAGGAGAGGCTCACCTTGGCTCCTAAGGCGTTGCAGAACGACCTCCAAACTTCTGAAGAAAATTGGGGCCCTCGGTCCGAGACCACGTCCACCAGAATCCCATGCAGCCTGACCACGTGTTGGATGAGGAGGTCCGCCGTCTCCAGGGCAGTTGGGAGACCTCGTAGGGGGACGAAGTGTGCCGCCTTGGAGAAGCGGTCCACGATGGTCAGGACGGTGTCGTTGGTGTTCGAGACTGGGAGTCCGGTGACGAAATCCAGGGTGATATGCGACCAGGGCCTGCCAGGGACGGGCAGAGGCTGGAGCAAACCCGCTGGAGGGACATTACCCGATTTGTTGGTGGCACACACTGGGCAGGCCCGGGCGTAGCGGGCAGCGTCCCTCCGCAGGCCCGGCCACCAGAAGGACCGCTGGAGGAGGTCAATCATCCGGGAGGAACCAGGGTGGCAGGTGAGCTTGGATGTGTGCAACCAGTGGATGACCTCCCCCCGAACCGTGGATGGCACGAACAGCCTCCCCTCCGGTCCGCCGCCAGGGTCAGGTTCCATTTCCTGCGCCTTCCAGATCTTGCTCTCGATGTCCCAGGTGACGGCTCCCACGACGCACGACCTGGGTAGGATGGTGTGGACCGTGTCCTCCGACTCCTCAGGGGCGAATTGCCTAGAGAGGGCGTTGGGCAGGCCGTTCTTGGAGCCAGGCCTGAAGGTGATGGTAAATTGGAACCTGGCGAAGAACAAGGACCAGCGCGCCTGGCGGGCGTTCAGGCGCTTGGCAGATCTAAGGTACTCCAAGTTCTTGTGGTCCGTCAGGACCACGAACGGCAGGCCCGCCCCCTCTAGCCAGTGACGCCACTCCTGTAGCGCGAGCTTGATGGCGAGGAGCTCTCTGTCACCCACGTCGTAATTCCTCTCCGCCGGGGACAAGCACCGGGAGAAGAAGGCGCAGGGCCGTTTGATACCGTCGTCTGGCGACCGCTGGGATAGCACCGCCCCCGCTCCTGTTTCCACGATGCACTGCAGCGCAGGGTTGACTTGGCTAAGGACCCGGGAGGAGGAGAACTCCGCCTTCAGCGCCTGAAAAGCAGCCACGGCCTCTTCGGTCCACCGGAACGGGACCTTAGGGGACGTGAGGTGGGTCAGCGGGCCGACGATGGTGCCAAAATTTGGGACGAAGCGGCGGTAGAAGTTCGCAAACCCAACGAACTGTTGCACCTGCTTCCTTGACGCAGGTGTAGGCCATTCCACCACCGCCTTCACCTTCTCTGGGTCCGGAAGCACCTGGTCGTGGGAGATGATGAACCCAAGGAAGGATGTTGTCTTCGCGTAAAACTCACACTTCTCGGCCTTCACGTATAACCGGTTCTCCAGCAGTCTTTGGAGGACCCGCCTCACGTGGACCTGGTGCTCGTCCCTGGACTTGGAGAAGATGAGTATGTCATCCAGGTAGACGAACACAAAAAGGCCGATGAAATCCCGGAGGACGTCATTGATGAGGCGCTGAAAGACGGCTGGAGCGTTGGTCAACCCGAACGGCATCACCAGGTATTCGAAGTGGCTGTTCGGGGTACGGAAGGCTGTTTTCCACTCATCTCCCTCCCGGATCCGGACGAGGTGGTATGCGCTGCGTAGATCCAGCTTGGTGAACCAAGTCGCCCCCTGGAGGGAGTGGAAAGCGGTGTCCATGAGGGGCAGGGTGTAACGATCCTTCTCCGTTATGTCATTAAGGGCACGATAGTCAATGCAAGGACGGAGGGATCCGTCCTTCTTACCGACGAAGAAGAATCCTGCCCCCACAGGTGATGACGATGGGCAGATTATCCCAGCACTCAGCGACTCCTTGAGGTAAGAGTTCATTGTCTCCTTCTCCGGCGCCGATAGACTGTAGAGTCGTCCAGAAGGTAAGGGTGCCCCCTGGCGGAGATTGATTGCGCAGTCATAGGGCCTATGAGGAGGGAGAGACATCGCCTTGGATTTGCTGAATACCATACCCAGGTCGTGAAATTCTAGTGGCACCAGGGACAGGTCCGGGGGCGCAGCGTCCGTAGGAGAGGGAGAAGCGGACGGAGAGCAGGCAGCGGACTGTAGACAGGTGCCCATGCAGAACGTGCTCCATGCCGACACCCCGGCAGACTTCCAATCCAGAACGGGGTTGTGGAGGTGTAGCCAGGGATACCCCAGGATGACGGGTGACACAGAGTTGGGCAGGACGTAAAAGGTTATCTCCTCCCGGTGGTTTCCAGAGATAATAACCGGGACGGGGATGGTCTGGTGCGTAACTCTCCCAAGGGAGGCACGAGAGAGGTTGACCAGGGAGATAGGGTTTCTGAGTGCCTGACAGCGGATGCCCAATCGGGTTGCCAGGCTTTGAGAAATAAAGCTGCCTTCCGCGCCCGAATCCACCAGTGCGTGGATAAGATGCCCAGTGGGGTTGTGGCAGAAACGGATGGGCAGCTTCAATTGTGTGAGGGGACTTAACCGATTGACGTCCGCAAGGCCCCCTACAGTGACTCGCGGACCCCGCCGACTGGCTTTCCGTGGGCAAAGCTTCACCGTGTGTTGGTCATCTCCGCAATACATGCAGAGATCCAACTCACGGCGGCGTTGTCTCTCCGCAGGGGAAAGCTTTGTCCAGCCCGTCACCATCAGCTCCGACTCCTCGGGGCACGATGGTGGCGGCGTCGCCAGGGGGCGAGCTTGGAACAGGCGCGGCGAGACTCCACGAGGGCGAGAAGAAGACGACTTCCGTCCCGAGGAGCGCTCACGCAGCCTGTTGTCCAAACTGATCGCTAGGGATGTTAGCTCCGCTAGCGTCTCAGGGATATCCCGCCCAGCCAGTTCATCCCTCAGATCATCGTTGAGACTGCGGAGGAAAAGGCCACAGAGGGAGCATTCCTCCCAGCCTAATTCCTCCGCCGCTACCCGGAAGTCGACCGCGTAGTCCACTGCCAACCGGCTTCCCTGCTGGAGGGCGAGAAGCCGATCGACCTGGACCGTCTCGGAATGAGAATGGTCAAAGACCTCCAGGAAGCGTCTCACGAATTGGTCATATGTGAGGGTGGCATAACTGGGCCTCGCCATTACGGCGTCGGTCCAGGTTAATGCTCGCCCCTCCAGGAGATTCCCGATATAACCAATTCGGCTATGATCCGAGGGAAAGTCCCCGGGCACACGGTGAAAAACGGACTCACACTGCATTATAAACCCCCGCGCTCTGCCGAGCTTACCGCTAAAGCGGGCGGGGGTTGGAATGGGCGTGAGCCGAACCGGTGCACCCGGAGCTTGCTGGACGGCCGCTGGAGCAGCAGGAGCCGCGCCACCCTGACGAGCCGGGGGGAACGGCTGTTGGGGGTCCAAGCGGTCCAATCGGTTAGTTATATTTATCAACTGATTAAAAATCACCTGTTGCTGATAAGCTATCTGATCCACTCGAGCCTCGAGAGTGGTAAACCGGTGTGCGAGCCCGCCGTCTGCCGAGCCGCTCTGCTGAAGCCGTACTGACATAACGCACGGCTCAGGAGACGCACACACACAGGCTCAGAGTAGTTCAAATAGTTTATTAACAACAGGAGTGTATGAATGTGTGTCTGCGAGATGTAAATGTGTTGTGGCGGCATCTGCTTCGGGCACAGAGGCAGGAGGCCGTACAGCCGGACAACCCTATGGGAGAAGCACAAGGAGAAGGGTGACGGGCACACACCAACACAGGAGATATATGAGCAAGAGAGGAGCTTACTTGGATAGGACAGATGACTGGCACAGCAAGGGACGAGGTCCGGTAGACAGCCACCTGGAGAGCCCGGTGCAGCAGCGAGGAACAGGCAATGGAGAGGCGTTGTCCGCCGCCGGGAAATCCACCTGTGCACAGGGGAGCAGACTAGGAAGGGAAAGGAGGTAAGGTCTTCTTACCAGAATGATCAGCTGAGGGTGAAAGGAACTCACAGCGATGCGTAGGGAAGTCTGACGGCTTCAGGCCGAAGCTCAGGGCGAGGTGGCTTATATCCCTAGCCGCTGATGATGTGCAGGTGTGCGTGCAGGTGGCGCCGCTGATGAGCGGCGTGGCGTGACACCCAGGACTCACCGAGCTTCTCATCTTGGTTTCCAACCTCCAGTATATGTGCCATGGGCTGGTGAGAAACTCTACCCTGTCTGTACCTGTGCCAAGAAAGAAGCGTCCCCTGGTGTAGACGCTTTCAGCTTCTCGCCGCTCTCCAGCTCTGGAAACTTTGTCACACCGTCCTCCAGCTCCGCCACCTCCTCTCCACCATTCGTCAGTGCCAGCCTCTGCTCCTTGCCGCTCTCTGGTTGCTCACCGGTTGCTCCCCGCCAGATGAACTTTGATGCCACATGGAGCTTTTCGCCTGGCTGTCCTTTGGCTGTCCTATCAGCAGCAGCGTCTTCAGCAGCAGTGAAGCAGGAATTATGTGCCACTCCCCCAGCAGCAGCTCCTTTGCCACTTCGGAGAAATTTAGCAGCAACCTCCTCTTTGCTCCAGAGCTCTACATCAGCTGTCCCATCAGCTCCTTCCTCCTCCTCGTCTCTTGCTGCTGCTCTCCTCTTCTCCATGGTATCGGCATCCGCTGCTGAGCTCCTGACCGCCTCATCTGCTGTTCCGCCGACATCTCCTGAGGTCGTCACATCCGCTCCTCAGGCTATCATCACTGGATCAGCTGAGCCATCAGGGTACTCGCCGGCAGGGGAGCAGGAGTTGAGACAAGTACTTTTTTTTTTTTTTAGCATTTTTAACATCTATATTTTAAAAGTCTTGCCTTACTTTTTTTTTTTTTTTTTTTTTTTCTCCTCTCGGCGCCACACCAGTCGGCTGCCTTTTGCAACAGCGGCTCGATTCCGAGTTTTTTTTTCCCTTCCTCTCTCTTTTGATCACTTTTTTTTTTCACCCCACTTATATCACGGACACACAGATCATCCCAAATGTCTCCTGAGCCGGTGGACGGAGCCACTGTTTATAGCAGGATACGATATAACAGGGAAGAGCTGCTAGCATTTAACCGCCACCCGGTCCCACTGGAAAAACTCGACATACCGAGAGAACTGAGGCGAAAACGCCGCGGCTGCCGGGCTGGAGTAAGGCGGAGGACAAAAAATATAAGGTACAGACCCTCCCTTCCATCTGTTGTCATGGGAAATGTACGGTCGATACTGGGAAAGTTAGATGAGCTAGCGGCTATCTCCCGTTATGATAGCACTTACCGGGAGTGCTCTCTCCTTTTGTTTACTGAGACGTGGCTAACTGAACTAGCAGCAGATGCTAACATTGAGCTGGAGGGTTTTCACACGATACGAGCTGACCGAACACCAGAGAGTGGCAAAACTAGGGGCGGTGGAGTGATCATGTATGTTAACAACAACTGGTGCAGACCGGGACATATCACTGTTAAACAACGACACTGCAGCAAAGACATTGAGTTGCTAGTTGTTAGCATGAGGCCTACATATCTCCCGAGAGAACACTCACACGTGATCTGCATTGTTGTTTATGCAAATCCGACGGCGAACGCTGGGACAGCGCGTGACGTCATCCATTCAGTAACCAGCAGGCTGCAGACAGAACACCCAGATGCTCTTCTCCTCATCTCAGGCGATTTCAACCACGTTTCACTGTCTCCCATTCTGCCCACTTTCACCCAGTATGTCACATGCCACACTAGAGACAATAAAACACTGGATTTGTTCTACGCAAACACTAAGGAGGCGTACACCTCATCACAACTCCCCCCACTTGGGAGATCGGATCACAACTTGGTTCATCTCCGACCGGTGTACAAACCCCTAGTGCACAGACAACCTCCGGCCATGCACACTGTGGAGTTATGGTCTGAGGAGACAATGGACACTCTAAAGGACTGTTTTGAAGCCACTGCCTGGAAGCAGCTCTGCGATCCACATGGTGAGGACATCGATGGCCTCATTCACACCTTCACGGGCTACCTCAGCTTCTGTGTGGACAAATCCGTTCCCACCAAGACCATACGGCGTCACTCAAACAACAAACCCTGGATCAACCCTGAGATAAAAACACTTCTGAGAGAGAAGAAGAGGATCTTCAGGTCGGGGAACAGGGAGATGCTGAAGTCCGTACAGAGGGAGCTGAGGAGAAAGATCAGAGAAGGCAAGGACAGCTTCAGGAAGAAGATGGAGGACAAGCTGCAACAGAGCGACATCAGCGGGGTCTGGAGAAACCTCAAAACCATCTCGGGGCTCCAGAATACCTCCCCCCAGGCCACGGGGGGCAGGGAGTGGGCGAACAACCTGAATCTGTTTTTCAATAGATTTGACCAACCGCCCTCCCCCCTGACTGCACAACAACCACTGCTGCCTCTAAGAAATCAAGTCCTGCTACCCACTCCCCACTCCACCGACACCCCCCCCACTCCCAACACACAGCCCCCCATCCTGACCCTGACCAAGACCCAGGTGAGGACGGAGCTGAGGAAGATCAAGGCGAGGAAGGCGTCGGGACCGGACGGCATCAGCGCAAAGCTCCTCAAGTCCTGTGCAGACCAGCTGTGTGGGATTGTGACGTATATCTTCAACATGAGCCTGAAACTGGGGAGGGTACCACAGCTGTGGAAAACATCTTGTGTGGTACCTGTACCAAAAACTTCCCACCCCAAAGACCTGAACAGCTTCAGACCGGTGGCCTTGACGTCCCACTTGATGAAGACCCTGGAGAGACTGCTCCTTGCTCATCTCCGCCCCCTGGTGGAACCAGCGATGGATCCACTCCAGTTCGCCTACCAGCATGGCATTGGGGTGGAGGATGCGGTGATCTTCCTCCTTCACCGTTCTCTGTCCCACCTGGAGAAGCCCGGGAATATGGTGAGGATCATGTTCTTTGACTTCTCCAGTGCTTTCAACACCATCCAACCGATGATCCTGAAGGACAAGCTGCTGCGCGCAGGGGTGGACCAGCACCTGTCATCATGGATCCTGGACTACCTCACGAACCGGCCTCAGTTTGTGAGAACCCGGGACTGTGTTTCCGACACGATCATCAGTAGCACGGGGGCCCCCCAGGGAACGGTGCTGGCTCCCTTCTTGTTCACTCTTTATACTGCGGACTTCTCACACAACACAACACATTGCCATCTACAGAAGTTCTCTGATGACTCTGCGATCGTTGGTCTCATCTCCAGCGGAGATGAAGCTGAGTACAGAGGGCTTATCCAGGACTTTGTGGACTGGTGCCATCGGAACTGCCTCCAGATCAACGCGAGGAAAACTAAGGAGCTGGTGGTGGACTGCCGCAGGCATGGGCAGCCCCTCACAGCACCAGTAAATATACAGGGAACAGACATCGAGATGGTGACATCCTACAAGTACCTGGGTATTCATCTGAACAATAAACTAGACTGGTCACACAATACTGACGCACTCTACAAGAAGGGACAGCGCAGGCTGTTCCTGCTGAGGAGACTCAGGTCTTTTGGTGTACAAGGGGCGCTGCTGAAGTCATTCTATGACACGGTGGTGGCATCAGCCATCACTTTTGGAGTGGTCTGCTGGGGCAGTGGCATTACTGCAGCCGATAGGAAGAGACTGAACAAACTGATTAAGAAAGCTAGCTCTGTCCTGGGGCAACGCCTTGATCCGATGGAGGAGATAGGAGAGAGAAGGACGGTGGCTAAACTGTCATCTCTGCTGGAGTCCGAGTTCCACCCTATGCAGGACATACTGGATGCACTGAGGAGCTCATTTAGCAGCAGACTACATCATCCCAGGTGCACAACCGAGAGGTTTCGTAGGTCCTTCCTACCAACGGCTGTCAGACTGTACAACCTAAGCAGGGCTGCTCGCAGAGATAGCAAAAAGACGTAACAAACTAATAGTTTTTTGAATGCAAAAGATGCAATAGACTTACACAATGGTCCTCTCCGGCATACAACTAGGAACATACCGGTCGCTATGGAGGGTGAGAATATGTATGGGCACATAATCATACCATGTAGGATAACTAAATAGACGGTTATGCTGTTTCATCCCACCTAGCAACAATGCTCTGCACTGTGTGTGTTTATATATTTACATATTTATTCCATCTAGCTACAATGCTCTGCACTGGGTGTGTTTATATTTATATATCTATATATTTATTCCATCTAGCTACAATGCTCCGCACTGTGTTTTTATATATCTACATATTATTCCATCTAGCTACATTGCTCCGCACTGTGTGTGTTTATATACTTGCATATTTATTCCACCTAGCTGCAATGCTCCATACTGTGGGTGTTTATATATTTACATATTTATTCCATCTAGCTACAATGCTCTGCACTGTGTGTTCATATATTCATATATTTATTCCATCCAGCTACAATGCTCTGCACTGTGTGTCTGTGTGTGTGTGTGTGTGTATATATATATTTTATAGTAATATGTACATATGTATATTAGCTGCTCTTGCTTGCTTGTTTTTTCTTGCCTTCTGATTGTTGCTCTGAGTGTTGCTATCCCTGTGCTGTTGCAATCCTGGAATTTCCCCGTTGTGGGACTAATAAAGGCTTATCTTATCTTATCTTATCTTATCTTACTCTGGCGAGGGAACCCAGTTGCAGCTCCCATCTGCTTCTGGCCTCCCTCTGCTGGGCTCCACTGCTGGTACGTATATTGACCTGTTCCACACCTGTTTTTTTCTTCCCATCTGAAGTGGCTACAGAGAGGATGGAGTTCCAGGCTCTTGAGCACGCTGCTTGCCAGCCCCTATCATCATTTGGGTTTGCCATTTACCAACCTTCTTCATTTGATCAGGCCGCTCCTCAGCCTTCACCATCAGAGCAGGCTGCTCTTCAGCTGCTGTCACCTGAGCTCAGTGCCCCCGCCACATCATGTTTGTCCGTTTGGTGGCCCGTAAACTTTGGTAGGTCACCTCACGCATCATGTTCATCCGTCTGGTGGCTCTTGGACTTTGGTAGGCCACCTGAAGTGCCATGTTCATCCATCCAGTGGCCCTTGGACTTTGGTAGGCCACCTGATGTGCCATGTTAATCCATCCAGTGGCCTTGGGACTTTGGTAGACCACCTGACATGCCGTGTTCATCCATCCAGTGGTCCTGGGACTTTGGTAGGCCACCAGATATATCATGTTCCTCCTGCTGGTGGTCGTGGGACTTTGGCTGACCACTTGATTTACATTTTGTCCTTGCTTATTTTCTTGTTTTGCCCTGCCGTGCCTATGTCCCCCTCCTCCCACCCGACTGGGGTGTTCATTGTTTTGTTTTTGGGGTGTCTGGAATCCGCCCTGGGGGGGGGGGGGGTCCTGTCATGATCTGGGCACCATGCCCACACTCTAAGTTAATTTTCTGATGTCATTATGTTCTCCCTGATCATTATTTACATTATTTGCCCCTGTGTTGTTCTTTGTCTGGTTTTGGGTCTTGTGTGTATATTGGTTTACCTACTGTTCTCAGTCCCTCATGTGTTCCATACCCATTCTTTGTTCTCAGCCCCCATGCTGAACTATTTAATTCAGTTTGTTAATAAATCGTTTTTGCACTTAAAGTCCTATTTTGCCTAAAGGAGTCATCCTTCCTGCGCACCAAAGGTTGTTATCTGACAGATCTGCTCTTCCCCACTCCTACTTATGCTCCTCAGACAAGAGGGAACAGGTGGAGACGATTAGCCAGCTGTCACCAATTAGGGCTGCCCCGGTCTGCAGAGGAGACAGAGCGTTAACAGCAGCTCACCTGAGAACCTCCAGAGGGCTCGCTCCCCAGACACAACTCACTGCTGAGTCCTTTTTGACACTTTCAGATTTTTTTTTTAAAGTTTTGATCACTGATGAGCAGTCTGTTTTTTTTTTGTTTTTTTTTTTGGAGGGGGGGGTAAATATTTGATCAGCTGATGAACGTCTGAGTTTAAATGTAGTTTTCAATAAATTGCATACTTTAGTTTTTGTCTCTTGCTCTCATTTCCTCTTCTTTCTTCTTTTGCATTTTGAAGCTCTTCTTACAACCTGGTTACCATCCACCAGTGCAAAATGCAAATACTCGTAATATTCCCCTCAGTCCTAAGATTTTGATTAGGAGTGTGTGTGGACACCCACACACACACACACAGTGGTGTTAAAAAGTGTTTGCTCCCTTCCTGATTTCTTATTTTTTGTATGTTTGTCACACTTAAATGTTTCAGATCATCAGACAAATTTAAATATTAGACATAGATAACACAAGTAAACACAAAATGCAGTTTTTAAATGAAGGTGCTTATTATTAAGGGAAAAAAAAATCCAAACCTACATGGCCCTGTGTGAAAAAATGATTTCCCCCTAAACCTAATAACTGGTTGGGCCACCCTTAGCAGCAACAACTGCAATCAAGCAAGGCAATGAGTCTTTTACAGTGCTGTAAAGGAATTTTGGCTCACTCATCTTTGCAGAACTGTTGTAATTCTGCCACATTGGAGGGTTTTCGAGCATGAACCGCTTTTTTAAGGTCATGTCACAGCATCTCAATCGGATATGGGTCAGGACTTTGACTAGGCCACTCCAAAGTCTTCATTTTGTTTTTCTTAAACCATTCAGAGGTGGACTTGCTGGTGTGTTTTGGATCATTGTCCTGCTGCAGAACCCAAGTGTGCTTCAGCTTGAGGTCACAAACGGATGGCCGGACATTCTCCTTCAGGATTTTTTGGTAGATAGCAGAATTCATGTTTTCATTTACCACAGCAAGTCTTCTAGGTCCTGAAGCAGCAAAACAGCCCCAGATCATCATATTGTTTTAAATGGCTCAGTCCCAGTTTATGATAGAACTGAGGTTTTAAATTGCTTCAATAAGCATTTTGTGTCATCTGGTTTTCTGTTTAACTCTACAGGAGCTACATCTGTGCCTCACTGTACTAATTCCCAAATGTTTTTTGGAGAACCTTTTAGACTTGTACCTTTTACTGTACAGCAAGTTCATAAGGCTCTCAAAAGTTTGAATCACAGAAAACCTCCTGGACCAGACTTGACAGAGCCTTACTTTTTGAAAATGGCTGCCGATTTTATTGCACAGCCTCTTACAGTACTTTTTAATTTATCAATTGAAAACAAAGAGATTCCTGTAGTATGGAAGTCAGCTTTTGTGGTTCCTCTCTTAAAAGGAGGTGACCCAGGAGTTTTAACTAACTACAGACCAATATCAAATTTGTGTGTCTTGTCCAAGATTCTTGAATCTCTTGTGTGTGATCAACTTAAAGAGTTTTTATACTCAAATGAACTTCTTTCAAAACTGCAATCATTTGATCAGGCCGCTCCTCAGCCTTCGCCATCAGAGCAGGCTGCTCTTCAGCTGCTGTCACCTGAGCTCAGTGCCCCCGCCACATCATGTTTGTCCGTTTGGTGGCCCGTAAACTTTGGTAGGTCACCTCACGCATCATGTTCATCCGTCTGGTGGCCCTTGGACTTTGGTAGGCCACCTGATGTGCCATGTTAATCCATCCAGTGGCCTTGGGACTTTGGTAGACCACCTGACATGCCGTGTTCATCCATCCAGTGGTCCTGGGACTTTGGTAGGCCACCAGATATATCATGTTCCTCCTGCTTGTGGTCGTGGGACTTTGGCTGACCACTTGATTTACATTTTGTCCTTGCTTATTTTCTTGTTTTGCCCTGCCGTGCCTATGTCCCCCTCCTCCCACCCGACTGGGGTGTTCATTGTTTTGTTTTTGGGGTGTCTGGAATCCGCCCTGGGGGGGGGGGTCCTGTCATGATCTGGGCACCATGCCCACACTCTAAGTTAATTTTCTGATGTCATTATGTTCTCCCTGATCATTATTTACATTATTTGCCCCTGTGTTGTTCTTTGTCTGGTTTTGGGTCTTGTGTGTATATTGGTTTACCTACTGTTCTCAGTCCCTCATGTGTTCCATACCCATTCTTTGTTCTCAGCCCCCATGCTGAACTATTTAATTCAGTTTGTTAATAAATCGTTTTTGCACTTAAAGTCCTATTTTGCCTAAAGGAGTCATCCTTCCTGCGCACCAAAGGTTGTTATCTGACAGATCTGCTCTTCCCCACTCCTACTTATGCTCCTCAGACAAGAGGGAACAGGTGGAGACGATTAGCCAGCTGTCACCAATTAGGGCTGCCCCGGTCTGCAGAGGAGACAGAGCGTTAACAGCAGCTCACCTGAGAACCTCCAGAGGGCTCGCTCCCCAGACACAACTCACTGCTGAGTCCTTTTTGACACTTTCAGATTTTTTTTTTAAAGTTTTGATCACTGATGAGCAGTCTGTTTTTTTTTTTGTTTTTTTTTTTGGAGGGGGGGTAAATATTTGATCAGCTGATGAACGTCTGAGTTTAAATGTAGTTTTCAATAAATTGCATACTTTAGTTTTTGTCTCTTGCTCTCATTTCCTCTTCTTTCTTCTTTTGCATTTTGAAGCTCTACTTACAACCTGGTTACCATCCACCAGTGCAAAATGCAAATACTCGTAATATTCCCCTCAGTCCTAAGATTTTGATTAGGAGTGTGTGTGGACACCCACACACACACACACAGTGGTGTTAAAAAGTGTTTGCTCCCTTCCTGATTTCTTATTTTTTGTATGTTTGTCACACTTAAATGTTTCAGATCATCAGACAAATTTAAATATTAGACATAGATAACACAAGTAAACACAAAATGCAGTTTTTAAATGAAGGTGCTTATTATTAAGGGAAAAAAAAATCCAAACCTACATGGCCCTGTGTGAAAAAATGATTTCCCCCTAAACCTAATAACTGGTTGGGCCACCCTTAGCAGCAACAACTGCAATCAAGCAAGGCAATGAGTCTTTTACAGTGCTGTAAAGGAATTTTGGCTCACTCATCTTTGCAGAATTGTTGTAATTCTGCCACATTGGAGGGTTTTCGAGCATGAACCGCTTTTTTAAGGTCATGTCACAGCATCTCAATCGGATATGGGTCAGGACTTTGACTAGGCCACTCCAAAGTCTTCATTTTGTTTTTCTTAAACCATTCAGAGGTGGACTTGCTGGTGTGTTTTGGATCATTGTCCTGCTGCAGAACCCAAGTGTGCTTCAGCTTGAGGTCACAAACGGATGGCCGGACATTCTCCTTCAGGATTTTTTGGTAGATAGCAGAATTCATGTTTTCATTTACCACAGCAAGTCTTCTAGGTCCTGAAGCAGCAAAACAGCCCCAGATCATCATATTGTTTTAAATGGCTCAGTCCCAGTTTATGATAGAACTGAGGTTTTAAATTGCTTCAATAAGCATTTTGTGTCATCTGGTTTTCTGTTTAACTCTACAGGAGCTACATCTGTGCCTCACTGTACTAATTCCCAAATGTTTTTTGGAGAACCTTTTAGACTTGTACCTTTTACTGTACAGCAAGTTCATAAGGCTCTCAAAAGTTTGAATCACAGAAAACCTCCTGGACCAGACTTGATAGAGCCTTACTTTTTGAAAATGGCTGCCGATTTTATTGCACAGCCTCTTACAGTACTTTTTAATTTATCAATTGAAAACAAAGAGATTCCTGTAGTATGGAAGTCAGCTTTTGTGGTTCCTCTCTTAAAAGGAGGTGACCCAGCAGTTTTAACTAACTACAGACCAATATCAAATTTGTGTGTCTTGTCCAAGATTCTTGAATCTCTTGTGTGTGATCAACTTAAAGAGTTTTTATACTCAAATGAACTTCTTTCAAAACTGCAATCGGGCTTTAGAAAAAAGCACAGCACTATTACTGCTGCTACAAAAGTGGTCAATGATATAAGATAAGATAAGATAAGATAAGATAAGCCTTTATTAGTCCCACAACGGGGAAATTCCAGGATTGCAACAGCACAGGGATAGCAACACTCAGAGCAACAATCAGAAGGCAAGAAAAAACAAGCAAGCAAGAGCAGCTAATATACATATGTACATATTACTATAAAATATATATATACACACACACACACACAGACACACAGTGCAGAGCATTGTAGCTGGATGGAATAAATATATGAATATATGAACACACAGTGCAGAGCATTGTAGCTAGATGGAATAAATATGTAAATATATAAACACCCACAGTATGGAGCATTGCAGCTAGGTGGAATAAATATGCAAGTATATAAACACACACAGTGCGGAGCAATGTAGCTAGATGGAATAATATGTAGATATATAAAAACACAGTGCGGAGCATTGTAGCTAGATGGAATAAATATATAGATATATAAATATAAACACACCCAGTGCAGAGCATTGTAGCTAGATGGAATAAATATGTAAATATATAAACACACACAGTGCAGAGCATTGTTGCTAGGTGGGATGAAACAGCATAACCGTCTATTTAGTTATCCTACATGGTATGATTATGTGCCCATACATATTCTCACCCTCCATAGCGACCGGTATGTTCCTAGTTGTATGCCGGAGAGGACCATTGTGTAAGTCTATTGCATCTTTTGCATTCAAAAAAACAAAAACAAAAAAACAAAACAAAAAAAAAACAAAAAAACTATTAGTTTGTTACGTCTTTTTGCTATCTCTGCGAGCAGCCCTGCTTAGGTTGTACAGTCTGACAGCCGTTGGTAGGAAGGACCTACGAAACCTCTCGGTTGTGCACCTGGGATGATGTAGTCTGCTGCTAAATGAGCTCCTCAGTGCATCCAGTATGTCCTGCATAGGGTGGAACTCGGACTCCAGCAGAGATGACAGTTTAGCCACCGTCCTTCTCTCTCCTATCTCCTCCATCGGATCAAGGCGATGATATACTTGTTGCTCTTGATAAAAAGCAGTACTGTGCTGCACTTTTCATTGATCTGTCAAAGGCTTTTGACACTGTGGACCACACAGTTTTAAAGCAAAGACTCATCAGTTTTGATCTGTTGGAACATGTAGTCTCCTGGTTCGCAAATTATTTGAGTGACAGGACCCAATGTATTAAATATGATGGTTTGTGTTCTGAAATTGTCAGCGTCCACAAGGGGGTGCCACAGGGTTCTGTATTAGGACCCCTCCTATTCATTATGTACATTAATGATCTAGGACAAAATGTGTCTGATGCTAGTTTGCATTTTTATGCCGATGACACAATTATTTACTGCTTTGGCTCTTCCCCTGCTAATGCTGTTGCTTCTCTGCAGAAAGCTTTTAATGGGGTGCAGCACACACTTCTGCAGCTAAAACTAGTCTTTAATGCTGACAAAACTAAACTGATGTGGTTTTCAAATTTTAGGAAGAGTCCACAAATTTTTCCCACAGTGTCCACTTTTGAGGGAAATGAAATTGAGGTGGTTCACTCGTACAAGTATCTTGGTATCTTGCTTGATGACGCTCTGACTTTTAAGCCCCATGTTAAAAAACTTGTGAAGAAACTTAAACTGAAATTGGGTTTTTTATTTCGAAATAAATGTTGTTTTTCTTTTGAGGTTAAAAAGCATCTTGTTACTGCAACTTTTTTTTATCTATTTTAGATTATGGAGACCTCTTGTACAGTATATGAACGCTTCAGCTCAGTGTCTGAGTAAGATTGACTCTGTATATCATGCTGCTTTGAGGTTTGTTACAAACTGTAGAGCCTTGACCCATCATTGTGAACTGTATTCTAGAGTGGGATGGCCCTCTTTGTCCACCAGGAGGTTGACTCACTGGTACTTTTTTATTTACAAGGCCATGCTTGGACTGTTGCCCCCTTACATTTGTAATTTGATCACACTGAGAAGTGTTGATTCTTATGGTTTGCGTTCTAATGATCATTTGTTGCTTTCTGTTCCATTTGCCGGTACTGAGCTGGGAAAAAGAGCTTTCATGTTCTCAGCCCCCTCTACATGGAACATGTTGCAAAAAGACTGGAAACTAACGGAACTTGTTTCATTGAACGACTTTAAAACCAGATTGAGAACACTTGAGACAGCCTCACTAATTTGTAACTGTTTTATATGATTTGTATCAGAATCAGAATCAGAATCAGCTTTATTGCCAAGTATATTTACAAGTAAACATACGAGGAATTTGACTTGACATTGGACGCGCACATTAGGCGCATCCTATAAGCTCGTATAAGCTCGTATAAGCTCGTATAAAGCTCAAATGAGCCAAATTTTGACTACACAGAAAAAACCCCTCTATGCACAATTAGCAGACAATATAGATCACACAAACAAGAGTTGAGAGAGGCAGTGTATGTATGAGTCAGTATATATGTGTCAGTTCGTGTAATGTTGTATGCATTTGTGTAGTGTAGGTGTGACAGTTGCTAGTGAACAGCAGAGGGCTCCTCCAGGCAGTGGATAGATGTTATAATCATGTGACTTATAAACAAGTCCGGAGTCTATCTCTTCACTTGCAGATGAAGGCACATGGACTGTCCTTGAGAAGTTCATCCGCTGAAACAACAGCAGCTGTCTGTCGATTGTTTGGGTTAGCAGCCGCCACTTCTGCTTATCTCATCGAGGAGGAATGTAAACAGGGCATCAAAACAAGGTCAAACCTACACAGCTCAGAGCCCACGGAGAATAGAATTTTCCTCTCTCATGCGCTTGTGCTTCATAATTTTAATATTAATATAAAGGCTTAAACAGGCATTCCATTCCATGGAGAGCACAGGGCTCCAGATGTATTCCTCCGCTGAATCACTGTCATTCAGTTCACCGTTTGCCGCTACTCGTACCCTCCCCAACTGGTCGAATTTGATGAAGGAGCTTGCCGGGTCCGCTTTCATCAGCTCTCTCATCTTCCTTCAATTTCTGATACATCAGGGAACTTCACAGCCAAAAATAGAAGTCCTGAGATCATAACCAATAATGTTTCCTGCCAAATCTCCACAGACGCATGAATTCCAATGTCCATGAGTCTCCTCGTTGGGTTCCTCCTGACCCGATCTTCTTTTGAAGTGGTGACAATCACAGTTAAGCCGCTTTCCAGATCCATAATTTCCATTTAGATTAAGATTCAGCAGAAGAGCGACTAAACACAGACAAAAACGCAACATTGCAAGCTGGGATCAGAAAGGAAAGAGAGGATTAGAAAAGCGTCTACTCTCTCTCAGAGCCGGAAGTGAAGTGAAGTATGTCATTGTAAGTGTATTTGTGATTTTTTTTTGCTGCCTCTTGGCCAGGACTCCCTTGAAAAAGAGGTTTTTAATCTCAACGGGTTTTGTTTCCTGGTTAAATAAAGGTAAAATAAATTTTAAAAAAATAAAAAAATTACCACCACCATATTTTACTAATGGTATGACGTTCCTTTTCTGAAATGCTGTTTTACTTTTATGCCAGATGTAATGGGACACACACCTTTCAAAAAGTTGAACTTTTGTCTTGTCAGTCCACAGAGTATTTTCCCAAAAGTCTTGGAGATCATCAAGATATTTTCTGGCAAAACTGAGACGAGCCTTTATGTTCTTTTTGCTCAGCAGTGGTTTTCATCTTGGAACTTTTTGATGATATTCTAATTTATTGAGATGCACTTGTAAACTGAAATGTGAAAAAAGGTGATTAGCCACTTTTATTTTCCAAGCTCAGATTCAGAGTTAGCTGCTGCTAACATAAAAAGTGAATTTGTGATGAAAGGTGACCAATTTTTTGAGTTTATACGGCACCAGTTAAATCAATAAATGATCTAAATATTATTTTCTGCATTTTAAAACCTTTTAGTAAGTAAAACAAATATTTTTGATACCAACAGAATCATTTTGAGGCAGTTAAAAGCTAAAAAAAAAAAAAAGGGTCAATGAGTGAATCAGAGTCCAGGATATGATTTTGTGCATAAAGTGTTCTCAGGGTCATGTCAGGTGTTGCCTAACTAACAGACACCTCAATGCTGGAATGTTCAAATATTAAGTTTCAACATTAACCTGAGACTGATTGTTGTACTATAAATCATAAATAAACTCTGTAAATATGTGAATCAACTTGGAATTTGTTGCTTTTGTTTTGTCTGCGATTAATAAGTAACTCTTTTGTTGCCATATGAGTTATTTTATTGTAAACGCACGTTTGTATATGTCACCATCAACACCTTTAAATTGAAAAAGGTCTCTGATGCTGGATTCTCACATTTTCTCCAGGGTAAGCAGAGACATATCAAATTATTAGTTTTGTGTAATATAGTATGCATTTTAATTCCTGTATTTATACATTTCTCTTTTTTACAGTCTGTGTAGTAGATGTGGTTCAACATGGAAGTGATGGGTAGATTGTTTTTGCTGTTGCTCTTGCATATTTTTACAGGAAACACCTCAGGTAAAACATCTTTTGTATGGAGCTGTTTCTGAAGCTTTACTGTTGTTTAATATTTATAATTTGTCTTTTTATTGTTACTTATGGTGGTATTGTAATAAATCTGATACACTAGCGTTTCCTTCAAAGCTGTTTGCTTAAATATTTGTGATTCAATTTTCTAAATGTTTAGATATTTGTCACAGCCTGCTCTCGCCTGTCTCCCGCTCCAGCTGCGCGCACACCTGCGCCTCATCAAGCCCAGGCTATTTAGCCCGCTCCGCCTGGAGCCTTCGCCTGGAGCCGTCTGCTCACCAACGATCGTGCTACCTGCACTCGCCTTCTCTACCTCGACGTCTCTGGACTACCAACCATCCCTTCTCAGATAAGCCATCACTCGTCTCACCTTCTCTCCAGTCTTTCTCCCCTGTGCACAGGTGGATTCCCTGGCGGTGGATTCTCCCCTCGTTGTCATCCAATCCTCACCCACAGCGCCGAGCGCGCATTGGAGCGCTGTCTTCCAGGCAGGAGACCTGCGGCTTGCTGACGTCAGCCACCAAGAACATCTGCAAGTAAGCCACAGCCCTAATATTAATCCACTGGGTGAGACTCTGCAGCTAACCACCTTTCTGCTCTGCCCTAGGGTTGCCTGGCTGCACAGCACGCTGCTTCGCCCTCGGCGCATCCTGTCTTCCAGCATCACATTTACACTCACTCTCACGCATCCACACATGTTTAACATCTAATAAATCATTGTTTGAAATTGACTCGAGTCTGTGTGCGTGTTCCCTGGGCCTGAACTCATGTTAGTACGGCTCCAGCAGCACGGCCCAGCGGACAGCGGGCTTGCACACCGGTTAACCAACTTGGAGGCTCGAGTCAATCAGATCATGCATCAGCAACAGGTGATATTAAACCAGCTCACCGTAATCACCCGCCGTCTGGACCCCCCGCAGGTGTTCCCTCCTGCTCCTCACGGTGGGCTAGCTCCCACCGCTCCTCCGGCTGGCCAGGCTAACCCGGGGTTGTCAACCCGGCTCACTCCCATCCCCACACCCACGCGCTTCGGCGGCAAGCTTGGTGAAGCGCACGGGTTCCTTCTCCAGTGTGAGTCGGTGTTCCAGCGTGTCCCCGGGGATTTCCCGACGGATCACAGCTGAATTGGTTACATCGCCAACCTCTTGGAAGGGCGAGCATTAGCCTGGGCCTACGCCGTCATGGTGTGACCCAGCTATGCTAACCTGACTTATTCCCAATTTGTCCGTGATTTCAATGAGGTTTTTGACCATTCGGAACATGATAACGTGCTAACAACCCGGTTGCTAAACCTTCGCCAGGGTAGCCGGTCGGCCGCCGACTACGCTGTCAACTTCCGGGTTGTGGCAGCGGATGTTGGGTGGGGAGATGCTGCCCTCTGTAGCATTTTCATCCGTAGCCTAAGATCTAGCCTTTGGGACAAGCTGGCCTGTAGGGATCCGCCGGAGAGGCTCTCCGAGCTGATTTCCCTCACCATTAGCCTGGATAACAGATTGAGAGAACGGGCCGCCGAGCGGAAGTCCTCCAGCTGCTCGAGCGGGGCTCCTCCCCACTCCTCTCAACCTCGCCCCCTGGCGTTGCCCGCGCCTGAGTCCGCCGACGAGCCGGAGGCAATGCTGATTGGCCGGGCGAATCTCTCACAGGCAGAGAAACAGCGCCGTAGGGAGCTGGGTCTCTGCATGTACTGCGGAGATGACCAGCATGCCTTGGAATCTTGCCGGGTACGGCCAAAAGGGGGAGTCCGCGAGTCACTATAGGGGGCCTCGCGGAGGCATCCCAACCCAATGCCCTCTCAAAGTGCATGCTACCAATTAGGTTCTGTCATAACCCCATAGAACACCTCACTCACGCACTGGTGGACTCGGGGGTGGAGCAGAGCTTCATTTCTAAGGGCCTGGCAACCCGTCTGGGCATCCCTTGCCAACCGCTGCCGGCCCCTCTGAATCTTGTCTCGCTCTCTGCCACTCCCCTGGAGAAGGTTACACACCAGACAGCCCTGGTCCCGGTCATTATTTCTGGAAATCACTGAGAGGACCTCAGCTTCTTCGTGCTGCCCACCTCAGCCGCCTCCGTCATCCTGAGCTACCCCTGGCTGCGCCTGCACAGCCCAACTTTTGATTGGCAGTCGGGTAGCGTCCTCTCCTGGAGCACCTTTTCCTTGGGTGCCTGCCTCCAGTCCGCTGCCTGTGTGCCGTCACTTCCTCCCTCCCCCTCCAACGTGCCTCCTCCGGACTTCTCCTTAGTGCCTCCAGAGTTTCATGACCTTGGAGTAGTCTTCAGCAAGTCCAAAGCACTGTCCCTCCCCCCCCACCGCCCCTATGACTGCGCCATCAACCTCCGCCCGGGGGCGCCCTTACCCTCCAGTCGATTGTATAACCTGTCAACACTGGAGCGCAAAGCCATGGATTCCTACATCAAGGAATCGCTCAGCTCCGGCATTATTCATCCTTCTTCGTCTCCAGTCAGAGCAGGTTTCTTCTTCATTGCCAAAAAGGATGGGTTCCTTCGGCCATGTATCGACTTTCGGGCGCTGAATGACATCACAGTCAAGGACAGGTATACGCTGCCGTTAATGGACTCGGCTTTTGATTCTCTGCAGGGGGCCACCTGGTTTACGAAGCTGGACCTCCGCAGCGCATATCATCTCGTCTGGATCCAGGAGGGCGACAAGTGGAAGACGGGGTTCCTGACGCCCAGCGGTCATTTTGAATATCTTGTCATGCCGTTTGGGCTCACCAATGCGCCTGCCGTCTTCCAGCGCCTAATTAATGACGTCCTCCGCGATTTCCTGGGGGTGTTCGTCTTTGTGTACCTGGATGACATCTTGATCTTCTCACGGTTGTGGGAGGAGCACCAGGTTCACGTGAGGTGGGTCCTCCAATGCCTCCTGGAGAACAGACTCTATGTAAAAGCGAAGAAGTGCGAATTCTATGCTGACAAGGCCTCCTTCCTGGGCTTTATTATTTCACACAACCAGGTCATTCCTGACCCTGCCAAGGTCAAGGCGGTCATCGAGTGGCCCACCCCCTTGTCTAGGAAGCAGGTTCAGCAGTTCCTCGGCTTCGCCAGTTTTTCCGGCGTTTTGTCCCTAAATTTGGCGCCATCGCTTCTCCCTTGACCCGCCTCACCTCCCCCAAGGTGCCTTTTCAGTGGACCGAGGCTGCCTTCACTGTGCTGAAGACGGAGTTCTCCTCCTCCCGGGTCCTGACCCAAGTGGACCCCTCACTGCAGTGTCTTGTGGAAGTGGACGCCTCTGATACGGTGGTGGGGGTGGTGTTGTCTCAGCACTCTCTGGTGGATGGGGTGGTGCGCCCCTGCGCCTTTTTCTCCCGGCGCTTGTCTGCAGCGGAGAGGAATTATGACATCGGCGACAGAGAGCTCCTGGCAGTCAAGCTCGCGCTCCAGGAGTGGCTTCACTGGCTCGAGGGGGTGGATCAGCATTTTGTGGTTTGGACAGACCACAAGAACCTGGAGTACCTGAGGACGGCCAAGTGCCTGAATGCCCGCCAGGCGCACTGGTCTCTGTTCTTTGGCCGCTTCAGGTTCACCATCACCTACCGTCCGGGCTCGAAGAATGGTAAACTGGACGGTCTGTCCAGGCTGTTTGTTCCTTCGTCGGTCCGGGGTGACGTCATCCACTGGGCCCACACCACCAAGCTCGCCTGTCACCCTGGGATCTCCCGACTGATTGAGCTCCTCCAGAGGTCCTTTTGGTGGCCGGGCCTTCAGGGCGACATCGCTAATTACGTCCGCGCCTGCCCCCAGTGTGCGACTGGCAAGACGCCATCCTCTCCTCCAGCTGGACTCCTCCACCCTCTGCCGATCCCCAGCAGACCCTGGTCCCATGTAGCCTTAGATTTCGTCACCGGTTTCCCAATGTCCAACTTCTTTACCACCATCCTGACCATCGTGGATCGGTTCTCTAAGGCTGCCCACTTTGTGCCGCTCCACGGTCTTCCTACAGTGCGAGAGACAGTGGACTTATTGGTCCAACATGTTGTGAGGCTGCATGGAATTCCAGTGGATATCGTCTCTGACCGGGGACCCCAGTTTGTGTCCAGGGTCTGGACGTGCTTCTGCAAGGGCTTGGGGGCCACGGTGAGTTTGTCTTCCGGTCACCACCCCCAGTCCAACGGGCAGTGCGAGTGGACGAACCAGGAGCTGGAAGCTGTGCTGCGCTGCATCACCTCCTCTAACCCTTCCTCCTGGAGCGCCCATCTGGCCTGGATAGAGTATGCACATAACTCCACTTTGTCATCAGCCATTGGGATGTCTCCCTTCCGGGCATCCCTAGGATTTGACCCCCCGTTGTTCCCTGAAGAAGAGGGGGAGGTGGCGGAACCATCCATCCAGGCCCATCTCAGGTGCTGTCGGTGCATTTGGATTGCTGTGCGCCGTGCGCTTTTAGGTACAGCTGAGCGCAACACCAGGACGGCTAATTGCCACAGGTGGGTCAGCAGGTCTGGCTGTCTACGCGGTACATCAACCTGAAGGCCGAGAGGAAGAAAGTGGCCCAACGTTTCACTGGCCCATTCCCCATCACAGAGATCGTCAATCCGGTGGCTGTGTGTCTGGCTCTCCCCCCCTCCCTCCGCGTCTGTCCAACGTTCCATGTCTCCCTCATTAAACCTGTGGTGTCTCATCCTCTCTGTCCTCCTCCTAGGGCTCCACCCCCTCCCGTGAAGTTCGACGGCGACCCGGCATGGAGGGTCTCGTCCATCCTGGACTCCCGCTGCCGAGGTCGCGGACTGCAATACCTGGTGGATTGGGAGGGGTACAGCCCCAAGTGGAGGTCCTGGGTGCGCCCATCGTTCGTGCTGGACGAGCACCTCGTCACGGAATTCCACCTGGCGCATCCAGGTAAGCCAGCACCGGGAGGTGCTGCTCGGGGGGGGGAGTACTGTCACAGCCCGCTCTCACCTGTCTCCTGCTCCAGCTACGCGCAGACCTGCGCCTCATCAAGCCCAGGCTATTTAGCCCGCTCCGCCTGGAGCCTCGGCCTGGAGCCGTCTGCTCACCAACGATCGTGCTACCCGCACTCGCCTTCTCTACCTTGACGTCTCTGGACTACCAACCATCCCTTCTCACGTAAGCCATCACTCGTCTCACCTTCTCTCCAGTCTTTCTCCCCTGTGCACAGGTGAATTCCCTGGCGGTGGATTCTCCCCTTGTCGTCATCCAATCCTCACCCACAGTGCCAAGCGCGCATTGGAGCGCTGTCTTCCAGGCAGGAGACCTGTGGCTTGCCGACGTCAGCCACCAAGAGCATCTGCAAGTAAGCCACAGCCCTAATATTAATCCACTGGGTGAGACTCTGCAGCTAACCACCTTTCTGCTCTGCCCTAGGGTTGCCTGGCTGCACGGCGCGCTGCTTCGCCCTCGGCGCATCCTGTCTTCCAGCATCACATTCACACTCACTCTCACGCATCCACACACGCTTAACATCTAATAAATCACTGTTTGAAATTGACTCAAGCCTGTGTGCGTGTTCCCTGGGCCTGAACGCATGTCAATATTAAGATGAATGTTTAATTCTTATCTGAGGTTCAGAGGGTTAAAGATCAGAAATCACTTATCTAATTTGTTAGAAGACTTGGGGTTTGAACTTGAAACTGACCACTCAGAAATTTTTAAGTGACCCTAAAAGGCAGGCAGATGTGGAATGCCCCTTATTACATGTACCCAAGTACAGAACATGCAAAAAAAAAAAAAAAAAAAAAAAAAGTAATTTACTTTGTAATTTCATAGCATTTTTTAAATTTGACACTTCCTTCTGTGGATTTACTGAAGAATTCTTTGGATAACTGACATTTTGGTGTTCATTTCCTTTTAAATTCTCAATTTTTACCATATTTACTAATTTTCCTCATAAATTTCTTGACCCCCTTTTTAAATTCATTTCATATCTATTGCAAGAGGAGTTTTTTTCCAGATACTATCCACTTTTTTGGCTTTTAAGTTTTTAGCCTTTTCTCATAAATTTGTGAATTTTCTTATGTTACTACTTTATATCCCCTTTACACAGCATAGAGATCATTGGGAGATCACTGAGAGATAAAAAATGGAACTGATCTCTCAACTATCTCCGTCTGAGAAAATGTTTGGGAGATCACTAAGATTTTCATGGTGAGTGAGAGAGAGCTTTGAAAGATCCTTGAGAGATCATTGAGAGAGAGGGAGAGATCATTCAGGGATCACTGAGAGTTTGTTTGGCAGCCCAAGGTTTCTAGTGCTCTTCTACCCCATTTACACAGGAGTGGAGATCATTGAGAGATCACTGATAGATTAAAAATGGCCAGATTTCTCAATGACCATGTTTATATGTACACAAATATACTGAACTGCAAGCAATTGCTGTTAATGTTACTGTAACGCACTTTACGCCGGTGTCAGCCAGTCATCTCTTTCCCGTCTGCAGCTGGTTCAAAATGCCGCTGCTCGTCTTTTAACAGGTACACGTGGAAGAGATCACATCACACCCATCTTAGCTTCACTCCACTGGCTGCCCATGTATTTTAGAGTTCATTTTAAAATTCTTTTATTTGTTTTTTCTTTTTTTCTTTAAGTTTTTGTAAAGGGTATACATGTCATTACAGCATTGCATTGTTTACATTTTCATCACATATGTGGCTTATATTATTCATATATCCATACCTACATATGTATAGACATAAGTGGAATGTTTAGAGATTGCATATGAAGAATGACCTCACGTCTCAGAGCAGGACAAGAGGTCTCGATCACCGGCGAAGATCAAGGAGCAGACGGAGTCGCAGCGGTGGAGGCCTGATCGAACTTCCTGACCACCCAGGGTCAGGTGGAGGAGAGAGAGGACAATGGAGAGGGATTACTCTAATGCGGGATGTCAGCTTTGATATGCAATGTCTTTTGTTGAGTGTGGGTATAAGTAAGAAGGTCTGACTGCGCTCGACCGCTCTTATTCTGCTTCTGCATCGAGATGAGACATGTTAGGGATTGGAAGCTGATAATAAAACTTGATTTATAAAATCACATCGCTTCTTCATTTCAAGCTCCCTACAACATATTCCTTTTTTTTGTTGTTTTTTTACAACATTGGAAAAAAATTATTACAACACCCTTTTTTTAAGTAAAAGAAAAGAAAAATTAAAAAAAAACCAACAACAAAAAAACAAAAGAGCAGAAAGATAAAAGAGCATCTGAGTATTGTTGGAACAAAGAGAGTGTCATAACTCTGGCTCTCACGAGCCAGGAAAGGAGATACGAGGGCGACCAGTGGGTTAGCGTAGTTTATTAACAAAGCACACACTACACAAAATAACGAACAGAAAAGTAAAGAGCCACGTGGGGCTAAAACACACACAGAACTAAGGGTAACATACCACCCAGGGAGAAAGGCTAGAGAGGCGGCGAGGGAAAAATACACGCCGAGTCGCAACACTTACTTTGGGTGAAGCGCCGAGGTAACGGCGGACTGAAGCTGGTCGTAGGAGCTAACAGTCGTGGAAAACACAAGGAACGTCTTCCCATAGCGAGGTCGCAGCGACGAGTAACTCTCGGCTGCTCGCTTAAATGGGGGAGATGATTTGGGAATAGGAGACAGCTGTCCCAGCGCAGCTGAACTAGACAGCTGGCAATCAGCTGGGCGCTGTCAAAGAGCGGGCCATGGAAGACCCGGCACGGACTACCCCGGAGCAGGAGCGAAACTGGACAACCTGAGCGCAGAGAAAAGATAGCGTTCAGGTCGTGACAGTACTCCTCCCCCGAGCCGCGCCTCCTGGAGCGGCCTAAACCCCCCCCCGAGGGAAAACCAGGGAGGGCGGTGGGGGCCAGATCTGGGAGAAAGGGAGGGACCAGAAAAAGGAGGCAGGGAAGGAAAAAAAAAAAAAAAAAAAAAAACCTAGATACAGTATAGGGTCAGATACCATAATAACCTTAAACCCCCCCCCCCCAAAAAAAACCCCATCACCCCCTCCCCTGCAGAGGCCAGACGGTCTGTGCAGGTGACCACAGGAGGTGGGGAGAAACGACAAAAACCAAAATGCAGAAACATAGCGACACAGTCATGGAAAAAGTTCACAATAACTTAGGGTGAGGACAATAAAAAAAAACTCATGTCCCGAAGGCCAAAAACTACAAAACTCTGAACATATGGTTAAAATAGACTTACACAAGTAAACCCCGACCAAAACAGAATATACAAAGGATGCAAACCGGGCATAAGATCCAAAAATAGAGCCTGGAACTGCAAATTGGCATGAAGATAAAAATACAAAAGGAACAACTCCTCAAACACATATTAGCACAAAAGTGTCACTAAACAGTCTGGAGGAGGATATAAATACAGAAAAACAAGACTACTTGGAATGAGGCCAGGCAATGTGAAGCAAATGCTACTTAAGGGAGAAATTAGAAGAGGATCATACTGGGATTATAAAACAAAGAAAATAGTCCAAGGAAATTTTAACTGGGATAACCCCACAATAAGGACTCTAGGGCAGAGAGTTCTTTGATGTCCTGAAAAGTATTAAATTAGGGAGGACAATCAAACGCAAGGCAACAAACAGTCAGTCAATTCTTCCAGGACGTCAGCAGGTGGAGCGGGGCAGGCGATGACAGCTTGTCCGGCGGGCGGCCCGAACTCCACCAGGCCAGGAACCACAACACCAGTTCGGGTGGCCTACCCGAGTCCCAGGCTAGGAGACACAGTTTCTCCGGAGGCCGACCCAGATCACCGAACCAGCCAGATGGCTTCCCAGGCGGTCGTCCCGTGACCTCAGACCACGGAGAGCTGAGGGAGAAGTCTTGGTGCAGCTTCCTCCCTGAGGGAAAAGGCAGGAGGAAACTGACCCAGGTGAGAAAAACCCCCACAGTAGTAGGGGGAGAAGAGATGGAGGCCAGGGGCAAAGTTAGCCTGCCATCTAATGGCAACAAGGGTAGGGGGAAACTGGCCCGGGTGAGAGGAACCCCAACAGCGGCAGGAGGAGAAATGATGGAGGCAAGGGACGAAGTCAGCCAGACGTCAGGCGAACACAATCCTCCAGCTCCCACACTAACCGTTACCCGGACCGGCGCAGCACCCCCGGTGGACCCCGATCGGGCCGGCGCAGCACCCCCGGTGGACCCCAGCTGGACCGGCGAAACACTCCCGGTGGACCCCAGCTGGACCGGCGAAACACTCCCGGTGGACCCCAGCTGGACCGAGACAGCACTCCCGGTGGACCCCAGCTGGACCGGCGAAACACTCCCGGTGGACCCCAGCTGGACCGGTGAAACACTCCCGGTGGACCCCAGCTGGACCGGCGAAACACTCCCGGTGGACCCCAGCTGGACCGGCGAAACACTCCCGGTGGACCCCAGCTGGACCGGTGAAACACTCCCGGTGGACCCCAGCTGGACCGAGACAGCACTCCCGGTGGACCCCAGCTGGACCGAGACAGCACTCCCGGTGGACCCCAGCTGGACCGAGACAGCACTCCCGGTGGACTCCAGCTGGACCGAGACAGCACTCCCAGTGGACTCCAGCTGGACCGGCGAAACACTCCCGGTGGACCCCAGCTGGACCGGCGAAACACTCCCGGTGGACCCCAGCTGGACCGAGACAGCACTCCCGGTGGACTCCAGCTGGACCGAGACAGCACTCCCGGTGGACTCCAGCTGGACCGAGACAGCACTCCCGGGCGCAGCATCTGAGGCGAACACCGTGCAGGGAACCGGAACCTCCGAGATGGCACCCAGAGCAGGTTCGTCTCCGGTGACCCTGGGGAGAGGCTCAGAGGGACAAAAGGAACCGGGATCAGGATCACCGGCAGCGGCAGAGCCCGGCGGAACAGGCTCGAGCACAGCAGACGGCTGCACCCGGCCCGCCCCCCCGAGAGACAGGCAATAATGCTCCAGAATAGAGAAGAGAAAAACAAAATAGAGCACTTGCCTGATCTCGGGTTCTACCGCCATCCAGGACTTCGATGCTCCGGGCTCAGCGTGCAGGACTCCGTCCTCCGGCTCCAACTCGACTGCGAATGGCTCCGCAACCGGCATGATGGTTTCCACAGTCAAACGACCTCCAAATGCCGAAGACCGCGTCGACAGCCCACCTGGCGTGGGGGCAGGAGATCTGGACTCTGCTGGGCCGAACCATTCCTCCGTGGAGACCCGGGGACGCTTAATCGTCGGCGCTGGCTCCAACAGGCAGTTCGACCTTCCCCTCTGCCCATAACGTGGCTGTGGGGCTGGGGCAAAACCCTCCAGGGCCGCAGGCCGCCTCCTCCTCACGCAGCGGTGTACACCTGGCACCGGGGCACACTCAAGGGGAAGAGACACAGAGGACGCAGGTTCATATTCAGTTTTTGCAGCGGGAGGAGAGAGCTCAGGGGACTGTGAACCCTGAACTCCTCCCCCAGGAATCAAACAAGGCAATTCACTCATAATGGGAGGAGAATGAAAGGACACTTGCCTGATTCCCGGAGGGCCGGTGGAACCCGCTACAAGGGACTCGAGTCTCTCTTCTCCCAACCGGATAGAAGTGGGGAACCCCCCGGACAGATGAGGCGGTGCTACCCGCACCGGATCGGGACCGGGAACACCTGGGGATGAATATGCGCTTCTCCCAGCGGCCGGAGTGAATGACGAAGAGGGGGGTGAAACAGCTGAGGAGAGCTGGGGGCCCAAAGCTGACGGGACAGCGGGGAGAGCGGGCCCAGGAGCGGGAGCAGCTGATTCACTTCTTCGGCGAGACACGGGAGCAACAGCAGGCTGGGAGGCGGAATTCGTGTGGTTTCCTGGAGCGGGATCCGGACGGGACTCTCGCTGAGATGAGTGGGGAATTTGGGAGCGACGTCTTCTGAACGTGAGGTTGGGAAAACGCCGCTCCTGTGCGATGAGCGAAGCCAACAGGTCAGCGTATTCCAGATAATCGTTCAGCTCCGGGTTCTTCTCGACCAGCCTGACCGCCGCAATCACGTTCTTCATGGCTACGGGGGGAACGGCGGCGGAAGAAGCGGCTGCCACTCGATCCGCAATGCGCATCGCTGTCATTCTCATCTTCTCCGGGGGAAACCCGGTTGACGTCACTCTATCCTGGGGATCACCCCTGGGTGAGGCGAACTCCTGGACTGGATCGGCGGCAGGAGCGGGATTCCGAAGCGAGGAGCGAAGGCGTTCTGTCCTCGGCTTCCTGCCGGAGTTCTCCTCCAGCCTACGGAGCCTCTCCCAGGCCACAGAGATGTCTGCCCTCCTCGCCTTAACCTCGGGGAGAAGGAAGTAGCGAGAAAAGCAGTTAAGCATACCCTCGGCGAGCTCCAGGCGCCAGCGTATCTCGCTGGGGGCATCGTAGAGGTCCGTGGTGAACAACGTTCCGTCCACAAGGTCCAGAGTCTCCGAGAGATCGTGGCCTGGGTGCCGCATGAGTCTCTTGGAAGGAGACATGATACTGGCTCGCCCGTACCCAGAGGAAGAGAAAAAAAGGCGTCGAGTCCTTACAGCCAACTCACGGTCGCGGCCGTCTCACTATGGCTGCGACCTACTGTCATAACTCTGGCTCTCACGAGCCAGGAAAGGAGATACGAGGGCGACCAGTGGGTTAGCGTAGTTTATTAACAAAGCACACACTACACAAAATAACGAACAGAAAAGTAAAGAGCCACGTGGGGCTAAAACACACACAGAACTAAGGGTAACATACCACCCAGGGAGAAAGGCTAGAGAGGCGGCGAGGGAAAAATACACGCCGAGTCGCAACACTTACTTTGGGTGAAGCGCCGAGGTAACGGCGGACTGAAGCTGGTCGTAGGAGCTAACAGTCGTGGGAAACACAAGGAACGTCTTCCCATAGCGAGGTCGCAGCGACGAGTAACTCTCGGCTGCTCGCTTAAATGGGGGAGATGATTTGGGAATAGGAGACAGCTGTCCCAGCGCAGCTGAACTAGACAGCTGGCAATCAGCTGGGCGCTGTCAAAGAGCGGGCCATGGAAGACCCGGCACGGACTACCCCGGAGCAGGAGCGAAACTGGACAATCTGAGCGCAGAGAAAAGATAGCGTTCAGGTCGTGACAGAGAGGTGCCATTATTGAAATGGTGTTTGTGCAAGATTAGATCTGATGGAAGACAAGTATGCGTTCCAGGGTTGCCAAAAGTTCAAGAACCCATCCATGTCCTGTCTCAGTGCAAATGTCAACTTTTCCATCAAATAAATGTCCTGAATCACATTAATCCAATCTTCAGGTGCAGGACAGTCTTTCGACATCCATTTTTTTGTTAGAGCTTTTTTACTTGCCAATATTAAAACAATGAATAAGTATCCTTCTCTTCGTCTTTCCAGTGATTCCGGTAGTAAACCCAAATGCAAAGTTACAAAAGAAAAGGGAACTGTTACTTTGAATATTTTCCCCAATATTGTCTGTACATTGGTCCAATATTGGTAGATAACTGGGCATGACCAAAACACATGAAAATGATTTGCAGTCTTTTCACCACACAAACGCCAACAATTCAACCCTTTATGAGTAAATTTGTTTTGTGCAGGTGTTCTGAAAAATCTTACCAAATTTTTCCATCCAAATTCTCTCCACAGCAGGGATGAAGTACTTTTCCATTGTTGTTTATTTAGCTTTGCCCATATTTCCAGTTGTAAAGTGAAATTCCCCCCTTTTTCCCATTTCTCTTTTATATGATGTGTTGTCTCCTTTTAAATCCTGAAGACCATGGTATATTTTAGAAATGTATCTGATCCCTGGAATCCCTTTATATGCCATTAAGAAAACCTTCAGAACACCTGACTGGGCCCTTCCAAATCCTCCTTTTTAAGTATTTTGTTTATGTGGTGTCTAAGCTGAAAGAACCTGTAAAGGTCTTGATTTACTAGACCTTTTTTTTTTTAAAATCTTCAAAACTTCTTAAAGTTTGCCCTTTAAAAAAATTGTAATATTTTATCAGTCCGTTTTCTTTCCACTTTTTAAATCTAGTGTCTGTTTTATTAGGAGTAAAATCCTGATCATAGGAAATCCATTGCAATTATCGAAATAATCGATAGGGTTCTTTAGTTTGATTCTCTCTGACTATCTTGAACCAAATTTTTAGCAGGGTCTCTATCCACGGGTTAGTGCTATTCAAAATTTAGGTAATGTCATGCACTGGCCCTCGCGAGCCAGCTGGAGACGCACACAGTCACCAGTGAGTTTACAGTGAGTTTTTATTTACAGTGAAAGGTTAACAACACAGATGCAGGGCAATGACATAAGAGTCTCCTCACTACTGGAGGCGTGAGGCTAGACAGCTCACTACAAGTCCATAGGAGGAGGCAGTCATACACAGGCAAAGGCTGATTAACTAATTAGCTACACAGGCTGCTAAAGCAAAGACACACAAAGTTCCACTCTCACCCGGAGGAGCAAGGCTAACAGCTAACTTACTGGTGCCGGAGAGGCGGCGGTCAATCACAAGCATGCGAGGTAGAGACAGATCCAAGTCGTCCGTAGTTCAGACGTATAGCGACTTACACTGCTGCGTCATACCGTCGCCAATGCTGGGCTTATATAGCGAACTAACGACGGTAATGACGCTCAGCTGGCCGACCATTGACAGGCGGAAACCCCACGAGCACCTTCACAATAAGAGCCCGGTGAGGCCAGAATACAGCCCGCAGCTGTCAAGGCCGGCAGCGGGACATAACTTTAACCCAAGCGCAATCAGAACCGGCGCTCGGGTCATAACAGGTAAGGCATTATTCCCTATTATCGCCTGTAGGGGAATGTCACTTGTTATTTGGCATTCTATCTCCTTCCATTGTGCAGTGTAGACTGTGTTACATATCTCTACTAAAGTTTTAATTTGCGGGGCTTTAAAATAGTCCCTGATATTTGGCAGCGCAAGCCCACCTTTGTCTTTGTTTAGCTGTAGGGTTCTATATCTGATTCTTGGTCTCTTGCCCTGCCATATGAATCTTGAGATCCTTCTGTCCAGTTCTTGCCATGTTTTTTTTGGAGGTTCTACCGGTATTGTTTGGAAAAGGTAAAGAAGATGTGGAAGTATATTCATTTTGACTGCTTCAGTTCTTTGTGCAGTACCCAGGAATGGTATCGTATTCCATCTTGCTAGATCAGATTTTATTTTTGCCATCAGTGGATCATAGTTTAGTGTTATAATTTTTTTGAGTTGTTTCGGGATATTGACCCCCAGATATTTCATAGATTCCATCTCCCAGTTAGTTTTGAATTTGCTTAGTAAATATTGATTTGGGTTATAGTTGAATGTCAAAATTTGGGTTTTATGCATGTTTAAATCATATCCCGATAACTCTCCATACTCTGAAAAAACAGATTAGTTCTGGAAAAGAGGTGTAGCATCATCGCCTCCTCAAACCAGGACAGAAGATCACTTCTCTCCATTTTACAGGAAATTCACTTTATTCCTTCTACAGGAATACCACTTTTCTGTATTCTACAGGAATATCACTGGCTTTCATATCGACTCATCCAGGCCTCATCCAGGCCAGACCCAAAGATGTTTTCCCAGGACCCCAATGTAAACAGTTGCCTCTTGCAGAGATTGTAAGGATCAGAATTTGCTTTTAAAGTCTCAAAGGAACATAAAACTCGAGACCAGACCTCCAATGTGAACACTGCATTTGGATAACATCCTCCTTTACAGGAAACCAATGCTCTTAAAAGGGTCATAAACAGCTTAATCAGACAGGTTTATAACCTTGATGGCTCTCAGATTATCTCTTCCAGATACCATGGACCTAAAAAAAATCGTCTACAGCTCAACAGTACCTCCTAGCGGATACCTATGAAATGTGTTTCAGTATGTAGGATGACTTTTTTAATTTGTTCTAAACATTAAGTTTCTTTCAGCTTATCCTCTTCTCCCCTGGATCCTAAGGACACTGAAAATCATCCCTTTTTTATCACCAACCATGGTTTGCTGTACTACATTAAGCTATGATCTAAATATGAATGGATGTATTATAATTATGTATAAGAAATGTTATGTTCATGAGTGTTATTCAAACAAATGTAATATTAGAGTAATGGTATAAATGCATGATCACCAAATATTAGCCAAGCCATTTAATTTAGTTGGATTTTATATTGAGCACCTAATTTCATAAGAACTGACTGAGTGTTGATTTTTCTCTGCAATTTCATGGGATGGTGTCTTCGTTTGATTGGCTGCTCTCAAACAAAGAAATGTTCTCACATTGGATGGCAGCCATTTCAAACTGCTTTTGATAAAGTCGATTGGTCATTCTTGCGATCGACATCACCAGTTTATGTCCAGGCGGGGTCATTTAAAAGTAGTAGAAGCTGCACTGCATGGGTAAGATTCGGGAAAAACACACAGATTCAGATTAAGAGAGAACAAGATGTAAGATTAAGAGTGAGAATAAGGCAGATTAGATTAAGAAAGAATTAGAGAACAAGACAAGCAGAAAGAAAAAGAAACACACAGATGGAAGTAAAAGTTAAGTAAGAGAGCAAGAGAGAACACAAGTTACACAGAGACAAGTCATGCAGTTAAGTTAAGTTAAAGTTAGAGAAGAAAAAGCAGACAAGAAAGAGAGAATGAAATTAGATAAGTCTGGGAAGATTTTGTTCCACCGTTTCAAGGTCCTGTGTAGTTTCATTTTATCTAAATTGTTCTGTGTGAAGTTTGTCAAATCCTGCGTTAGTTTTTCTGGTTACTGAGGAGAAATCACCTTTTTCTTTAGAGCTCGCTTTCTCAGAGAATCAAATTCTTAAACTTTTTCCTTCGCCTCAGAAGCCATTCTTATCCTAGTAAATGTTTTTCTCATTTTTTTTATGACTTTCCACACCGTTAAAGTGGATCTTTAATTTTCCTAATTTAAAGTGAACAGAGACTGTGTTTTTGGACTCTCTTTCCGGCCTCATACCCGCCTGACTGAGAAGTTTTTCCTTCAGTTTTTTTTGGTCTATCCCGCTCCTAGAGACTTCACCAATTCGGCCGGACTCGTTCCAAGGATTTTCACGCTGCCCTGAGACAAACCATCCACGGCTGCCACTGTCTTCTTGAAGGGCCCCCAGCCGAGTTATCACTTCACGGCTGTGAGGAAGTATAACAGCAGCCGCTTCCTCCAACACCCTAACTTCAAAACCCAGCGGTACCGACCCGCTGAAATGTGGACCTACAGCTGTTGTGTGAGTGAAACTCCTACTTTTCCTATCTCCTGGGTTAAAACGTGATGTCCTAACAATTAAATTACAATTAAATATAGCCCGTATTTCAGGGCTCAATTAGTCTCTTAGCCACAGGATAAAGCTATAAACTGAAGGAAAATTCTTAGTCATTTTTAAATAACTGCCCTTAATTTTTGTAGATTAATTCTTAGATAATTAGCTTATGAATTTTCTCCATAAAATTGCGTTGTTTTGTTAGACATTTCAGCCTTCATTTACCGTTGAAACATAAGTCTGGTTTCTCTTTCACAAAGGTGTAACGCTGGATTTTGTGTTCAGGAATCCAATACCAGTTGATGTGATATCGTGCATTTGAATCTGTTTATCCATCATTTGAATGCCATGCCATGTAACCTGAATGAGTTTAATAAAAGGGTGAATGAGAGAAGTTGAAGCGTTTTCCTTTCGCATATATCTGTTTCCTAATCACGGCAGGAGAAGAACTCACTTAAATTTTGAGACTGATTCATTAAGTAATTGAAGGTACAAAATTAATTAAAATTAAAGTTAATATTATTGTCCATTGTGACTGGTGCTCCTTTTACGAGTGCTTTTATTTAATTTAGCAGGTGTAGAAGTGAAGGTTTAACTCCGCCCCCTTTCACACCCACTATTAAATAAAATAAATAATTCCTGTACCTTATGACAAATATTTTATTATGCAATCCTTCTACAGAGGTGTCCGGCTGCCCCAGGTATATTAAAATGTCATCAGCAAAGAGAGCTATTTTATGTTCCTTCTGACCAAGTGTAATACCTTGAATTTTTTTGATTCTGTCTTATCCATTGGCTCAGACGTTCTATGAAGATTGCAAAGAGCAGTGGAGACAAGGGGCAGCCCTGACGACACCCTCTTTCCAGTTCAAAAGATGATGATAATTTACCGTTAATCCTTATTTTAGCTGTTGGTTTTTTATATAATGCCTGGATAATTCTAATGAAGTTGTTATGAAAATTGAAACTGGACAAGATTCTATATAGGAAAGACCAGTCAACCGAATCAAATGCTTTTTCAGCGTCTAATCCCAGTATGGCTGCATTTAAATTATATTTTTTTATATGATGAATTATGTGTAAAGTGCGCCTAATGTTATCTTGTGTCTGTCTTTGTCTTATAAAACCTGTTTGATTTAAATGAATTAAGTCTGTCAGTATATTTTCTAACCTTTTGGCAAGGATAGCAGTAAAAAGTTTATAGTCCTGATTTAACACACTGATTGGTCTGTAGTTGGAGCAATCTAATTTATCCTTTTCAGGTTTAGATATGATTGCAATGACCCCTTCTCTCCAGGAGGGGGGGATTTCCCCCGTGTGGAGGACGTAGTTAAATGTTTTCAGGAGAGGAGATAGTTGCTGTTTAAAGGTTTTGTACCACTTTGCTGTATAACCATCTGCTCCTGGGGATTTGTTAGCTTTAAGTTTCATAATTGCTTTTTCTAATTCTTTAGGTTGTATTTCTGCCAGTAGTTTTTTTTATTTTGTGGCTCAGTAAGTTGGGGAAGATTTAATGTATTTAGGAAGGCTTTGGATGTGTCTTTGTGTTTTCTGAGGGAGTACAAGTTCTTGTAGTAATTCTCAAAGCTTTTAAGAATTTCCTGAATTCTAAATTTTATTTCCTTTGATACTGGGTCTCTGATTTTGTAGATTGCTCTCTCCGTTTGTTGTTTCCTCAATTTATAGTCTAGTAATTTTGCCGATTTGCTACGTGTTTCATAATATTTTTGTTTCAGAAATGTAAGTTTCTTCTGGATTTCTACTGTGTAGATCTCATTTATTTGTTTTTTAATTTCCTTAATTTTGAGTGAGTCATTAGAATGAGTGTTGTCTTTGTGCTCTTTTTCGAAGTTCTTAAGTTCTGACTCTAATGTGATTAGTTTTTCTTGTCTCAGTTTCTTTTGGAGTGCCAGTTTTGCGATAATCTTTCCCCTTATTACAGCTTTGCATGCGTCCCACAGTATTAAAGGGGATACTTCTCCATTATCATTTTCTTCCAAATATCTGAGAATATCTGATTCCAATTCATCTTTCAGTGGTCCTTTCAGCACATTTGAATTTAACCTCCAAGAAAACATATTATTTGTGTATTTTAATAATAATAATGCATAAGATTTATATAGCGCTTTATCATAGACACTCAAAGACGCTTTACAAGTAGATACATTATTCATTCACTCCAGACAGACAATGGTAGTGGCAAGCTACTACTGTAGCCACAGCTGCCCTGGGGCAGGCTGACGGAAACGTGGCTGCCAATCCACGTCAATGGTCTCTCCGGCCACCACCGAACATTTAAACATTTTTATATATTTATACACATTCATACCCAGTGTTATGGGCACTGGAGGCAATGCGGGTGAAGTGTCTAGCCCAGGGACACAACGGCAGGATATCTGGGGAGAGCGGGATTCGAACCGCCAACCATCGGGTTATTAGGCGACCTGCTCTACCTCCTGAGCCACTACCACCCCTAATTTTTGGATATTTAAGTCCATATAGATCGGACTGTGGTCAGAGAGATCCATCAGTCCTATTTTACATGTTTTTACTCTTCCAATGTCTCTATTAAACATAAAAAAATAGTCAATCCTTGAGTATGATGAATGTGGTGCTGAGTAAAATGTATAATCTTTTACACTGGGGTTGAATTCCCTCCACACGTCACAGATTCCCAATTCATTTAGTAGCATTGTGGCACATATATTGAGTTCATATTTCCCCACAAATGTATGGCTGTATGTGTATTGGGGGCTTCACGTCTCGCGGGACAAAGAAGGTCTGGGTCTGCAGAGATCTACAGGAGATGACGAGGAGGTGCGAGTTTTGGCCTTTGTCTCAGAGAGGATGCCCCAGAAGGATCCCGGAACATCGAGGGATAAGAGACGGACATCAAAGAGTTGCATTGTGACTGGGAATTAAATGCCATGTGATTGTATGTTTGCTGAAGCACCATGTGACTTAGGCAGTATAAGAGTGTGGTATTTCTTTGCTCAGCCTCTTTTTCTTGTTGAGAGATTGCTAGAGATGTGTTCTCTTAATAAAGCCGAACCTGAGAAATAAACTCAGCCTCATCTTTGAACGCATTCTCTACAGCATCCTTGTTTTTCTACTTTGAGTGTTATTTTGATGTGGAGAATTACCCGATGCATCCCAGTATGGATTCAGTCTTAGATTGAAGGCTCCACCACATATCACTAAACCTTGGGCTTTAGTTATCATTAGGTCAAATACATTTCTATAAAATTTCCAGTTAGCCCCTGGAGGTGCATATACATTCAACAGGGTGATATCTTCTCCCTCTAGCCGACCAAGTACCATGCTAAATCTACCCTTCTTTATCTTTGTGTTCTGAATTTTTTTCAAATATAACTTTGGTTGAGATCAATGTCGCTACCCCCCTCCTTCTCCCTGACTTATAGATGAAGATATCAGTTTAAACCCTTGTCTATTAAGTTTAGTGTGCTCCAAGTCTGTTAGGTGGGTCTCCTGTAAAAATATTATTCCTGCTTTGTCTTTTTTCATTTTGCCTAGAATCTTGGATCTTTTAACTGGATTCAGGATCCCTTTTACATTATATGAGATTATTTTGGTTGCACCCTGTTTCTCCATTGTATTGTCTTATTTAATATAACAGTATAGTGGCCCTCTTTTATGCTATTCAGAAACTGAAAGAACATTAAGAACATAAAAAACATTAAGAACATAGTATATAAAACTTTAAAACAAAAACTGTCAAAAGATCTTCCTGAACTGAGGTCTTTTTAGTGACCTTAGAAGAGCCTTGTTGGTGTGTTGGCTCTGAGGGAAATTCCTCAAACTTTGTTACGTGTTGAGGACCCTCTCTTACCCCTGTAAGTTGTCCCATGTTTTTAACGTGAATTTCAGATCCCAATCTGAACTTGTAATGATTTTTTTTTTATGCCTATACCCTATGAAATTGTGCGCAACTTCCCACCACCATCACAGCAAACAATCATGTTAATACAGTATTTGTTAGTGTGGAGAGGTCATGTGGTTCATTGTCACATTTCTATTTTAACAAGTTTTTTTTTAAAGACTTATTTGTTTCTAATATTATGACTGTTCCATGAAATGTTTTACCACTTCATATTTGCTGATTCTGCATCTTCTTTAATGTTTGTTACCTTGTAGGAGGAGGTTTGATAGATAGATAGATAGATAGATAGTTTATTTCGAACACAAAAAATATAACAAAAAACAAGCAAATAGCAAATGCAATAAAGTTACAGTATACACTGTTCGAAAGGGAGAAGGAAGAAGTGAACACTTATTAATTCCAACTCCTCTTTTCCATCGATACACCCATGTGAATTTTATACAAATTACTACCTTTAATACCCCAAGTAAACAATTTACTGTATTTTTTACAGATCAACATTAACACCTGTCCATTCTAACATACAATGAAGTCTATATTTCAAAACCAGTCTCAAACGACACAGATCCACTGTTTGGATGCGCAAATTGACAAAAAATATCGTTATTCCCTCCTGAAAGCGTCCAACTTTTCCTTATAGCCCTGGCGCTGGGTTTTCCACTGCTGGACCGTGGATTTTAGAATAGAATAGAATAGAATAGAATAGAATAGACTTTATTTGTCATTATAACAAGTACAGCAAAATTAAAATGCAAACCAGTCAGTGAATTAAAAGTAAAAAGAAGCTTAAAAAGATTATATGTGTAGCGCCCATAACTGTAACCTTATGTAGCTCACATATTTGACTGCATAGGCTCAAACACAGACAAAACTTTAAGCTTGCAGTGTGTATTGACATCAGCCTCAGATGGACAATGGGTCTGGACCACCTGCGGACTTGGAAGGAAGACAGAGGATCGGGGGCGAGATCCTGAAAGGGTTGTCTGACCCCCTGGGGTCAGACGGAAGAGCAAAGAGGACTCTGAAGTGATTAATTGTAAATAGAAGGATTTGACTTGAGTGTGTGATTCTGTCTTTGATGTGCGGGTATAAATGTGTGGGGGTTTACCGCAGCTTTCTCTCTTTTTTCCTGACTGAGAGAGAGAGCTGGGGAAGTGAAATGCAATAAACCAATACTGAGAAATAATCCAGTCTCATCATTTCATGATCCCCACATATGCATTATTAATTGCATTTTTGAGGGTCTCTGTGTGCACCATGTTTGAGCCTTGATTCTTTCGATCGGATCTGCTGCGGGTTTATACACCGTTACCGGGAGCCCTCTTCTCGCCATATCCCTGGTTGCTTCTTCCGCCGAGTTGTAGAGACACGTCTCTTCCCCGTAAAAAACACTCAGGCTTCACCAGAAATGGAGTTTGAAAGCCCAGTTTCTTCTCTCTTAGTACCTTTTTAGCGTCATTGTATTCCCGACGCTTTTTAAGGACCTCCAGGGTGTAGTCATGCTCCACAAACACTTTTCTTTCTTGGTGCATAAATCCTTTTTTCTGCCAAGCCAGTCTCAAAACTTCTTCTTTTGTTCTGAAGTTGGAAAACTTCACCACCACCGATCGTGGGAGTGCTTCCGCTGACGGCCTTGGGGCTAATGAACGGTGCGCCCTTTCTATCTTCAAGTTGGTGGACTGGGGAATTTCCAACTTCTCTCTCAGTATGGTTTCCACGCATGCAGCCATTGTGGTGAAACCATCCTTGACTCCTTCTTTCAGACCATGGATTCTTATGTTGTCCCTTCTTAGTCTTCCTTCCAGGTCGGTTAGCTTAGCCTCCAGTCTTGTCTGTCATTTAAGTAATTCCAGCGTGGTTTCTTCCAGCCCTTTTATTCTTTCTTCTGCCTCCACGATTCGGTCCTCAGCCTGGTCTACTCTGTTGTTTGTCCTTTTTATTTTGTCTTTAAGTTCACAAAATTCGGCCCAACACTCTCGGCGAAATTCTCTTAATTCTTGAAGTATCGTTTTTAAGATAAGATAAGATAAGCCTTTATTAGTCCCACAATGGGGAAATTCCAGGATTGCAACAGCACAGGGATAGCAACACTCAGAGCAATAATTAAGAAGATACGGAAGATGTAAATAAGAGCAGTGGATATACATGCATACACATAAATATCTAAATATATATACAAAGTGCGGAGCATTGTAGCTAGCCTCTTTTAAGCTAGCCGTGTTGCTAGCCTCATTTTGCTCCTCTATTTCCAAGTGGTTATTGTCCTCGAGGTCAGTTTCTCCGGCCGATGCATGTCTTGGCCTGGTGAATGTCGATCTCTTCTGTCTTCCTTTAGGCATAATGACTTTGTCTTTTGATTTTCACTCTTCCATAAATCCGTTAAATCTGATTTTCATGGTATTTTCACGGATGGGATCTGAGAGCTTCAGCGTTAAGCTGCTACCACCATGGTGTCCAGACCGGAAGCCCCCTTTTATTTGTTTTTAAATCCTTGAATGGTCTTGCTCTGCCTTACCTCTCTGAACTTCTGCATTCCTACGCTCCCACCCGGTCCCTTAGGTCAGCTGAACAGCTGCTTTTGGAGGTACCAAAGGCGAGGCGCAAGCTCAGAGGGGACAGAGCCTTTTCGATCATGGCCCCCAGGTTATGGAATGATTTACCCCTGGACATTAGACAAGCACCTTCACTGTCCATTTTTAAAACACGTCTTAAAACACATTTTTACTCCCTGGCCTTCGACCCAATATGAGACATTAATTTTATTGAAGGAAATGGATTTTTATTTATTTTACTTTTTATTTTATTTATGAATTTATAATTATTTTTTTTACTGTGGTTCTTGTGTTAGCGCCCTTTGTGTTAGTGCCCTGCTTTTATGTTCTCTTGCTGTACAGCACTTTGTGTAGCGAGTGTTGCTTTTAAAGTGCTTTATAAATAAAGTTGATTGATTGATTGATTGACTAATTTACGGCCAATTTTCATCAGTAACATACTGTGTTAATGCAATATGGCTTTGTACTGCAATTTGCAATGCACTATGGGCTGCTCAACATGAAGCAACAGCACACAGGCCATCAATATAACTAGAATGGGTGTGGCAAACTCATTCATTCATTCATTCATTCATCTTCTACCTCTTAATTCTTTTCGGGTCGCGGGGGGGCTGGAGCCTATCCCAGCATCTTTGGGCGAGAGGCAGGGTACACCCTGGACAGATTGCCGGTCCATCGCAAACTCACAAGGGAAAATTTGGAAAGCCTTTCAGACCATTAGGACAGGTGCTGCTACTCCTGAACAAAAAATCCTGCTTCATCTGCATCAGCTGGATTGTGCATCTACAAATAACAAGGTAATTAAAAACTAACCTATCTTTATTTCTTTGCCAGTAGACTATTACTAAAAATGATGTTTGAAAAGGTCAGTGAGCTCTCTCTTGTGTCTTGCCCTCCACATGTTGTTCTGACAAACCATAAGAGACTTTGATATTATCAGCTTCATAAGCATGTAATGATATTGTACACCCAGTTATTTTGATTCTTTTGTTTGTTGTTATTTTAGAGTGGCAACAGTGGAATAAAGCCAGGGAGAGGAACAGTGACCAGTAAAGTGGTGATCATCTCTCTTTGACAGACAATAGTATTGAAGCAGTTACAACTGTTGTGTTTTCATGTTTGGTAAGTTCTATGATATGCAGAATTTTAGTTTATTGTTTTTTTTTTTTTTTTCAGAATCTCTTTAGCTTGTGTATTTGGGGCATCTAACAGTTTGTATTTTTTTTGTAATTACTGTTATTTTTTTATGGTAGCAGTATTCATGTTGATACGGTTTGTTTAAATAAACATCTGTGCCATTAAATCCCATTGTAAGTTATTATTTAGCAGGTTTAAACACCTGTCTGGAGCCCACAGAGCAATGTTAGTTTTAAATGCATTAAATATTGGGATTTTAGATGTTCTAAATTGCTAATCTAATTCACTGTATTATGCCTGTCTACAGTAAACAGTGAAAATTTAAAGTAACCCCAGAATGCTATTGTCACGCCGCGCCATTCATCAGCGGCGCCACCTGCTCACGCACCTGACAATCATCAGCGGCAAGGGATAAAGGCCGTCTCGCCCGGAGGCTCGGCCTGAAGCCGTCAGACTTCGTCCCTCACCGTTGTGAGCATACTTCTCTTCAGCATCACCATTTTGGTAAGAAGATCGCTTACCTCTCTTCTTCAGTCTTCTCCCCTGTGCACAGGTGGATTCCCCAGCGGCGGACATCTCCACTCCATCGCCCAATCCTCGCTGCTGTACGGAGCTCTCCAGGTGGCTGTCTTCCGGGCTTCGCCCCCTTGTTGTGCCAGCTGTCCTGACCAACCAAGTAAGTCCTTCTCTCGCCATAAATCCCTCCTGTGTTGGTGTATGCCCGTCACCCTCTCCCTGTGCTCTCTCCATAGGGTTGCTCAGCTGTACGGTCACCTGCCTCTGTGCCTGGAGCAGACACCATCACCAACACATTTACATCCCGCAGACACGCACTCATTCACTCCTGCTGTTAATAAACTCTTTGAACTACTCTAAGCCTGTGTGTGTGCGTCTCCTGAGCCGTGCGTTATGTCAGCTATTGTACATTAGAATAGTCACAGAAATATACTGCATTTTTGTTTTACTGTAATAGGTTGTGAATAGGTAACAGTATATGAATACTATAAAATTACAGCATTGTGGCATCCTGGGCAGCCTCTGGGACATGCTTGGCCAAAATAGAGGGAGTATGCTAATGAGGTACAGACTGAAGGATTGTGGGGGATGTCTTGAGGGGATTTAATGTGGGTTCTTGTCATGTGCGGGTTTGTTTTCAACCCCGTCCATGATCTGTGGCTGTAAGTCTTTGATTGACAGTGTGTAAAAGTTCACCAGGATAAATCCTCATTTTTAAACAACCGCATGGGTATCCCACAAGGGTCCATTCTTGGTCCTTTACTTTTCAGCATTTTTATTAATGACCTGCCGTTACACTGCTCAGCTGCAACATGCCAACTTTATGCAGATGATGCAGTTATTTACACAGCTGCCAAGACTCCAGCACAGGCTGCAGATGTACTGTCTACAAGTATGGTTGATGTCCAAGAGTGGCTCCTCAAGAACCATCTATTGCTGAACCTTCAGAAAACAGTCTCAATGTGCTTTTCAATCAAAAAATGTAACCTGCAACATTTTAAAGTTAATATACATGATCATGACATCAGTTTAGCTACAGAATTCAAATACCTTGGCATTGTACTAGATCCTCAACTCAAATTTAATCTTCATATAAAGAAAATTTCAAAAACAGTAAAAAAAAATCTGAACTGCTTTAAATTAATTAGATATTACATACCTTACGAAGCAGCTGCACTGTATATGCATTCTATGGTTTTTTCTCATATATCATACTGTTTGACAGTCTGGGCTCAAGCAGCCCCTTCCACAATAAGACATATAGGTTCATTATATAATCAAACCCTAAAAATCTTGGACAAAAAGCCCATTAGGTGGCATCACTGTAATGTTTTAAAAAAATACAACCTATTGAGTTTTGAGAGCTTCATTGACCTCTGTCTTCTGAAATTAACGTTCAAATGTTTCCATAAATCAGCACCCGAGCCACTTGCTGGTTTTGTCCAAAGACAGGACAGCAGCAGAGCCACCAGGAGTTCTGTTAACAATAACTGTAAAATATTCCACCGCAGAACCACATTTGGACAAAGAGCTTTCTCTATAAAGGGCAGTCACATCTGGAACACAATGCCAAATGAAATTAAAATAATAACGGACTTTAAAACATTCACTAAAAATGTTAAAAACTGGCTGAAAAATAAACAAGAATGTACTCATGTATGAATTAATTGTCTGCAAAGTGAGAGTGAATGAAGGGAAGGAATAAATGTGTTTGTTTATAGTGAGTGACGGAGGGAGGAAGGCCTGAAATAGGCAAATGTGAGTTATGTTATATGTGTTAAATGTGAGTCAGGCTGTTATATTTGTGTATTTATAATATTTATAATATTTATGTTAAATGTGAGTCAGGCTGTTATATTTGTGTATTTATAATATTTATAATATTTATAATTGTGTATTTATAATTTTTCTGCATTGATGTATGTGGTTATTGTGTATATTTTTTATCTTGATTCTTTTTTCTAAAGCCCATCCAGGGACAAGAGTTGCAAATTAGCTAATAGCTATACACTCTATGTGCAACACATCAGATTGATTGTCTTTGATTAATTGTCTATGTTTATTGCACTGTCCCTGTCAAATAAACTAATCTTCTTCTTCATTGTGCTTATTATTCTCAGCTGGCAGATTATTTGAGCCTGGTGCTCTTCCAGTCCTACAGCCACGCCTCCTCCTCTCGTTCTCTCTCGCCAGACATTCATTGGGTGTATCTTATCACCACATGCACACATATGCATGCACGCATGCACACACGTGCACACACACACACACACACACACACACACACACACACACACACACACACACACACACACATTTTCAATCAGTCATGCACTTGCTTGCCACACTGCTGTGTCCACTTGCCTTCATTAGTGATTTGTGTAGTTATGGGAGGCAATGTAATCAGTCAGTGTGGCAGCTTAGTCAGCTTTGGACTTCCTTGCTCACAGATTGTTGGCTCCCTTCCTTGGACTGAACTGTGTTGTTTCTCCAGAGCCTTTTCACTCCAACGCGTATGTATGTCCTCTTTTATTAATGCCTTCCTCTCCGCTCCTGCTCAGTCTAGAGCGCGCTTGGCATTCCTTCCTCGCCAACAAAGCTAGTAGCCGGTTGTCTCATCATCTATCAGTGACTGTTACATGGACATTTTGTGTTACTCCCTGTCTGTCAATAAACATGTTACATTACTGCACTTTGGGCTTGAACTAATTCATTCGTTCACTGCGCAGTTACGCAGCAGACATGACAGTTCTGGGTTATTTATGTATGTTTTTGTACTAGTTAGTAGTGTTGTTAAATGTTAGTTAGTGTTGGTGCATTGTTCTCTGCAGAAACCGTGACTGAGGGAGCTAGTCAGTTTAGCCAACCTAGGAAGATCGGCAGCTGGGTCCCTAAGCCTGGAGAAGGAATGGGCCATTGAATTTATCCAGGCCTTTGTGGATGAAGCTCTCGCTTCCAGTCGCCCCAAGCAGATGTGAGAGAGTGTGAATGGAGCGATCGGGATTGTGGAGGTGCACCCCGGGTTGAGAAGGTATCCCCAATTCACAGAGCTGTGGTCCACGGTCTCCTCGCTTGAACAGTTATTTCCCAGGCTGTCGATGGGGTTGCTTCCAGCGGGACCGAAGCCAACTAGGAAGCGCTCTCTGAGGCAGACATCCCTCTTCCCCCATTGTCCGCCAGCTCCTACACCCGCTTCTCCAGCTCCACGACGCCGCTTTCCAGCTTCAGACCACCAGAGGAATGCTTCCGTCTCTCAGCCAGCAGTTTCCCCGACGCCGAGTCAGTCAACTTCCGCAGCAGCTCTCCTCTCTGGTTCGTCCCAGCCCGGGACCTCCGTGGGTGCAGCTGTGTCCCAGTCCGAGGCCACCATGGGTGCAGCTATGTCCCAGTCCAGGGCCACCGCGGGTGCAGCCACGCCCCTGCCCGAGGCCACCACGGGTGCTGTTGCGCCTCAGCCCTGGGCCATCATGGGTGCTACTACGCCCCAGCCTGGGGCCACCATGGGTGCTGCCATGCCCCAGTACAGGGTCACCAAGGGTGCTACAGGCCAGTCCCAAATCACCTGTGGTCCCTCAGCCCCCATCCATTTCCACCGAGAGTTCTTCTCCCTTGCCTATGGCCATCTTGGTTCCCTCTCCCCTGCCCAAGGTTGTCATGGTTCCCACTCCCCTGCCTGAAGTCCTCGTGGTTCCCCCTCCTCTGCCCGAGGCCTTCGTGGCTCCCCCTCCTCTGCCTGAGGCCATCGTAGTTCCCTCCCCTCCGCCCAAGGCCGCCATGAGTACCCCTTTCCCTGTGGCCAACGGGGGTCCTGTCCCTTCCTCTGAAGTTCCTGTTGGTTGGCCAACTTCTCCACTTTGTTTCCTTTTGCCTCTGCCCTTCTCACCACCAGTTTTTCCTGTTGGGCAGCCTCCCCTTGGACTATCCCATTTGGTCAGGTGGCTAAAGGACTCTGGGAGGCCACCCAACAGATTGTGCTACTGGGTGGGGTGGTCCACGTTCTCCGGTAGGCCACCCAGCTCTTTCCATCATGCCACCTGCCAGGTAAACCACCTGAATTGTCCAACTCTCCGGTCCTGGGGGCCTAGATGCGTGGTTTTTGTTTGGGTGTGGGTCCTGACCGTTTTTTTTGTGTGTGTGTGTGTGTGTTGTTTTTGCTCCCCCCTAGCCTGGATTCCCCCCCCCCTTCCTCCCAGGGTGGGTTATTTGTCTTATTTTTGTTTGAGGGGGGTGTTCTGTGTGGGTGGGTCCCGTCTTTTTGTGCTTTGTCCTTGTGGTCGCTGTTGAGGAGAGGTGGGTAGCTCCGTCCAGGTATGTTTTCCCTTATTTCCAGCAGTGCGCCCTGCTGCCTTTGGGTGTGCTCTGGCTGGATTCCGCCCCTGGCCAGGCGTCCCCTGGCTTCATGCCCCCTGGATGTCAAGCCCCACTCTTCTCCAGTGTTGGTCATGGTGTATCTGTTTGTTTATGTCTTGCATTTATGAATCTTTTTTTTAAATGTGAAGTTACGTTGGGGTGTCTGGAATCCACCCTTGAGGGAGGGGCTCTGTCATGAGGCTGAGCACTAATGGGGGCTGTGCTCAGCCTTCCTGGTTATCCAAGTTATTTTCTGCATTGAGTGTCTGTTTATTTTGTGTTTAGCTTGGTTATCACTTTTCTGTATCATCCTGTATTCTTGATAGTTATTATTTTAGATAAGATAAGATAAGATAAGCCTTTATTAGTCCCACAACGGGGAAATTTCAGGATTGCAACAGCACAGGGATAGCAACACTCAGAGCAACAATCAGAAGGCAAGAAAAAAAACAAGCAAGCAAGAGCAGCTAATATACATATGTACATATTACTATAAAATATATATATACACACACACAGACACACAGTGCAGAGCATTGTAGCTAGATGGAATAAATATATGAATATATAAACACACAGTGTGGAGCATTGTAGCTAGATGGAATAAATATGTAAATATTAAATATATTTTATAACTAAATATATTTTAGTTCATAAATAAGTTCCTATTTATTATCATTTACTTTTTGTTTCTTTCCAGTCTATGTTTTGATGTTGTCAGTCACTTTCTGCAGTCAACCCGGTTGACAGGCTGCTCAGCAGTTTTTGTTCACCTGATTATTTCCTGCCCGCTCACGCGAGCCACACTTGATGACATTTGATTGATTGCTTGCCCTATTTAAAACTGCCTTTGTCATCCACTCCTTGTTGGAGTCTCACCTTAGATCCATGCTATGTTCCTGCCTGCTTATTCCTCTTGTCATCTCATCTATAAGTTTTCATTTTGTGCACTGCTTGAACTTGTGTTTCATTATTAACCCCTTGCACTCTGGTCAATGTTAGGAGTTCATCAGAGTGATGGCTTGAGGAAAGAAACTGTTCCTGTGACGGGTGGTTTTGACCTTCAGTGATCTGTAACGACGACCAGAAGATAGAAGTTCAAACAGTTTGTGGCCGGGGTGTGATGGGTCAGCACAGATGTTTCCCGCCTGTTTCCTGGTTATGGACCGATATAAGTTCTCAATGGAGGGCAGGTCGGTACCAATGATCCGCTCCGCAGACTTAATGATCCACTGCAGTTTGGTCTTGTCCTGTTTAGTGGCAGATCCAAACCAGACAGTGATGGAAAAGCAGAGGACAGATTGGATGATGGTGGTGTAGAAGACAACCAGCAGCTCCTGAAGCAAATCAAACTTCTTGAGCTGACGCAGAAAAAACAACCTCTGCTGGGCCTTTTTCCGGACAGTGTCTATATGGGAGGACCACTTCAGGTTCCGGGAGATTGTGGTACCCAGAAACTTGAAGGAGTCCACAGTGGACACTGTGCTGTTGAGGATGGTGAGTGGGGGGAATGAAGGGGGGTGTCGCCTGAAATCCACAGTCATCTCCACCATTTTGGCTGGGTTAAGTTCAAGATGGTTCTGGCTGCACCAGAGGATCAGCTGCTCCACCTCCCGCCTGTATGCAGACTCATCATCATCCCAGATCAAACCGATGACTGTGGTGTCGTCCGCAAACTTCAGGAGCTTCACCGAAGGGTCCTCTGAGGTGCAGTCGTTGGAGTAGAGGGAGAAGAGCAGTGGGGAAAGGACACATCCTTGGGGGGCGCCAGTACTAATTTTTCGGGAGCTGGATGTAAATCTCCCTAGCTTCACCTGTTGCCACCTGTCAGTCAGAAAGCTGGAGATCCACTGGCAGGTGGAGGGGGGCACCTTGAGCTGGAGGAGTTTCTGATGAAGAATGCCTGGGATGATGGTGTTGAACGCTGAGCTGAAGTCGACAAACAGGATCCTGGCGTACGTCCCTGGGGAGTCGAGGTGTTGCAGGATGTAGTGTAGACCCATATTCACTGCATCATCCACTGACCTGTTTGACTGGTAGGCAAACTGCAGTGGGTCCATCAGGGGGCCTGTGATGACCTTCAGGTGGTTCAGCACCAATCTCTCCAAGGATTTCATGACCACAGAGGTCAGGGCAACAGCTCTGTAGTCGTTTAATCCTGTAACAGAGGGTTTCTTGGGAACTGGAATGATGATGGAGCGTTTGAAGCAGGAAGGCACTTCACGCAGCTCCAGTGATCTGTTAAAGCTCCGGGTGAAGATGGGGGCCAACTCGTTGGAGCAGACTCTCAGGCAGGATGGAGACACACCATCAGGTCCTGCAGCCTTCTTGATCTTTTGTCTCTGAAAGACCCGGCGCACCTCCTCTTCACAGATTGTTATTGCTGGTGGGAGGTCAGAGTGGAGGAGGGATGGAGTTCCTGGGGCTGCAGATAATCCTTTTGTGTGGGTGGGAGGTGAGAACTGTAGGTTCTTTTCAAACCTACAGTAAAAGCTGTTTAGGTCGTTAGCCAGCTGGAGGTTTTCCACAGGGTAGGGGGATGGTCTCCTGTAGTTGGTGATATTCTGCAGGCCTCTCCAGACAGAAGCAGAGTTGTTGGCTGAGAAGTTTTTTTGTAACTTCTCACTGTAGCTCCTCTTAGCAAGCCTGATCTCCTTCGTCAGCATGTTTCTGGCCCGCTTGTACAGAGTCCAGTCACCAGTCCTGTAGGCCTCCTCCTTGGTCTGACGCAGCTGCTTCAGTTTAGGAATGAACCAGGGTTTATTGTTGTTGTATGTGCAGAAGGTCTTGGTCTGCACACACATGTCCTCACAGAAACAGATGTATGACATCACAGTGTCAGTGAGTTCATTTAGGTTAATGGCTGCATCTTCAAAAACACTCCAATCTGTACAGTCAAAGCAGGCTTGTAACTCTAGCTTTGATTCTTCAGTCCATTTCTTCACAGTCCTTACAACAGACTTGGAAGTTTTTAGTTTCTGTCTGTATGTTGGAATAAGATGGAGCAGACAGTGGTCAGAAAAACCCAGAGCTGCACGGGGGACGGCATGATAGGCGTTTCTTAAAACTGTGTAACAGTGGTCAAGAGTATTTGTGTCCCTGGTGGAACATTTAATATGCTGTCTGTATTTAGGAAGCTCATTTGTGAGATTAGCTCTATTGAAATCACCCAGAATGATAAGCAGAGAGTCTGGATGTTTTTCCTCCACGTCTGCTATCTGGTCAGCGAGGTGCTGCAGTGCCTCCGTTGTACAAGCAGCAGGCGGGATATAAATTCCGACCAGAATAAACAAGGAGAACTCTCGCAGTGAATAAAAGGGTTTACAGTTTATGAACAGTGACTCTAGGTTAGGGCTACAAAACTTCTTCAACACTGTGACATCAGTACACCAACCTTCGTTTATGTAGAAGCAGATTCCACCACCTTTAGTCTTTCCAGAGAATTCTCGGCTGCGATCAGCGCGAAACAGTTGGAATCCGTCCAGGCGCACCGCGCTGTCCGGGATGTGTTCACTCAGCCAGGACTCCGTGAAACAAAGGGCGCCAGATCTGCTAAAATCCCAGTTTTTGTGAGTCAGGAGCAGCAGTTCATCCATTTTGTTCGCCAAAGAGCGGATATTCGCCAGATGGATCGATGGGAGCGGCGTGCGAAATCCTCATTTCTTCAGCCTGACTAGCGCACCGGCACGTTTACCACGCCGCCTTCGTTTCCGGCCAGCGCCAATAGCCGCTGCTCCCACAGCTAAGATCGACTGAAAAAACTTCAGATCAGCAGCAGAAACTGGCAGAGAAGTTGCATTGGGAGGTAGTCTGAGTGAAAGTAGTTCCTCCCTTGAATAGGTGACTCGGACAGAAGAGCAGAAGTCCAAAAAACACACAAAATTATCAAAAACATCAGAGAGCAGAAGCCAGTGGCTGCCATCTTGGATTTATATATATATATATATATATATATATATATATATATAAATCCAAGATTTTATACCGGCCACTTTATTAGGTACACCATGCTAGTAACGGGTTGGACCCCCTTTTGCCTTCAGAACTGCCTCAATTCTTCGTGGCATAGATTCAACAAGGTGCTGGAAGCATTCCTCAGAGAGTTTGGTCCATATTGACATGATGGCATCACACAGTTGGCGCAGATTTGTCGGCTGCACATCCATGATGCGAATCTCCCGTTCCACCACATCCCAAAGATGCTCTATTGGATTGAGATCTGGTGACTGTGGAGGCCATTTGAGTACAGTGAACTCATTGTCATGTTCAAGAAACCAGTCTGAGATGATTCCAGCTTTATGACATGGCGCATTATCCTGCTGAAAGTAGCCATCAGAAGTTGGGTACATTGTGGTCATAAAGGGATGGACATGGTCAGCAACAATACTCAGGTAGGCTGTAGCGTTGCAACGATGCTCAATTGGTACCAAGGGGCCCAAAGAGTGCCAAGAAAATATTCCCCACACCATTACACCACCACCACCAGCCTGAACCATTGATACAAGGCAGGATGGATCCATGCTTTCATGTTGTTGACGCCAAATTCTGACCCTACCATCCGAATGTCGCAGCAGAAATCGAGACTCATCAGACCAGGCAACGTTTTTCCAATCTTCTATTGTCCAATTTCGATGAGCTTGTGCAAATTGTAGCCTCAGTTTCCTGTTCTTAGCTGAAAGGAGTGGCACCCGGCGTGGTCTTCTGCTGCTGTAGCCCATCTGCCTCAAAGTTCGACGTACTGTGCGTTCAGAGATGCTCTTCTGCCTACCTTGGTTGTAACGGGTGGTTATTTGAGTCACTGTTGCCTTTCTATCAGCTCGAACCAGTCTGGCCATTGTCCTCTGACCTCTGGCATCAACAAGGCATTTCCGCCCACAGAACTGCCGCTCACTGGATATTTTTTCTTTTTCGGACCATTCTCTGTAAACCCTAGAGATGGTTGTGTGTGAAAATCCCAGTAGATCAGCAGTTTCTGAAATACTCAGACCAGCCCTTCTGGCACCAACAACCATGCCACGTTCAAAGTCACTCAAATCACCTTTCTTCCCCATACTGATGCTCGGTTTGAACTGCAGGAGATTGTCTTGACCATGTCTACATGCCTAAATGCACTGAGTTGCCGCCATGTGATTGGCTGATTAGAAATTAAGTGTTAACGAGCAGTTGGACAGGTGTACCTAATAAAGTGGCCGGTGAGTGTATATATATATATATATATATATATATATATACACAGTATATATATATATATATGTATATATATATATATATATATATATATATATATATATATAATATAATATATAATTATATCATATATTAATATATTATTATATTATAATAATATAATATATATAATAAATAAATAAATAAATAAATACAGAGAGAGAGAGAGAGAGACGAAAGGAGTGAAGCCCAGTGCATTATTGGAGGTCCCCCGGCTGACTAAACCTATTAGCAGCATAACTAAGGGAGGGTTCAGAGACACATGATCCCTCCCTAATTGTAGGCTATATCAAAAAGGAAGGTTTTAACCCTATTAAAAACAGAGATCAAGTCTGACTCCCGAATCCAAATTGGCAGCTGGTTCCACAGGACAGGAGCTTGATAACTGAAGGCTCTGCCTCCCATTGTACTTTTGGAGATTCTAGGTATTACAAGTGATCCAGCATTTTGGGAGCGTAGTGCTCTGTTAAGATAATAGGGTAGTATCAGATCTTTCAGATAAGAAGGGGCCTGATTGTTTAGCACTTTGAAAGTGAGAAGAAGGATTTTAAACTTAATTCTAAATGCTATGGGAAGCCAATGAAGGGAGGCCAGAACTGGAGAGATATGAGCTCTCTTTCTAGTACCTGTTAAAACTCTTGCTGCAGCATTTTGGATCAACTGAAGACTTTTTAAAGATGTTTTAGGACAACCTGATAATAAAGAGTTACAATAATCTAATCTAGAGCTAACAAAAGCATGGATCAGTTTCTCAGCATCACTCTGAGACAAGATGCTCCTAATCTTGGCAATATTACGCAAATGATAGAAGGCAGCCTTAGAAACAAATTTAATATGTGAATTAAAAAACAGATCTTGATCAAAAATAACGCCAAGGTTCCTCACAGAGCTATTAAGAGAAAAAATAACCGCATCCAAACAAATTCTCGATAAACTGAAAAATTAAATACATTAAATAAATCATTATGAATATAGCTATCCGGGACATTGCTAGTACAGTGAGGGCAGATATTTGTGTGACTCAGGCCCATTTTGAACATCCTTTGTCCTGTATAATGAATTCTATGTAGAACTTTATACTGTATAAGTTGTAAGTTAGAGTTTTTAGTCATTTTAAAAGTGTTTAAACATATTTGTGTCCAGAAACTTTCCTCCTTATTAATCGATAAGTCTGTCTCCCATTTTGATATTGGAAGAGATATGGACTCATCCAACTTTGATAATAGTCTATATATTTTTGATATCAATTTTGGGGAACGGAGATTTAGAAACTCTGCCACCTTAACTGGTACTTCTAAATCTGTCTGATTAAGATTAAATCTTGCTTTTATTATGGATTTAAGCTGTTGATATTCAAAATACTTTTTATCACTGATTTCGTGTTGTGACACTAGATCCTGAAATTGGATAAAATTTCCACCTTGAATAAGATGTTCTAAGTTGTTTATTCCCTTCTCTTGCCATAGTGGAAATTTTAATGTCCTCTTTTGTTGCAGGATATCAGGATTATTCCAAATGAGCGTGAGTTTACAGGGGACAAGTGAAGACCCTGTTATTTTTAAAAATTTCCACCAAGCCGTCAGAGAGGAACTAATATTAATACTTTTAAAACACTCATGGCGTTTAATAGAGGGACTTACAAAAGGTAAGTCAGAGATATTTAGCGACCCACAGAGAGCCTGTTCAGCATCTAACCATGGGTTTCCTAATGGGGTTGATTTTGTCCATTTTGAAACAAACTGCAATCTATTGGCTAAAAAGTAATTAAAAAAATTTGGTAAATCTAAGCCTCCGCACTCTTTCGCTTTTTGGAGGGTTTTTAATCTAATCCGTGATGGTTTATCCTTCCATAAAAATTTACTTATATTTGAGTCTAGAGACTTAAACCAGGCCATTGATGGTTGGGTAGGGATCATTGAGAACAAATAATTAATTTTAGGAAGGACCATCATTTTAATGGTTGCGACTCTTCCCATTAATAATAAAGGTAGCGTCCTCCAGCGCGTAAGATCGTCTTGTATCTTTGCATGCATGCTATGTGGTCCTGTGCACCGGTTCAAAAGCTCTGGCAGAAGACATGTGAAGACCTGTCGGCATGGCTTGGGTATAGTGTCCCACCCTCACCCACACTTTGCATATTAGGTGATTTAAGTGAAATAAATATAGATGCAAGGATGCCACACATGGTTCTCACTGCCTTATGCATCGCAAAGAAAGCTATCTGTCACGCCACGCCGCTCATCAGCGGCGCCACCTGCTCGCACACCTGCTCGTCATCAGCGGCGAGGGATATAAGCCGCCTCGCCCTGAGCTTCGGCCTGAAGCCGTCAGACTTCGTCAACTCATCATCGTGAGTCAAACCCTTTCTTCAGCACTACGTGTTTGGTAAGAAGCTCTTACCTCCTTTTCTTCCAGTCTGCTCCCCTGTGCACAGGTGGATTCCTCGGCGGCGGACAACGCCTCTCCCTCGCCATTCCTCGCTGCTGCACCGAGCCCTGCAGGTGGCTGTCTACCGGGTCCCGTCCTTGTGGTGCCAGTCATCTGTCTCTCCCAAGTAAGCTTCCCTCTCGCTCATTCTCCTCCTGTGTTGGTGTGTGCCCGTCACCCTGTGTCTTTGTGCTCTTTCCCATAGGGTTGCCGGCTGTACGGTCTCCTGCCTCTGTGCCCGAAGCAGACGCCGCCACCAATACATTTACATCCCGCAGACATACATCCACTCACCCCAGTTGCTAATAAACTATTTGAACTTCTCTGAGCCTGTGTGTGTGTGCGTCTCCTGAGCCGTGCGTTATGTCACTATCCTCATGAACTGGAAAACAAGAAATAACTTATGCACGACTTACTATAATAACTTACTATTGGATTATATTAGCCTGGAAAGAATGTCAGCCTCCTCAAATAATCAATTGACGGAATTCAATTCTCTCTGGTCCCCGCTTATTAATTCTATAATCTGAGGGGTGGCGGGCAGCGACTCACTCTCCTTAGCACCTCTGGCGGCTGGCTGCACCCCAGCCGCAGGTGTCCGGGGGGGCCTGTTCCGGGGTGGCCGTCTGTCTGGCCCTGGGTGGGGGAGGGGCTGTGGGGTAGGCCGGGGGGTTGGGCTGTGGCCCCTGGCCGGCTGGCCTCGCCCCTCGTGGGGGGTCTGGGTCTGGCCCTGGGCCCCTGGTGCTGGGGGGGGGGCGTCCCCCCGCCCCGGGCCGGGGTCAGGTGTGTGCCGGCGGTGGGGGTTGTCCCTGATGCATCCTTGCGTGGTGGGGTCGTGTGTTTCCTGGGGCCCTGGTGCCGCCCAGGGGCTGGTGCCCGCTTCCTGGGTTTCCCTCCCCGTTCACGAGGGTTTGCAGGTGGGGTGTGTGTGTGTGTGTGAGTGTAGGCTTGTGTATGAGCAGATGTGGAAGTGGGTGTGTGCTGAGTGGGCAGGTGGGGTTGTGTGTTTGTGTAGGTGGGTATGTGTGATGGTGGGTGGAGTTATATGTGTGTATGAAAGCGGTTACTTGTGGGTAGATGTCTAGGGGGCGGAGGATGTGTGTATAGGTAGGAGAGCTTTGTTGGGTGGCAGGGGTTGGGTGTCGTATCCGGCTCTAGGGAGCCGGGCAATCAGAGCCAGGGGCAAGCCAGTGAGTCGTGATATTTTATTCAGGGTAAAGGGGAAGGGATGAGGAGAGCACAGATACTCATGCAGACGTACACTCACAGGTTGCACAGCGCAGAGGTAAGCAGCTCGTACCGGACGTGGGGGTAACAAGACGTACATACTCACAGCGGGATACAAACACAGGAATGCTGCAAGAGGAGTATAAGCTGACACCAGACGAAGGGGCTTCAGCTTAGCAATGTGTTTATGTCGCAGCCCCGAGTCATCGAGGCTGCTCCTATTTATCCTCATTGGCAGCGCCCCAGCTGATGAAGACTAATTGGCCCCAGCCATCCATAATGCTGCCAGCTGGGGGCCAGCTGAGACGCTGCTCAATGGGAAGCAGGGATGAGGGAAAACATGGGCTGAGTGCCGAGACGGCATCTCAACCCATGGTGACAGAGCCCCTCCCTCAAGGTCGGGCTCCTGAACGACCCAAGGTCGGGCTCCTGAACGACCAGGAACATCCCAGCCCCCCCCCCCCACCTAGGGTGGGAGGAAGGGGGGTACAGATGGGGAGAAGAACCGGGTCAGCACGCCGGTTACATACTACCCAGAGAGTACCAACCATGCGTGACCCAGAGCAAGGAAAAAAAAAAACCACCAAAAAGGTACAGGGCAAAAAATGCTGAGTACGGTTAAATAAAGGGGAACCTATACACAGCGCTAATTTAAGTACATACACACACAGTCACCAAGAAAAGTGAGGGTGACTGGAACAAATGACAATTATAGAGCATGGTGTTACGGAAAACAAGGCACATGACTCTATAATGAACAAACAGGACAAAAAAGAAATACTGAGTGCAGGCAAAGAAAAACCCACACACACGAATATATAAATACCCAGTCACCTAAAGAAATGAAAGTGACTGGAATAAATGGATAACTGCAGAGCATGGTGTTACGGAAAACAAAACATAACTCTACAATACAAAAAACGAGGCTAAAAACATGGCACAAAAAGTAAAATGCTGAGCATGAGCGATGGAAAACACAGCACTATAAAAACGAATCCACCAACAGGACAACACATTACACCCGAGTGACCTTAATAACAAAAGAAAAAGTGACACCCGAGGTGAATGGCAGGCAGAGTCCAAAAATGGCCGAGATGGCTCCGGAGATCTCCCCGCCCATTGTCCAGCTGGCGAATCAGGGAAAGAGAAGTGTTCGGACGGCGAACTCTGGACCCAGATCCCAGGAATCCAGTCCACCGGCAGCCGAACCAGGCTGCCCAGAGGGAAACAGACCAGTGGGGGGAACCAGATCACCGAACCGAAAGTTCAGTGGGTCGGGTCGTCAACCCGCATCACTCAACCACCAGGACCGTTGAGACGGGCGAAGGATCAGAGCGGATCCCGGTGGAAGAGGCTCTGGGGAGAGCCGATGACGAGGGCGGCGGGCGTCAGGCCGCAGAAAAACGGCCACCTCCTCACCGGACCTGGACAATACTGGGGCAGCACCCACGTCGGACCCCGATCGGGCCTCAGGCGAACCCACGTTGGACCCCGACTGGGTCTCGGGCGAACCCACGTTGAATACTGCACCAGAACCGACCTCCAACGTTGAACCCGGACCCTCCAGCACCACGAGGAACAGCAACTCCTTGCCAGTGACCCTGGAAGAAGGCTCAGAAGAGAAAACAGAACCGGGATCAGGATCACCGGCAGCGCCAGAACCCGGCGAGACGAGTTCAGACGCAGCGGACGGCTGCACCCGGCTCGTCTCCCCTGGAGATAGGCTGAAGTGCTCGGGGATAAAAAGAGAGAAAAGAAAGGAGAGCACTCGCCTGATCTCGGGTTCTGACGCCGTCCAGGACTGCGAAGATCCAGGATCCGTCGTCAGGAGGTCGTTGTCAGGCTCCCATCTAGCCGCGTCGGGCCCCGCAGCCAGCACGATGGTCAGCGCAGCTTGAGATCCCTCCAGCTCAGGTAACCCCGCCGATGATCCACTCGGCGTGAAGCCAGAAGAATCTCGTCCCGCCGGTCCGAACCGCTCCTCCGTGGAGACCCGGGGACGCTCAGTCGTCGGCGTAGACTCCACGCAGCAGTCAGTCCCCCTCCTCCGTCCGCAATGTAGCTGCGGAACCACAGGCCCTCTCCATATCCCACCACGTTGACCCGGAGCCGGGGACCGCTCGGCGGAGAGAGACACAGAGGATGCGGGATTAGGCATACAGGTTACAGCAGGTGGGGAGAGTTCAGGGAGCTGCGAACCCTGAACTTCTCCTCCAGGGATGTGACAGAGCAAATCATTAAGCAGGTGTGAAAAAACAATGACTTGCCTGCCCCCTGGAGGTTGAGTATCGCCTGCTGTAGTGGATTCTGCTTCTTCCTCTCCCCGCCCGGCGATAACGGAGGACCCCCCGGGAATTCGTCTGAGGGTCGCTCGCGTTGTCTCCAGCAGAGAGCTCACCAGGCCGGGATTCCAGGCACACACAGCGGTCAGGAAGCGTGTCGAGGAGGAGGGGGAAACAGCCGGGGTGAGCCAGCCTGAATGTCCAGGAATGACAGCGGGGGAACGAGGCTCAGGGGACGAGGCTATAGAATCTCCACACTGACGAGGCGAAGGAATGACAGCTGCGTGGGAGGAACGGTCCTGACGATGACCCAGAACTGGATCCGGACGAGGTTCGTGCAGAGGTGACTCGGCGATGTGATGACGACTACTCCCAGGGGACGAAGCGAGGGGGAAACCCAGGATTCGCCGCTCCAGATCGGAGATCGAGACGAGGAAGGCGTCGAGCACGGGAAAGCTTCGTAGCCCTGAAGTCCTCACCATCAATCTCACTGCCGCCGCCACATGCCTGAAGGTGGTGACAGGAAACACAGTAGAGCTCGCGACAGCCACTCGACCCCGGACATAACTGCTGTCAGCTGCGGCTCCTTGAAGGGAATCCCGAGTGACGTGGCGCAGGTCGGGGGAAGTCCTCTGGTTGGCGCGAACTCCCGGACTGGAATGGCGGCAGGAACGGGACTCCGAAGCGGGGAAAGACGTCGCCCCCTTTGACTCCCTGCCGGGATTTCCATCCACCCCGTGGAGCTTCTCTCGCTGTGTACCTGCAGCGTCTATCCTGGCACTGTCCTCCAGATGGTACAGAGAGTGAGGGTGACAGTCCAGGAGTTCCTCAGCACGGCCCGGATGCCAGCGTCTCGCGTTGGAGGCGTCGTGCAGGGTGAAGAACGTCCCGTCGACAGCCTCCGAGATGGACCTCAGCTCGTCGCCCTGGCGCCGGAAGTGACTCCTGGGAAACGGCATGCTAGCAGCGCTGACACCCGGACAGAAAGGTACATTTCCACAGCGACTCACGGCCGCCGGCAACTCTTCTGGCTGCGACATACTGTCGTATCCGGCTCTAGGGAGCCGGGCAATCAGAGCCAGGGGCAAGCCAGTGAGTCGTGATATTTTATTCAGGGTAAAGGGGAAGGGATGAGGAGAGCACAGATACTCATGCAGAGGTACACTCACAGGTTGCACAGCGCAGAGGTAAGCAGCTCGTACCGGACGTGGGGGTAACAAGACGTACATACTCACAGCGGGATACAAACACAGGAATGCTGCAAGAGGAGTATAAGCTGACACCAGACGAAGGGGCTTCAGCTTAGCAATGTGTTTATGTCGCAGCCCCGAGTCATCGAGGCTGCTCCTATTTATCCTCATTGGCAGCGCCCCAGCTGATGAAGACTAATTGGCCCCAGCCGTCCATAATGCTGCCAGCTGGGGGCCAGCTGAGACGCTGCTCAATGGGAAGCAGGGATGAGGGAAAACATGGGCTGAGTGCCGAGACGGCATCTCAACCCATGGTGACATTGGGCAGTCCATCCAGTGGCATGGGGGCTGGCGTTTCCGGGCTTGCTTGTCCCGGCTGCCCTGGTGTTGTGTTGGGGGGTGAGGCACTTTGCCACATCGCCCCTGGTGTCATTGGCAGCGGGTGTGCGTTGGTGCTTGGGGGTGGCTGGGGGGTCATTGGTGCGGGTTGTTGGCCGTGTTTCCATTGGGTTGTTCCGGGGTGGCTGTGGTTGCAGGGCGGCCTGCAGCTGTCGGTGTGTGTCTGGGGTGGGTGGTCATGGGCTTGCGTGGGCGCCTGGCGTTTTGGGCGCTGTGTGGGTCCGGCCCATTGTTCACTATTGTGACTGTTGTTGTCCATGTTCGTGTGTGTAAGATGAGTGGAAGTATGTTTAGCTGCCCCATCATGTTAGTGGTGCTGGAGCGCCGGGGCGTGATGCTGGTGGGTCCTGGGCTGTTTCCACTGGCGGCCCTCGCCCTGGGTTGGGATTTGGAGGCAGTGGGTGGCCTCATAAACCAGTCTGCAAGCTGGCTTCTGGGGGGGGACGGCCTTGTTTTTAGACCACCTACCTCCCAGTCTTATTTCCCACCCTCCTCCTCCCCCTGATCTTTTTTGTTACATTTAGGGCTTTGGGGTGGGGGTGTGCTGCACTGTGTTGGTGAAGGGGTTACCTTTGCCGCGTGGTGGGGCTGCACTCACCTCAATTTTAATTGCATTTTAGACACTGAGGGCTTGGGGGGATGGGGGCTCTGCTGCCCATCACAGTGGCTAATGATGCTTCAATTACTATCCCCCCAATTTTAATTGCACTTTAGTAGCCCACACATTTATACACAATTATATCATATAACCAACACACACCCACCATGTTCTGTGCAGGGGGAGGAGGTGGGGGTCTTCCCCCACCCCTGTTGCCCTGCTCTTGCTGGGGGCGTGGGGGCCTGGTGGGGAGCCTGGGACCTATCATGTTGTAAAAATCCCTGGATGCTACTAATATATAGATACAACCAAGGAAGTGACGGGGGGCTGAATATGAGTTTAAGTGTGAGTGAGAGGGTGATGAATGGAGGTGGTGATGGTGGGTCGGTTTTGTGCGGCGCTTTGCATGCCGGGTGGCATCTTGGGGCGCCTACGGTGGTCTGCTGATTGTTCGCTCAGACGGGCGCCGGGGGGTGGGGGTCTTCTTATGTGGCCTGCGCCGGTGGCCTCCCTGGTCACTGCCGGGCACTGGTGCATGTTCAGGCTCGCTGCATCTGCTTGGCAGCCGGCTTTTGAAATAAAGGTGAATGAGGAGTGAATTTAAGTGGGTACTGGAGTGAGAGAGAATGGGTCGGTCTGGGTGAGTGAGAGGGGTGTGCATGGGAACATGTGGGTGTGAAGGTATGGGGAGGGGTGTGCCTGCGAGTCGGGAGGGGCTGGATTAAGGGGGGTAGTGCCTCTCGGCAACGTGGGCTCACCTGGGCGAGGGGACTTCTTTGGACGTCGGGGTCCCTGGGGTGTGTGGTCGAGGCGCTGGGGCGGGGCCGCTGTGGGAGTACCTGGGGGGGCTCGCTCCGGGGGGCTCTGGCTGGTCTCTGTCCTGGGGGGTGGGGTCACTGGCCTCCTGGTGCCTGGGGCCCAGGGGCAGATGTTGGCCCCGCTGGGGGGGTGGGGGTCGAGCGGGTCCAGGGGTGTGGGCTCACTGCGCCGGCCGCCGGGCGGCCTGCCCTCCCTTGATCATCCCTCCAGGGGTGGATGCCTGGCTTTCCTGGGGCTTGCTGACCTCGGGGCGGGGGGTTGGTGGCACTGCCTTGCCTGCTCGGGGTCCTCGGGGGGAGGGCTGCTGCAACCGGCCCTCCGCTCGTATGTTTCCTGACAAACCACTCACATGCACACACTTATTTTGCGCGCGTTCTCATATATAGGCACACAGACATACATGTACAAGTGTCTCTCCTTTAACAGGTGCAGAAACCAGACTCGTGTTGAGACATCTCCGGTGGAAGAAGCAGTTTGTCTTTTGTTTGTTTTAGTTGTCGTTTTTTTTTTTTTGTCTGTTCCCCTCCCCTTTCTTTCCCCTCTTCACACACTTCCTTTCCCTCTTCCCCATCCTGTTGGGTCTTCCTTGGGTAAAACAATTAAAATAAAGTATTAAAAGTTATTAAGGAGGAGTTTACAACAATATACAGTGCAAAGTTAGGCACTGTATAGACTCCTCTTGGCAAAGTAAATCTGTTTTGGCACAGTAGGGTGACAGATCCCTGTTTTGTTTGTCTAGCTGCCTGACAGGACAAGGGGGGAAAAAAAATCATTATTGCAGTAATAAACTGTAAAATTGAATACTGTAAAATGAATACAGAAATATACTGTTTTTCACTTTTACAGTAATAAGCTATAAGGTCATTTCACAGTAAGAATGCTGTAAAAAAAAAAAAGAGTAAAATGCTGGCAACTCTGCTGCCAGCACGTTACCATAATTTTACAGAATTTTTTTTTCTTCTAATATCTTCCTGCCTGCCCCAGGGACTACAGATGGAAATTAGTGAGAATGCTGTAATCTGGTACAGAGCATCTTTACCCTGTGTTTAATGTTTTTTCTGTACATGGTCCCTGACAAATAAACCAATAAACTAAACTCATGTAGTGTTGTGTAGCAACATTATAGTTCAGGATGGAAAGAACATTAACCCCTTGCACTCCGGGCAATTTTCCTAAAAATGCCAAAAAATAATGTGCCCAAAATAAATCGAAAGCTGTTCTTCAAACCTTTGCAGCATCTTCATGGGGTTGGTCTCATTTAAAAGAAAACACTTTGAATTTTTTGGCAAAAAAAACATAATCTCTCTACGTGCTCCGGCCACTGAGTTACAGTCATCTAAACATACTGAACTTGAAGAAAATAAATTTGGCCACGGTGTTTTTTTGGATACAAATGCTTGCAAATAACACACAGCTGTCCGATCCGGCTGGAAAATGCAACAGAAATGTAGAACATGTACATGTACATGTACATGTACATGTAAGTACATGTAAGTACATGTACATGTAAGTACATGTACATGTACACGTACATGTACATGTACATGTAAGTACAATTTACATGTACTTACCTTTATATAAAGGTAAGTACATGTAAATTGAATGTTATGTCATCATTGTTCAACATTCAGAGAATTTCCATCCATCCATCCATCCATCTTCTACCGCTTTTCCGGAGGTCCGGGTCGCGGAGGCAGCAGTTCAAGCAGAGAAGCCCAGACTTCCCTCTCCCCAGCCACCTGCTCCAGCTCTTCAGAGGGGATACCAAGGCGTTCCCAGACTAGCTGGGAGACATAGTCTCTCCACCGAGTCCTGGGTCTGCCCCGGGGTCTCCTCCCAGTGGGACGTGCCTGAAACACCTCAAGTGGGAGGCGTCCAGGAGGCATCCTAATCAGATGCCCATACCACCTCAACTGACTCCTTTCAATGTGGAGGAGCAGCGGTTCTACTCTGAGCCTCTCCCGGATGACTGAGCTCCTCACCCTATCTCTGAGGGTGAGTCCAGCAATCCTACGGAGAAAGCTCATTTCAGCCGCTTGTATCCGCGATCTCGTTCTTTCGGTCATTACCCAAAGCTCGTGACCATAGGTGAGAGTAGGAACGTAGATTGACTGGTAAATCGACAGCTTTGCCTTAGAACTAAGCTCCCTCTTCACCACAACAGACCTGTACAACGTCCGCATCACTGCAGATGCTGCTCCAATCCGTCTGTCGATCTCTCGCTCCATTTTCCCCTCACTCGTGAACAAGACCCCAAGATACTTAAACTCCTCCACTTGGGGCAGGAGCCTGTCCCCAACCCGGAGAGGACAATCCACCTTTTTCCGGCTGAGGACCATGGACTCGGACTTGGAGGTGCTGATTCTCATCCCAGCCGCTTCACACTCAGCGGCAAACCGTCCCAGCAAGAGCTGTAGGTCATTGCTGGATGAAGCCAACAGGACAACATCATCTGCAAACAACAGAGATGAGATCCTGTGGTCACCAAGCATGACACCCTCCATTCCCTGGCTGCGCCTAGAAATCCTGTCCATAAAAATTATGAACAGGACCGGTGACAAAGGGCAGCCCTGGCGGAGTCAAACTCTCACTGGGAATGACTCCGACCGAGTGTTGGCAATGCGAACTAAACTCTCACAACGGTCGTACAGAGACCGAATAGCTCGTAACAACAAGCCCGATACCCCATACTCCCGAAGCACCCCCCACAAAAATCCACGAGGGACGCGGTCAAATGCCTTCTCCAAGTCCACAAAACACATGTAAACTGGTTGGGCAAACTCCCACGAACCCTCAAGAATTCTCGAGAGGGTAAAGAGCTGGTCCGATGTGCCACGGCCAGGACGAAAACCACATTGCTCCTCCTGAATCCGAGGTTCGACCAACGGCCGGACTCTCCTCTCCAGTACCTTGGCATAGACCTTCCCAGGGAGGCTGAGGAGTGTGATCCCTCTAAAGTTGGAGCACACCCTCCGGTCCCCTTTTTTGAAGAGAGGAACCACCACCCCGGTTTGCCATGCCAAAGGCACTGCCCCCGACCTCCACGCAATGTTGCAGAGGCGTGTCAACCATGACAACCCAACAACATCCAGGGCCTTGAGGTACTCGGGGCGAATCTCGTCCACCCCCGGGGCCCGGCCACCAAGGAGATTTTTAACCACCTTGGCGACCTCAGCCCCTGTGATAGGCGAGTCATCCCCCACGTCCCCAAACCCTGCTTCCTCTGTGGAAGGCGTATCAGTGGGATTGAGGAGATCCTCGAAGTATTCCTTCCACCGCCCGACGATATCCCCAGTTGAAGTCAACAGTGTCCCATCCGCACCATACACAGTGTGGACGGGGAGCTGCTTTCCCCTCCTGAGCCGCCGAACAGTTTGCCAGAATCTCTTTGAAGCCGACCGAAAGTCTTGTTCCATGGCCTCACCGAACTCCTCCCATACCCGGGTTTTTGCTTCAGCAACCACCCGAGCTGCACTCCGCTTGGCCTGCCGGTACACCTCAGCTGCTTCGGGAGTCCCACAAGCCAACCAAGCTTGATAGGACTCCTTCTTCAGCTTAATGGCCCCCCTCACCACTGGTGTCCACCACTTGGTTCGGGGGTTGCCACCACGAGATGCACCGACCACCTTGCGGCCGCAGCTCTGGGCTGCCGCTTCAACAACAGAGGTGGAGAACATGGCCCATTCAGACTCCATGTCTCCAGACTCCCTCGGAATGTGGTTGAAGTTCTTCCGGAGGTGGGAGTTGAAGACCTCCCGGACAGGGGCCTCAGCCAGACGCTCCCAGCACACCCTCACTATACGTTTGGGTCTACCAGGTCTGAATGGCTTCCTCCCCTGCCATCGGATCCAACTCACCACCAGGTGGTGATCAGTTGACAGCTCTGCACCTCTCTTTACTCGGGTGTCCAAGACATACGGTCGCAGGTCTGATGATACGATAACAAAATCGATCATCGACCTGCGGCCTAGGGTGTCCTGGTGCCAGGTGCACATATGGACACCCTTATGCTTGAACATGGTGTTCGTTATAGACAGACTGTGGTTAGCACAGAAGTCCAATAACTGAACACCACTCGGGTTCAGATCGGGCAGGCCGTTCCTCCCAATCACCCCCCTCCAGGTTTCACTGTCGTTGCCCACGTGCGCATTGAAGTCCCCCAGTAGGACAATGGAGTCTCCAGGAGGAGCACCCTCCAGCACCCCAGTCACAGACTCCAAAAAGGGTGGGTACTCTGAAACATCATTTGGTGCATAGGCACAAATGATGGTCAGGACCCGTTTCCCAACCCGAAGGCGCAGGGAAGCAACCCTTTCGTCCACCGGGGAAAACTCCAATATAGAGGCAGCAAGGTGGGGCGATACAAGAATACCTACCCCTGCTCGTCGCCTCTCGCCCGGGGCAACTCCAGAAAAGGCCAAGCTCCAGCCCCTCTCCAGGAGACTGGTTCCGGAACCGGAGCTGTGTGTTGAGGTGAGGCCGACTATATCTAGCCGGTATCGCTCAATCTCGTACACCAGCTCAGGCTCCTTCCCCACCAGAGAGGTGACATTCCACGTACCAAAAGCCAGTTTAGAAAGCTTGGGATCAGTCCGCCAAGGTCTCCGCCTTTGACTGCCACCTAATCCACATAGCACCGGACTTCCATGATCCCTCCTGCAGGTGGTGAACCTACTGGAGGGCGGACCCATGGATCATGGATTCAGAGAATTTCAAGACATAAAAAATAATTTTGCATCATATAAAGCGAAAATACCCGTACATGTAAACAAAAACATATAGAACAACATGTGGCCATAATTCAAAAAGTTGACCTGATTGAGCAAAACCAATGTGATTTTTGGATTCAGCACATCAAAATTGTCTAAAATCAGCTAAAAAACTTAGACAATAAATTTGGTGTTGACCAGTGTTATGGATTAAGGTATGTTTACGTATATATTTCCTACTCATCCTATGCCTCTAGTTACTATTTATGTTGGTGAAGTATTGATCAGAGGGATTTTTTTTCTCTCAGCATTCATTTTATTTTAATGTTTGTTGTTGTACATCACTAATACATGGAATGACCTAAAGTTAATAGTTATAATAAGAGTCTGTGCAGTAGTGACAATGAAGCAGACCCATACAATAACTTAAAGATCCAGCACAAACAGCTGTTCATTACAATCTCTGCAGCAGCCCATAAGCACCTCCCTCACTCTTCCTCAATCACAATGCTGTTTTTATGGCATCAAATAACTAATTACTTAGGTAAGGTGGTCACCTGTCCGTCCACCCATGCGTCTGTTTGAATATCTGTGCTCTAACTCATGAGAAAATGATGCTAGGGTGACCAAACTTGGCACACATGTTGACCACAGGAGTACTACATTTGGCTGTGCTTTTGGTATCAAAAGGTCAAAGGTCAAGGTCACAGGGTCATGTCAGGCCAGTTATGACTGGATTTCTGCTGTTATCTGATTATTCATGGGGCCATGTAAACAGAATAATCCGATAAAGGCCATGTAACTAGGGTCATTAACTCGAGTGGTTTACCCTCTAATAATATGTTTATTCAGTGCATGTAAACATGACAAAACTGATTATTGCCATTACTGGTTTATTTCCAGTGACCAGTTCATTGTGACCATGTAACCGGGGTCAATGATCTTTTGGTGATCACCACAGTCTTCATAGTTGCGAGATTTTTGGACAGGGTCAAAACACAGACAGAGATTGTTGAGCGATCAGGTCAATTTTTGTTCTCTTGATGGTCTCCCAACAATCTCCATGTTGTGTAAAGGGGCCCTTACTGTTGTGTTGGGTTTTGGGGGCCTTTGTTGTGTGACACGGGTGGTGGCTCCACCTTTCCGGTTCCACCACCACCCAGGGTATAAGAGGGCAGTGAGAGGGAGAGGCAGTCTCTTGGCCTCCTCTCTGCCTGCCGGGTGTGCATGTAATGTGAGAAAGAGTCACAAATAAACCTGTGTCCAGTTCAGCACTCAGTCTTGTCCTTGGCTCCTACCACCGACATAACATTTGGTGACGAGGATAAAAGGTATGGATGCACATGCCACTTCAATTCAGCCGTTTTTGGAGCCTCCTGGTGAGCCGCCCGTCCCTTGGGCGAAGTGGTTCACAGCTTTTCAAACATATTTTGTGGCATTGGACCTTGGAAGACTGGAGAAGTTGAGGGCATGAGCACTGCTGGTTCATAATTTAGGAATGGAGGGACAGAGTATTTTAAACACTTTGGGTGAGTGCGATAGCGTTGTGTCTCAAATTAAAGAGAAGTCGAGGTGACGTTTTATAAGTTTTATTATAACGAGAACCAGGAACACACGAGTCTCTACCGCGAGTACAGGAGCCACAGCGAAGAGACAATATGTCTCCCGCAGATGGCATATATACCTCAGGTGACGCTACCCCCAGGGCTGGGGCGTAACCCCTCTCTAGCCCAGGGCACCGCCATAATAATATAATATATGATATACGATCTCACGTTCTCTCCCCTTCTTTGAAAAAACTCAAGCACACAAATTCACTCAACCTTATAATTTACCCCCGACTCACACTCTAATACAAAATAGTTACAGTTAGGTCCAGAAATATTTGGACAGTGACTCAATCTTCATGATTTGGGCTCTGCATGCCACCACATTGGATTTGAAATGAAACAGCTACAACGGAACTGAAATGCAGACTTTAAGGTTTAATTCAAGGGGTTGAACAAAAATATATGATTAAACATGTAGGAATTGTAGCTATTTTTATACAAACGCTCCTCATTTCAGGGGCTCAAAAGTAATTGGACAAATAAACATAACCCTAAGTAAAATGTTACTTTTCAATATTTTGTTGAGAATCCTTTGCAGGCAATGACTGCCTGAAGTCTGGAACCCATGGACATCACCAAACGCTGGGTTTCCTCCTTTGTGATGCTCTGCCAGGCCTTTACTGCAGCTGTCTTCAGTTGTTGCTTGCTTGTGGGTCTTTCTGCCTTAAGTTTTGTCTTGAGCAAGTGAAATGCATGCTCGATTGGGTTGAGATCTGGTGATTGACTCGGCCATTGCAGAATATTCCACTTTGTTGCTTTAACAAAACTCCTGGGTTGCTTTTGCACTATGTTTTGGATCATTGGTGAAGTGCCGTTCAATCAACTTTGCTGCATTTGGCTGAATCTGAGCAGAAAGTATATCCCTATACACTTCAGAATTCATCCGGCTGCTTCTGTCTTTTGTCACATCATCAATAAACACAAGTGACCCAGTGCCATTGGAAGCCATGCATGCCCATGCCATCACACTCCCTCCACCATGTTTTACAGAAGATGTAGTGCTTTGGATCATGAGCTCTTCCAATTCTTCTCCAAACTTTCTTCTTCCCATCATTCTGGTACAGGTTGATCTTAGTCTCATCTGTCCAAAGAATGCTATTCCAGAACTGGGCTGGCTTCTTCAGGTGTTTTTTGGCAAAGTCAATTCTGGCCTTTCTATTTTTGAGGCTGATTCGTGGTTTGCACCTTGTGGTGAATCCTTTGTATGTATTCTCATGAAGTCTTCTCTTTATGGTAGACTTAGATACTGATACACCTACTTCCTGGAGAGTGTTCTTCACTTGAGTGGATGTTGTGAAGGGGTTGTTCTTCACAGAAAAGGATTCTGTGATCATCCACCACTGTCGTCTTCCGTGGACATCCAGGCCTTTTTGAGTTCCCAAGCTCACCAGTGCACTCTTTTTTTCTCAGAATGTACCAAACTGTTGATTTGGCCACTCCTAACATTTCTGCTATCTCTCTGATGGATTTCTTCTTTTTTTTTCAGCCTCAGGATGGTCTGTCTCACCTCCATTGAGAGCTCCTTTGACCGCATGTTGTGTGTTCACAGCAACAGCTTCCAAATACAAACGTCACACCTGGAATCAACTCCAGACCTTTTAACTGCCTAATTGATGACAGGTTAATGAGGGAAGAGCCCATGCAGCCTTGTTATTTTTTTTTTTTTTTTTGCAGACTTCTGAGTCAATTGTCCAATTACTTTTGGTCCCTTGAAAAAGAGGCGGCTACGTATTAAAGAGCTGTAATTCCTAAACCCTTGCTCCAATTTGGATGTGAAGACTCTCATATTACAGCTGAGAGTCTGCACTTTAAACCCATATTGATTATATAATTGTATCCTGAATATGTTTTCGTAAACAGCTAAAATAACAAAACTTGTGTCACTGTCCAAATATTTTTGGGCCTAACTGTATAGGCCTACATACACACACCACTCTGGCCCAGCGGAGCACTCCGCTATGTAAACAAAAGTCACTGAAAGGAAAAAGGGCTACACACCAAAATAAATTAATCCCGAGGTAAATAGTCATACATACACAAATAAACAATAATTACAAACATGAACAATGGCAGTACCTGACTCCATAAACTCACAGGTTAATACACCATTAGCATACCTGTCAAGGCATACCTCATGCCTCCCTTATTGGGGGGCTTTCACACCTGTACTGAGTACTTAAAAACTGTATTTATCGGCAGATGAAAAAAAACTGAAGCAAAAAAACCCAAACAAAAAACAAACGAACAACAACAATTGCAACATGAACTATTTCAAACATATTATTCAAATGTACACTTATATCGACACAATCTTGAGCCATAACTTTTTGGTAATGTGAAAATAATAAGCCAAGTAGCACAAAAAAAATTTAAAAAATAAAAAATAAATAAATTAGAAAAAAAATGATAATATTAATAATAAATAAATAAAAATAAATAAAAAAACAATATTTTTCAAATTCACATTAGCACAAGGTAGATTGCTTAATTTGAAAGTACACAATAAGAATAATTCTGAATATAGTTCTTAATATATATAGTTAATATAACTTAATATAGTTCTTGCCTTCTGATTGTTGCTCTGAGTGTTGCTATCCCTATGCTGTTGCAATCCTGGAATTTCCCCATTGTGGGACTAATAAAGGCTTATCTTATCTTATCTTAATTGTCAGCTAGATATATACACTTGGAATTAAAGAGTTTTTAATTTTCAGCTTTGTTACACTAATGCACTTGGATGAACTTGAAACAAGAAAATGTTCACTGATGCTGCTTGTTATAGTTCCAAGTAGCAACCTTTGCTGACTCTAGCATTTCTTTTGAAGGCTTGACCTTGAAGCATGGAGTGTCACAATTCATTTTCACTTGCATGAAAGAAGTCACAGTTTCTGGGAGCATACTTTTTCTGAAGTCGGTGTGAATTTTCCTGACCATGCTGAAAGCCCTCTCACTGTCAGCATTGGTGTGAGGAAGGCAAAGCAGTGCTGAGTACAGTTTGAGGAGCTGGGGGAAGTGGGTCCACAATTACTGGGACTTACTACACTTCACTGCTGCAGAAATTGCAGAAGGTCATCAAAAGCAATCATCATGCTGACCAAAGGTGTCCGCTTCCTGCAAGATAATGCCGGGTTCACAACTTACACGTTGCCCAGAGGGAAGCACAGTCCTGCAGCTATTTAATCCTTCCTCACCCCACTTCCCCTCCCTACCTTACACCATTGACTTCCACCTTTTTTCAACAATGAAGTTATTTTTGAAGGGCAAGCCCTTCCAAGACAATGAAATGCTGATTTCCACGGTCAAGTTGTGGCTTCTGGCACAGCCTGCAGACTTCTACAGGTGAGGTCTCCCCAGCTGCATAAAGCGATAGGAGAAATGTGTAACCCTTGGTGGTAACTATGCAGAGAAAGACTAATAAATGTGCCAAGGCTGAGTCTTCTCAGTCCATGGAAGATGACTCAGGGGAAATCTCTTTTGAACAGCCCTCATAAATGTGTAATATTTCTATATTTTAGCTAAATTATATGAAATTGAAAAGCCTGTTTTTTAGTGCCATAGCTCTCATGGAGCAGCATATGCCCTGCTGAATCTGAACAGCGCTGTCAGTCAAAGATGGTGTTTCCCTATTCTCACCTACTGTAAATCATCACCTTCATTGGGTTTGATCTACTGAAAGCTGAAGTTTGATACTTTATATCCAGTGTGTCTAGGAAGCATGAAGGACTAAAAAGGCGCCGCCCTGCAGTGTGGGTCTGGCTGTCAGGTACGATCTGATGCAGATGAGCGTATGCGTGTGCTCGTCCGCCGCTACAAAGGCGGGTTTGAGTCTGTCTATGCCAATTTCTCAAAGCTCGGACTCTCCCATTCTTTTCGGTGACGTCCAGTCCCTCGATTTCCCTTTTCTTCAAGCTTTGTTTTCTTCGCCGGCAGCGTGCTGCATGAAGCCATTTTGAAAATCACAAAAAGTCCGCTTAGGTGCGCTCAGTTTCGCCAGGCATCGAATTACTGTTCAGTTGATTTTAGGTTCTCTCAGTATTTTTTTTTTCGCTGTATATTTTTCTTTTTGGCGTACAGAAATGGCAATACACCCATATTTGCTAAAATTGCATTTTCCCCGTATTAAAATACGGTGAAACCGTATCACTTGACAGGTATGCATTAGACACAGAAGCCCCTGACAAAAAACCCCTCACACAAATCACACAACACAGGGCAAATATCACACTTACACCCCCATACTAGCTTTCACACACAGGTGTTACTGCACCCTCAACACACACAACATCCAGCCACAAGGCATACCCAACTAACAACAGTGGTCATGTGAATATAAAACATCTATACAAATACATTTTACCTTACAATATTTACATTAATTGTGTCTATTGTTTTCCTTAATCTCTTTTAAAGTTATTTTGAACATTTGAATGTTAACCTTAGCAGACACACTATCAAATGCACTGAATCAGACACACCGTAAGCCCCCACTCAAACACCTAACCCGGGTCTCCCGAAGGCTCCCCTCTGGAGCGTCTGTCCCATAGCCCACTCCCAGAGTGGCTCCGTTTTCTTGTGACTGGAGACAGGCTGCATTGACGTTCCTTTCCACTCCAACGCCGCAGCTCATTCGGGTGCCGTCTTGACCAATCAGACAATTTCAGGTACCCGTCGCCATCGGACTGGACCACCCGCAGATAATCCTGTCCAACTTTCAGTTCTCTCGAACTGCGCACACGTCCTAGCCGAGGCTCAACCCTAGGGTGGACGTCATCACCTTCGCCCAGGGGAGCGCTCACTGGCTTTCTTCGTCCTCTGTGTCACGATCTGGTACCCTTTTGGCTCCTCAGCATTCCGCCAAGTTTGCTCAAGCCTACCCTGTCAGCAAGGGTAATGCGGCCCAGATTTGGGCCAAATCAGGCAACTCATGTGGGCCATATCCGGCAACCACATGCGGACCAGACTCTTTTCGGTCCGCGGCCCAGTTGCGGCCCAGATGGTATGGGCCACATCTGGCAATACTGACATGGCCCACATGGCATCACACGCCTTTCCCAGATGTATTATTATTCTTAATTGTTACTTTATAAATATGAACTTTACAAAATACAGTTATGTTATATTTTTCATATAAACAAATACAAGATTGATTTATAAATTACATCCTTTATTGTGAATAAAATCGAAACCATCAAAAATTTAGATGTGTATACAGATCCATATACGTGTATTTGTGTATTACTACATCAGATACTGGTGTTCAGTTTCCTGAAGCCGCTTTCTTTTTGTTCGCCCTCTCCACCCTGCCTCCGTTGCGGTCTCCTGCTGTTTGGAGAAATGTTTTTACTTCTGGGCGGATCTCAGCGTCTGTTGTTTTTGTTAAGGCATTCCTTCTCACCGCATCTTAAATCATAAAAGAGATACATAAATAATTGTTAAAAAAGTCTCAAGATATATTTGCACACAAATACCACAAATACTCCATTGACAGCCAATTGTACATTTCATTCATGTAGTAAAAACAGATGTACATTTCACAACTATTTCTGTGCATGGCAGATGTGGATATTTATGGGTATAATGGTATTTTATCTTAGAATCAGTACTTTGTCTTACTGGTTCTATGGCAATGGTTTTTAATCATAAGCACAGAGACAATTTTTGGTCATAAGTTCTTGAAAGATACTCACTGCAGATTACTTTCTTCAATTTCAGTTCATCAAATTTTCTTTTTGTTTGGCTTCCCATCAGGACAAACTTTCTTTGTACTTCTGGTGCAAGACCTGCTGAAAGAATGCGTCTTGTTGTCTCTTTTAGATCAGTTCCACCAATTAGGCCAAGATGGTTCTCCTGCAGTAAAAAAATCAAAAACAACATCATATACAATTTCTCAGTTCAGTAAACTTCTCACAACATTTGCGCTTTCTTGAAATTATAAAAACAACAAATTTTGCGGAGAAATCCACAAATTCTTACTCCACCATACACAATGCGCCCAGATGCTCATCATGAAAGTTTCATTAAAATTTAAAAGTGACGCAAGCGATCTGTGAGATCCATTATCAATCAGATTTTGTGACATATATGTATAATACATATAGGCTCACCTAAGCATTATACATCACTGTTTTGGAGTTCTGCTCCAGCAAAGAAAAAACAATTCTTTTTTTTTTCAATTTGTCAGAAAAACTTTCTAAGATGCATCATTGAAAGTATCAAAAGGCACATCTGCACCACAGCAACTATATCTCTGTGACAATTCATGATTACATATTATGTCGTTTCTGAGATATGGCCCGGAAACGAAATCTCTACGCCCGCCCATCCGGACAAATGTGATTACCCGCTTGTCATATAAATATGGCTGAGGGTAAAAAGCATTCATCCAAACACCACCAAAGTCACACTTACCAAGACATTGACGAATGCTGAGTCTCGGCTGAGACGCTCCTCAAACTCATCGACTTGCTCTACAGTAGTCAAGGGCAGGGTGATGTTGTCTGGCAGCTGCTCTACAGGTCTGATATTGCCAGCTACCAGGGAGTTAACCAGGTTGGTTAGTTGAACCAGTTGCTACCTGTTCACTTCAACTGCTCTCAGCAACATTTCCAGTCTCCTGACAGAATCTGAAACAAACACACACATCCACATGTACATACGTATATACAGACAAAAGTTTTGGGTATCCTTACAGCAAATTATCTCCAGATGTGGTCCAAGTACAAGTAGTCAACTTTTGAAGTGGAATAATTTTACAATAATCTGATAATGTCTCAAGACATCTTGCTGTAGGAATGGTCTTTGTATGCACTGTTTAATAACTACAGCTTTTCTCTTCTACAGACTACGGTTGCACCTTGCCGCAAAAATAATGCCAGATGATCATCAAGTCAGTCCAGTGAAGCATGATCATCTGCTGAGACATCAGTGAACAAAATTGTGCTGCAATACTATTGGCAGGTTGCTTTTGTTTAACATTTCTTACATAAAATTACTGACCCACTTCAAAAGTTGAATATTAAAGAATAGTTCCGGCAAATCTTTGGGAAATTATACTAAAAATACTACAAAATACACATGCAGACACCTATATCCCGAGTAATAGGAATCTCACCTGAATCTAGATCTCGAGAAGACTGGCTAGTGCTGGCCACAGGTGAGTCTAGCAAACTCCTGGCAAGTGGACGTGGAGTGCTGGATAAGTTACCAGCTGACTGCACACTGCTGGATGAATGTGGTGTCACCACGAGTGAGGGGAATCTGGGGGATGGCGCAGGGCTCCTAACCGGTGAAGAAGGGCTCATGGGTGGTGGCATCGCTGGGGCAGATACCGAAGTAGTAGCAGTCTTCTGGACCTTTGCCCGGCTCGCTGCCAAGTCTGAAGCTGACCTTTTCCCTGACGTCTGCTTCTCAGAGGAGTCCTCCTCATCCCTTTGTTTCCAGGTTGGATGCCTACAAACGGAGAGAACATGCTAAAAACTCTGATCATGGTCCTAATCACAGTCAATAGTAAAATGTAAATCATTAGCACTACAGCAAGACAACACACAAATTAACATTTTTAATTATCTTCTATTCAGTACTGGTAGAGCATAAAATGTTTTAAAAATTTAGAATCACTGAAACAATGGAAGTATAGCATTACAACTACAGCACTACAAGATAAGATAAGATAAGCCTTTATTAGTCCCACAATGGGGAAATTCCAGGATTGCAACAGCACAGGGATAGCAACACTCAGAGCAACAATCAGAAGGCAAGAAAAAACAATATCTAGTAAACATATGTCCATATTACTATAAATGTATATATATAGACACACAGTGCGGAGCATTATGGTTGGTTGGTGAATGTGCAGCAGAAAGTCTAAGCTCTCTCTCCGCGGATGCGGCGGGCCAGCTGGAAGTCTTTGGGCATGATGGTGACCCCCTTAGCGAAGAAGAGACCACCAGGTGGGCCTCGCTGGTCTCCTGCAGAGCCATGACGGCGAAGCTCAGGAAACGCAGGACGGTCTTGAAGTCCTGAGCGATCTCCCTCACCAGGCGCTGGACGGGCAGCTCAAAGATCATAGTCACCCTCTTGCTCTTTTGGAAGACCTGACATCTGCATCCTCTATCTCTAGAAAAGCGCTATATAAGTGCAGGTTAGTTAGTAGTTAGTTAGTTCTGACGGACTCAGATGTGTACTCACTCTTAGCAAGTTTTGTTCTTGCGACATCATAAGACCCTGAAACAGATATGATTTATTAGGTGTTGCAACCTGAATGCACCAACAAATACAATGGTACTCATGTCTGAGGTTTGAATAATGAAGTAATTGCTGAAAACGACAGGTGTGTGTAAATGCCTGGATCACAATTCTACTTTCTGGAAAAGTTTGATATTGGCCAGAAGATTCCTAAAGCTTTACTAACCTGATGACCCTATCAGTCGTACATCTAGATCCACCCAGCCCTCCTCCAACTCCCCTGGTTCTTCCAGGCGTGCCTTGCCATAATTGGTTGGCCACCTGCACACCCCTCCCTGCATCCAGGAACATGGGACCATCGCCGTTGTGTTTTCCTCGACAAACACAACAACTTGGTACTGCTTGTCACCCTGGAGAAAAAACAGAACATCATTTGTCAACATTGGTTCCAACTATTCGTTAGTTTAGAAATATGGTCAAAGTGAAGATAGATTCCAGGAATATGAAAAACGCACATTACATCTTGCTTGTTAGTACTTACACCTACAGACTCTAACTCGTATAGAGTTAGATGTGAAGCAGTAGTAGATTAGTTTATTTGACAGGGACAGTGCAATAAACATAGACAATTAATCAAAGACAATCAATCTGATGTGTTGCACATAGAGTGTATAGCTATTAGCTAATTTGCAACTCTTGTCCCTGGATGGGCTTTAGAAAAAAGAATCAAGATAAAAAATATACACAATAACCACATACATCAATGCAGAAAAATTATAAATACACAATTATAAATATTATAAATATTATAAATACACAAATATAACAGCCTGACTCACATTTAACATAAATATTATAAATACACATATATTATAAAATATTATAAATACACAAATATAACAGCCTGACTCACATTTAACACATATAACATAACTCACATTTGCCTATTTCAGGCCTTCCTCCCTCCGTCACTCACTATAAACAAACACATTTATTCCTTCCCTTCATTCACTCTCACTTTGCAGACAAATAATTCATACATGAGTACATTCTTGTTTATTTTTCAGCCAGTTTTTAACATTTTTAGTGAATGTTTTAAAGTCCGTTATTATTTTAATTTCATTTGGCATTGTGTTCCAGATGTGACTGCCCTTTATAGAGAAAGCTGTTTGTCCAAATGTGGTTCTGCGGTGGAATATTTTACAGTTATTGTTAACAGAACTCCTGGTGGCTCTGCTGCTGTCCTGTCTTTGGACGAAACCAGCAAGTGGCTCGGGTGCTGATTTATGGAAACATTTGAACGTTAATTTCAGAAGACAGAGGTCAATGAAGCTCTCAAAACTCAATAGGTTGTATTTTTTTAAAACATTACAGTGATGCCACCTAATGGGCTTTTTGTCCAAGATTTTTAGGGTTTGATTATATAATGAACCTATATGTCTTATTGTGGAAGGGGCTGCTTGAGCCCAGACTGTCAAACAGTATGATATATGAGAAAAAACCATAGAATGCATATACAGTGCAGCTGCTTCGTAAGGTATGTAATATCTAATTAATTTAAAGCAGTTCAGATTTTTTTTTACTGTTTTTGAAATTTTCTTTATATGAAGATTAAATTTGAGTTGAGGATCTAGTACAATGCCAAGGTATTTGAATTCTGTAGCTAAACTGATGTCATGATCATGTATATTAACTTTAAAATGTTGCAGGTTACATTTTTTGATTGAAAAGCACATTGAGACTGTTTTCTGAAGGTTCAGCAATAGATGGTTCTTGAGGAGCCACTCTTGGACATCAACCATACTTGTAGACAGTACATCTGCAGCCTGTGCTGGAGTCTTGGCAGCTGTGTAAATAACTGCATCATCTGCATAAAGTTGGCATGTTGCAGCTGAGCAGTGTAACGGCAAGTCATTAATAAAAATGCTGAAAAGTAAAGGACCAAGAATGGACCCTTGTGGGATACCCATGCGGTTGTTTAAAAATGAGGATTTATCCTGGTGAACTTTTACACACTGTTCTCTATTCTGGAGATAAGATGCAAACCATTCTAATGTATTTGGGGAGAAGTTAAAAGATACCATTTTGGATAAAAGCAAACTGTGGTTTACAGTATCGAAAGCCTTTTTGAGATCTAGAAAAACAGCTCCTACCACATTACCCCTGTCCAAGGACTGTTTGACGTTTTCAATAAGGCAACAATTTGCTGTTTCTGTTGAGTATCCTGGTCTAAAACCAAATTGATGTGGATGAAGAAGTTGACTGTCTTGTAAGTAGTCTATCAGCTGTGTAGCTACAACTTTTTCAAGAACCTTAGATAGGACTGGTAAGATAGAGATTGGGCGGTAATTGCATATATCGTCTTTACTGCCTGATTTATGAACTGGTATGACGACAGCTTTTTTCCAGCCAGATGGAAATGTACTAGACCTAATGGAGAGATTAATGAGATGAGTCAGTGGTTTGATTAATATTTTGCTGTGCATTTTGAGAAAGGAGGTGCTCATATTGTAGATATCATTAGTTTTTGAGTTTGACAGTGTTTTAACAATACCAGCAATTAACTTCTCATTTACCTCATCGATGTGAAAAGTATCTGTTGGAAGTATGGAATTTGTGTTGTTGAGCACATTTGGCAGCACAAAAATTTTTGTTAAGTCTTCCACAGAGCCCACAAAGTGTGAATTAAATTCATTTGCCAAAGTAGCCTTGTCACTGACGGTCTTGCCATTGATTCTAAGTTCCTTTACCCCCTTCTGATCGTTTTTTTTATTAGTTAAGTTATTTAAATGCCTCCATAGGGAACTGTTGTTACCCTTTGCATGATCTATCAGTTTATTGTAATAAGATATTTTTGATTTTCGCAGCTCATGTACCACTTTATTTCTTAAACTTTTGTACACAAGGTGATCATTTTGTAGTTTGGAGGTTAGTGATGTTTTCAGTGCATAGTCTCGCCTCTTCATAAGTTTTCTTATTTCATTATTTAACCATGGTAGGCTCATCTTCTGTTGTCTACTTTTAATTTGCTTTGAAAATTTTTCTATAGACTTTGTGATTGTTGCAGTTATAAAATTACAACAATCATCTACTTCACATGTTGCCATGAGCTGCTCCCAATTTTGATTCTCTAAGTAATGTTCAAACTCCTCATTTTTTGATTTGGGGATAATAAAATTTGATTTGTCAATATCGACTCCCCCAAAATACTGTAGTCGCTTTTTAGTAAGTTTCCTGACAGCAAGAACCATGTTATGATCTGAGAGACCAGTTACAAGATTATAGGTTCTGGTTATTCGTTCTGGTTTATTAGTAAATACCATGTCAATAAGTGTTCTGGATTGTTTGGTTATCCTGGTGGGTCCTTTGATGATTTGCTGGTAATTAAATTTAGTCATGAGGCTTTTCAGTTTTTGTTTGTCTTTTTTATCAGACCAGTTGATATTAAAGTCACCATGAATTATTGTTTCTCTGTTCTTCTCAAGTTGTTTAACCAGATGGACTAGCAGTGGACTAGCAGTAAATGATGGTGTAGTTTGAGGCAAGAGAACACGCTTGTGTTGACCTTTTGTCTCCTAACTGTGGTTTTGGGATGCAGGGGAGATGCATCTTCCTCCGCTGTCAATTCCTGAGTAAATCTCACTCTTGTGGTACACAGAAGCAAAGGCCGTTTTGCTGAAGCATTGGGGCTTTATTTATATACCGCACTGTTGTCAGAAACAAATTCTACCTGCTCTGGTCGCCTCGCTCTTTCTACTTATCCGCAAAAAATCACACAGCATTCGCCACACACACCGGGGAGGGGGGGGGGCGCCTCTGCTGCGCAAACGCCATCACTCACTCACTCACGTCTACGCACCGAGCTGGCCCATCCAAACACACGCACCACCCCACAACACTTGATAGAGCTGACATATGTATTAATCACGCTATGATAAAGTACAATATCGCGCAAAGCGCACGAGCGTGTGCTTTGCGCACCAGTGTTGCGGATGAAATAAGGGAACCAAGTGTTGAGGCACGGAATAAGTGCAGGCAGGACACGCAAACTGAAGTTTAAAAGGGTGTTTATTTCATCCTCCAGCACTGTGGAGCGAGCCCTTTTTTTTATTATTACTTATTTTGTACCCATTGGTAGATGTTTTGCAGTCTGGTGACAAGCCACCAGCTGCCAGTCGCTGCGTGCGCAAGCGCCCCTTAACTCCCTAACCTGCATGTTTTTGACATGTGGGAGGAAACTGGAGAAATCCCGGAGTAAACCCATGCAAACACGGGGAGAACATGCAAACTCCACAGATCACTGTTGGCCGGGGGCAGGGATCGAACCCACGATCTCCGCGATCCCCCAGCCAAGGGTAAACTGTGCTGCCCACTGCGCACTGTGGTTAGTACAAAATAAGTAATAAAAAAAAGGGCTCCCTCCACAGCTCTGGAGTGAGCTTTGTGCTGGAAGATGAAATAAACACCCTTTTAAACTTCAGTTTGCAGTGTCCTGCCTGCACTTATTCCGTGCCTCAACACTGGGTTCCCTTATTTCATCTGCAACACTGGTGCGCAAATTTTGCGCGATGTACTTTATCATGTCAGCTCTAAGTGTTGTGGGATGTCTGGTGCGTGTGTTTGGATGGGGCAGCTCGGTGCGTAGACGTGAGTGAGTGAGTGATGGCGTTTGCGCAGCAGAGGCGCCCCCCCCCTCCCTCCCCGGTGTGTGTGGCGAACGCTGTGTGAAGCCCCAACGCTTCACCAAAACGGCCTGTGCTTCTGTGTACCACAAGAGTGAGATTTACTCGGAATTAAACCGCGAAGGAAGATGCATCTCCTCTGCGTCCCAAAACCACAGTTAGGAGACGAGCACAAGCGTGCGATCACAGACATGTCTGCCTGCGCTTTGAGCGATATTGTCACAGCGTGATTAATAAGCTTTATCAGGCATGCGCTACAGCGCGCGATCACCGAGCATTTAAACATTTTTACACATTCATACAGTGTTATATGGGCACTGGAGGCAATGCGGGTGAAGTGTCTTGCCCAGGGACATGTTCATAAAAATTAAGCTATACATCAACAAGCCTTGACCAGAGTATTTTGTGTGTGCAGTGAAACACGTGGTTCGCCATTTGGTCTTTGTCGAGGCATTGTTTACATGAAATGAATCAACTACTGACTTGCAAAGCCACCCATTGTTTTTCAATGACAATAGTAATGAAATAAATGCAACTCACCATTCCGACACTGTTCTTCAACGTATAATATCGTGGAGATTCTGCACGGTGTACTCCTTGGCTGTTCACGATCTGTTCACGAAACTGGTGTGTTCCTGGCGCATGCGCGACAGCGCCCTCTGGTGGCGCCGCCGCCAATCACCCCCAGAGGTGGGGGAACATTGACTTGGGCCACATCTGGGCTGAATGACTCAAACTGGATACTGTTGCCCGTAATGTGGCCCACCTCTGGCCCACATCAAACACCCCACAGCCACACCTACCCCAGACATGCCACAGATAAACCAGATCTGGCCCACATCACCCTTGCTGACTGGGTAGTCCTTTGTTTTCATTTTTGGCACGGCTAGGGTTTGTGCCGTGTGGTGCCACCCCGGGCAATTGTGGTTGTTGCGCTGGAGTGGCACCGGCAGCGTCCGGCTTAACAGTGGTACTCGGCCGGCTATCGGAGCCCCGCTGCGCTTGCTCTCTGGACCCTTCCACCTTTGCGGGGGCTAAACCATGCCGTTCGGGTCCCCCATCCTCGGGACCACAAACACTGGCATGGAGCCCCCATCTCGTCGGCGTACTCTGGTGCTGGCGGCATCCCTCTTCACCTGGAATGGGCCACCCAAAGTCCCACACTTCTTCGCCACTTCCCACATAAAATGGCCGGTCCCACAGTCTATCACCTGACCACTCCTCCACTTCTCCACAGGTGATGGAGAACCCAGGCCCATAAAACAAGTCACAGCCCATTAAATTATTACCATCTCGAGACACCATGAACTCGGCTGCGCACATAGAGGCCTCCTTGTACCTCACCGACAGCCACACCGAGCCCACGATGTCAAGGGGATTACTGTCATATCCATAACAGGCTATGCTCCTTCTACTCACAGTTGAAAGGGTTAATGTATAGTTAGTGCCAGAATAATAATTCTGTAGGTGATCTCCCATTATGCTCTACACATATTCATACAAATTCTGTTTGCATGCTTATGAACAATTATGTTATGATAAACTGAGATAATAGGAATGAGACAAAAGTATAGAGCTCTCTCTCTTTTCTCTCTCTTTTAAGTCAGGTCTTTTCACATTAGTTACACACCCAAACAACATTCTTACACACACTTTTGATAGTACATTTTAGGAGAAACTAACGTGAACAGCGGATGGCCTGTTCACGTCAGAGTTAAACTAGCCAATCAGATAGTCGCGTATAAGCCCATCCCATTGTACTGGGTCGCCCAACCCGAGAGGATAATTGTAACGTGCACCCGGAAGTCGGGGTTCAGTGTGGCAACGCTCCAGAGGGAGCTGCGTCACGCTGCACCCAGCGCTGCTTGCTTTACATGTGACTTCTAAATAAATGTACCATCCTTTAAATTGAAGAAATCTCCAGTTTGTTCTTGGATCTTTCAATCAAAGAATCGGGTATTTTTCTAACAAATTGGTGCTGTGACCCGGATTGAATTATTCCAAGACGAGCCTGAAAAAACTACATCGGAAGGACCCATAAACTACATTGGAAGGACCCTTTTGCAGACCACTACAAAATTCTGCAGTTTGGCCATTCTAAATTTACAGTTGTCTGATAAAGGAGTATATCCGATCTCGAAATTTATCATTTGGTTGGGAGTCGCATGTAAAGTTTAAACAATAGTTTGAAAAGTTAAAGAGAGTGCATGTGTTCTATTTTCAGTCTGAGACAGAACGGCCGCGGTCCTGGACGTACATGATGGGTGTATGGTCCGTCAAATTTTAAAACATTTTGGAGTCAGTCTGAACCAAAATAAGAGACTTAGGATGCCAGGGTGACTAATAATCACCCAGGTTCGTCTCCCAAATTATAAGCTAGGTTTTAGCAACCTGATGCCGGGGGAACCATGAAGAGTTTCACCTGAAGCCACTCTGGGAGTGAAGCCGCAATCGTCTAATTTGCTGGCCATAAGACACTGCTTGTTCTCGGAGCCGAAAGGAGACCCCGAGGGAAAGTGTCCGCTGTGGATCAGAGCTAAACACGTTACCGCTTGTGCATTGGGGGACCTGCCGAGGCCTCAGCGAAAGTACCCTCTGTTTAACAAAAGATTAGATGGATCGTGAGATTCTGGGTTGCAGTCTGTACCCAGAACTGATAAGACAATAGGAGGCAACGGCCGTGCCTGTCTTCCAAATTGAAATCCAGGGTTAGCCTGATTTCGGTTGCAGTAGTGAGTATATATAAAGGTACTCTTAATACGTTATAAGAATCTCAGACTACATCATGAGTGAGTAACGTAACAAGCAGCCACAAGAATCTTTTTCCCACCTTTAGTAAGGGTCTGCTCATAAGTATAAAATAATAGCTTACAGAATTGCATAAGATTCTTTTATTCCAACAATAGTGAATGCATTCATAAGTATAGAACTGATTTCTGTAAAATTTTGTGTCTCTAGGGGATAAAAGTGTGGTATAAATAAAAGTGATATTGGCTCGAAGACTTGAAAAATTCCTACCTGATTTGATACATTTAGACCAGTGTGGATTTATCCAGCAAAGACAGACCTTAGATAATATAAGACGCTCCCTACATGTGATAGGACAAATAAATAAATAAATAAGGAACAAATAACAAATAACAAATAAATAAGGAAAAGACTAAGGCTATTATTGTAGGATTAGATGCCGAAAAGACGTTCGACTAAGTCAGATGGTTATTCCTTTATAAAGTATTGGCGAAATTTGGTTTTAATGAAAATTTTATCACATTAATACAATCCCTTTATGATAAGCCAAGGGCTCATGTAAAGATCAATGGAGATCTTTCTGGCTCCTTCCTCCTGGAACGAGGAACGAGACAGGGATGCCTAATTTCACCCCTTCTATTTGCCCTTTATATTGAGCCTCTTGGCCAATTGATAAGACAGACTGGAGAGATTAAGAAGATTACAGTAGTTGGGAATGAATAAAAAGTTGCAATGTTTGCAGATGATGTACTTGTTTTTTTGGAGGAGCCTGAAGAATCTTTTATGAAGTTGATGTCGGTATTAAACAGCTTTGGGAAGTTATCTGGATACAAATTAAATATATCTAAAACTCAGGTGATGACCCTGAATTATAAAGTTTCAAAATCTCTTAAGGAAAAATATAATCTTGACTGGGATGCTGTCTCCCTAAAATATTTAGGTATAATTCTCACTAAAGACATTTCTAGACTGTTTCAAGCAAATTAAGACCCACTATCATTAGCAATAAAATCAGACATAAACAGATGGAATCTTGTACCCTTTCGCAATCTAAACTCAAGGATTATTGCAGTGAAAATGAATATAGTTCCCCGATTGCTGTATTTACTTAGAACATTATCTATTGAAGTGAGTGACAATCAATTCAAGGAATGGGACAAATGGATTTCACGCTTTATATGGCAGTGGAAGAAACCAAGAATACGCTATACTGTTTTACAATTAAGGAAAGAAAAGGGTGGAGCAAAGCTTCTTTGTTTAAAATACTATTATTATGCTTCTCAAGTTATTCCTCTATTATATTGGTGTAACCCAGACTTCCAAGCCAATTGGAAGATAATAGAATCCAACATATCACCTATATTCCCCTTACAAGCTGCAATTTCAGATAACAGGGATGGCAACAGGAAATTCTGATTTCAGCTGAAATCTAATTTGGTCGATTGACTTACGGGGGGGCCGGGGGGGCGCAGCCCCCCTGAAGCTGGGAGGTTTTCAGTAAAATACAAGTAATTTAGACTGAAAAAAATGATTTAAAAAATGAAATACTAGACTTAGATAAATCATTAAATTTAATGAAAAGTTAACTTACTTTTTCTTCAATGTTGTCTCACTGTCTTTAGTCCAACATATTTAACAGTTCTATTAGAGTTTTTTACACTATTTACACTGGTCACCAAGTCACTTCTAATGTGAAACTTTCTTCCTTTTGGCAGCAAGCTGTGTCAGTCTCTGAACTTTGAACTTCATCTCCTTTTCTGGTTTCTTCAGAAACTGTCCAAGTGTTTCTGTTACCTCATTGAACTTTGAGCCAATTTTCACCTTTACTGTCACTTCGCTCCCCGAAGCTCCTGGGTTTTTATGATTTTTAAGTACCAGAACTGTGCTTACATGACATAAAACAAACAGCTGAATGCCACTTATTACTGTATAATATTGACTTATGTTCCAAGAAGATAGCATTCCTAAACTAGAAAAGCACTCAGAGCGCATCCCTCCGCCAAGGCTCCTTCCGTTTGTCATGGATCAACTCCAAAATGTAATGGTTTTGTGTGTAGGCCTATAGCCACTTGTGATGAAAATTGCATCAAAGTCTGTCCATCAGTTTTGGAGTATTGTTGCTAACACAATGTGAGAAGATAAGCGCCTTGGCTGAGGTATGCATTCTCAGATCATCACCAAAATATAATGGGTTCCTCTCTAGCCCAAGAACCACCTCTGGTGAAAATTTTATCCAAATCCATCCAGTAGTTTTTGTGTAATCCTGCTGCACAAATACAAAAAAAGCCCTTGATAGAGGTATGCACTCTCAGATCATCACCAAAATCTAATCATCTGTTCCCTGTGCCATTGCACACCTTTCCTGAAAATTTCATGAAAATCTGTCCATAACTTTTCCTTGCTAACAAACAGACAGACCAACGCCGATGAAAACATAACCTCCTTGGCGGAGGTAAATATTCCAACAAGCATTATCCATCACATGCTTTAACACTTGATCAAATCAAAATCAGTTAATTTTATCTATTCCATAATAGAAATAAAATTCCAACATACCATTACTTTTTATAATTTCAGCATTCATTTCAGATCACCAGTTTCAATCTCCATTGAGTCTTGAGCAGCTCATTTTCCTCCCCCGCGCAGCTCAGCTCAAACAGCCGCTGTACGCTACACTCAAACGGAAAGCGAGTCGACTGGACTCCTGAACGGGAGCAGGCGTTCTGAGGTTAAAACAGCGCTCATTACCCACGTCTCGGACATGGGCATAGCGGCCGTCGTGGAGCAATGCGTTGCCGGTTCTTGGCAGCCGCTCACCTTTTTTTTAAGCAGGTCTTTGCACGACAGTGAGCGTAAATACAGCGTGTTCGACAAAGAGTTAATGGCTCTCTACCTGGCGTACGCCACTTCCGGTTCTGGCTGAAAGGGCACACTTTCACTGCGTCGTGGACCATAAGCCGCTAACGTACTTAACGTACATATAATATACAAATAAAGCGGAATTCGGTGAATTACCGGAAAAATCACATCCCTGAGAACAAGCCGAAATGGATTTTTGACAAAGCATACGAGCCATTTGATTGGTCCAATCGTTTGCAACTATCCAATCGCAGGGCTGTTTACAATACAGCAGTAGCTTGAGTACATCCGGGTTATCGCGAGACTTTGGGGAAGCGCCGAGCGCGTATTTTTTTTTTTCCAAACTTTATTGAGAACAAGGTAAAGGTACAAAATTATGACATAGATGATGATAAAATCGGCGGAAATCCGCGGATCGGCGGAAAATTGCCATCCCTGAGATAAAAGACTAGCTGACCAATTACAGGGTCTAAACCCTTGGATTGAACACACACTTAAGGTATGGCATAAAGTAGTGAAAACCTGTGAAATAGGAAACATGCTAAGAAATTTCAGATGGTGTGCCTATGACACAGATTTTCAACCCAACAAAAGTGATAAAATATTTCAAACTTGGACAAAAAAAGGACTGACAACGTACCTCACCTTTACAAGCAAAAGAACACTACAGAATTTCCAGTCCCTACAAACCAAATTTGGTCTTGAGCAAGTAGACTTCTTCAGGTACCTCCAAATACGTGATTATTTTAACCTGTTGCACTTCGGTGTACCGCGGGCGGACACGTCTCTGCATCCTAGGGCGCACGAGGGCATCTAGGAGGCACTGAAAAAAAAAAAGCTGCATTTCCGTTCTTCCACTACAGACACAGCCGCGAACAGAAAGCCAAAGGAGTGCTTTGATTGGTTTAGATGTGATTGACCTCTCATTCGACTAATAAGAGCCTTGAATTGGGTTTCTGAAACCCTGAAGAACCAATGACTGAAAACCTAGCAAAAAGGACCCGCCTACCAACGGCTGCGAATACATTGAGCCAATTGAAGCACAGTAGTTCGAAAGCGTGCCTCTCTTGCAAAATCTGTTTTGTTTTTAGCCGCTGGGTGACACACACTCTTTTTTTCTTACTACTGTTCTTATTTGTTTTGAAAAATCGTTCGCCAAAACCGCAATCATGGAAGAGCAAAACCGCAATAATGGAATCATGGTTTGACCGGGTCGCGTGACCAGAACCACGAGTCGTAACAAGCGGACCAGCGTCATGTTCGTCTGACAATGAGGAAGAGAAGTTCGCCAGCGACACTGCTGTTGTGGACAGGTAAGTGTTATAAGCTAAATTATTCTTTATCCCTGAAAATTGTAATCAAAATTGCTTTTGACCGATCAGTAATTACAACGGTGCGTCATGGCCACATGACGTACCGTTGACGCCCCCCCCCCGCTACTCTTCTGTAGCCAATTGCAGATATTATTGCAGATATTTTAGTACAACTGTGCGTAGTAGACCGCGCCGCACCGTGACCGCGGCGTACCGTGACCGCGGCGCACCGGGCGATGTCCGTCCTCTGTAGCGGGGGGGGGGGGGTTGTTATCTTCTACATTACAGATATTCTAGTATAATTTCTAGTGCACTGTAGGTTATTTTTTCTTGTAAAAAAAGCCACACATTTTTTACATGGCATGCTTCTTTGTGTGTGGTGGCTTGTTTGTTCACTCATTCATTCATGAATGAATAAACAACCCCCCCCCACACACACACACAGCCCTGAGTGTCACCTTTCATTAGAGCCCAACATCAAGCTTCTATATTGAATCATTCAAAAGTTACAGACGTTTTTCCAAACTGTGCCATTTGGCACAATTTGGCATAGTTCAAAAACGCCTGGGAACAACCTGTGAAGAAAGCTGTGTAATATAATCATTTTTTGTGGTATTGTTACAAAATTTTGACCTCAGCTGGATAACACTTGGTTCTACATTTCTGTTGCATTTTCCAGCCCGTATCTGACAGCTATGTGTTATTTGCAAGCATTTGTATCTAAAAAAACACCCAGGCGAAATTTATTTTCTTCAAGTTCAGTATGTTTAGATGACTGTTACTCAGTGGCAGGAGCACTTAGAGAGATTATGTCTGTTTAACCAAAAAATTCAAAGTGTTTTCTTTTAAATGAGACCAACCCCATGAAGATGCTGCAAAGGGTTGAAGAACAGCTTTTGATTTACTTTGGGTACGTTATTTTTTGGCATTTTTAGGGAAATTGACCAGAGTGCAAGGGGTTAACAAGCATAACAAATCTCTAAACCTATCTTCAACAGAGTCACACTTTTTTAAAATTTTAAAGTCAGCTTATGACACTTCGATGAAAAAGGCAATTTCTAAGTTATATAATTGAATGCTAATTGCAAGGAACGATGATACGCTACGCATTAAGAATAAGTGGGAACATGAAGCGGGAATGGGCATTTCTGATGAGAACTGGGAAAAAATTTGTGTCTTTCAATGGTCCTCCACAAACTTATTGGTATGGAGAGAACACTGTTGGAAAAATGTGATAAGATTTTTTAAGACTCCTCACCAAAGTAAATATAGAAACATAAATAATGAGTGTTGGAGAAGGTGTGGCTCTGTTGAAGCAAATTATTTTAATATATTCTGGGAATGTCCGGTTTTGCATCAGTATTGGTCTGGATTTCATAAGGCTTTAAATGATATCTCCAAGGTAAACATTGCAAACGACTTTTTAAATTTGTATATGGGTCTTGTTCTAACTCTGGACAGAAGAGGGGACATAAAATTGCTGCAGACGCTCCTAGCAGCCAGTAAGAAATCAATTACTAGAAAATGGTTAAACCCAGCCCCACTCACACTCAATGATTGGTTTGGAATAATTTTGGAAATCTTGTGTGATATCCTACCGTGTAGCAATGATCACACTTGAGTTATTTCTTTGGCTAACTCTTGCCATTTATTCTGCAACACACACGACAATGACTGAACATGGATTCTGCGCGGGGTTTTTACACTCTTATTCTCATGTGTCCCCTTAGTAGTAGTGCTGAACAATACAGGTAGTTCCCCCTAGAGGCATGTGCCAGTAATGTTTTCATTTAGATTTGCAGTCGACCACATCCCTCCCCTCTAGATTAAACTACTCTTAATTACACTAGCCAATTACTAGACATCCTGGAACTCCCATTTAACCCTAAACTATCACAGTTACTTTTTAACTTCTTAAACACATGTGCCATACACATAATTTCTTTCTCTCTTTTTTTTTTTTTTTTCACATGTATAACACACATAACAGTCTAACTGGGGAATTGGTTTGACTACCGCATCCCAGTGAGGTTCCAGGACGCATTCTTGTCCTGTGGCTGGGGAACTCACTACTGACTAAGTATAGTCCTTCAAGTAGTCTGGAGCTTTCCTAGCTCGCTGAGATCTTCTCACGGCGGGTGAGCCAACTGCAGGTGAAGACTCAGACTGCTCCACTGTTTCGGCTGCTGCAGTGCTGCCAGTAGAATCTGCAGAGACGGGTACCTCAGGTATCACCTGAAATGGTGGTTCGTTGATGCTCTCCTCAGAATGGTTGTCAGACAACACCTCTGGTGCCATCGGCAGGGGAATGGAGCTCCTACCACGAACTTGGTCGATGTGTCGCCTCACCACTTGTCCATGGCCTAATGTCACCTTGAATGACACAGGGCCTGTCTTTTCTGTTATTTCTCCTGGTACCCAGGCTGGTCCTGAGCCAAAGTTGCGGGTGTAGACCACGTCTCCTTCTCTCAGTATTCTCTCTCTAGCATGCATGTCATGATAACCTTTTTGTTTCTCTTGTTTGTCATGCACTTTGTTTCTGAAGTCTGGATGTATTAAGTCAAATGTTGGCCTCAACTTCCTTCCACACAACAGCTCAGCTGGTGACTTGCCAGTTGTAGATTGGGGTGTTATTCGATAGCTGAACAGAGCTCGCGACATTCGGGTTTCAATAGAGTCTCCTGCCATCTTTTTCATGAGTGACTTGAACGTCTGCACGGCCCTCTCGGCTAAGCCATTAGAAGAAGGATGGTATGGCGCAGTCGTGATGTGACGTATGCCATTCTTTTCAGAAAACTCTTGGAACTGTTCACTCGTAAAACATGTACCGTTATCTGATACTATGATTTCAGGTATGCCATGTTGGCTGAAACTCTTTCTAAGACTTTCAATGGTAACAGTAGAAGTAGAGCTACTCACAGAATATGCATCGATCCACTTTGAGTATGCGTCAACTATGATCAGGAACATTCTTCCCATCCATGGACCTGCGTAGTCAATGTGAATTCTTCTCCATGGTTTATCTGGAACTTCCCAGGGATGTAGTGGGGCTGCTGGAGGACTGTTCCTGTTCTCCTGGCATGCCGCACATGACTTCACAAGCGCCTCCACCTCTGCATCCATGTTAGGCCACCACATGTAACTCCTCGCCAACGCTTTCATGCGAGTGATGCCAGGGTGTGCTTGGTGTAGTTGTTGCAGTAAGGCATTCCGCCCAGGTGGTGGAACAACCACGCATCCTCCCCACAGGATACAACCTTCCTGGGTGCTGAGCTCATCCTGTCGTCGGGCATAGGGAATGAACTCAGGACTGTTCATCTTCGGCCATCCTCGCAAGATGTATTCTCGCACTCTTGCTAGAACAGGGTCTTTGTCTGTCCACTTCTTTATTTGTTGTGCATTCACCAGGGGCACGCCGATATCTTCAAACAATAGCACTCTCTCCTCCTCCTCAGGCGTGCTGTCTCTTCCTCCATCCAAGGGTAGCCTACTCATTGCGTCAGCATTCGTATGGTCCCGTCTGGCTTTGTAAACGATGGTGTACTCATACGCTGCTAATGTAACGGCCCATCTCTGAATTTTCTGAGATGTCATCTGGGGTATGGCTCTCATTTCACTGAACAGTGAAATTAGTGGCTTGTGGTCAGTCACTATAGCGAACTGTCTCCCGTACAAGTATTTGTGGAACTTTTTTACACCAAATACTACTGCAAGGCCCTCCTTGTCTAGCTGGGAGTAGTTTTTCTCAGCTGCACTAAGAGTTCTTGAGACGAACCCTATGGGTCTCTCTGAGCCATCCTCCATACGATGAGAGAGTACAGCTCCCACACCGTAGGGTGATGCGTCACACGCCAGGATGAGTGGTTTGTTTGAATCATAGTGCACTAACACACTACAGGACTGAAGTAGCGCTTTGGACTCTTCAAACGCCTTCTGCTGCTTGACCCCCCATGACCATTTTTCTTCCTTCTTAAGTAAGGTATGTAGTGGTGCCAGCAGCGTGGAGAGCTTTGGGAGGAACCTATGGTAATAGTTCAACAAGCCCAGGTAGGCTTTTAACTCAGTAACATTTTGTGGCTCAGGCGCCTCCGCACTGGCTTCCACTTTGTCTGTCAGAGGGTGTAGACCACTGGCGTTGATCTTGTGGCCTAGGAACACCACCTCTTTTCCCATGAACTCACACTTGCTTCTTTTCAACCTCAGACCGCTTTTCTCCAACCGTTGAAGCACTTCCTCCAGCGTTTTCAGATGTTCTTGTTCATTTGGTCCTGTACAAAGGATGTCATCCAAATAAATGGCAACATTCGGAATTCCACCTAGGATGCCCTCCATAGTTCTCTGGAATATAGCAGGACTGGAAGCTACTCCAAATGGTAAGCGTGTGTAGGTATATAAGCCTTTGTGTGTATTGATGGTTACATACTTTCTTGATTCTTCTTCCAAGACTACCTGTTGGTAAGCGTGACTCATGTCTAATTTCGTGAAGTGTCGGCCGCCATTCAGCGGTGCGAAGAGGTCCTCCACTTTAGGAATTGGATACTGATCCACCCGTGATGCTCGATTGACAGTGAGTTTGTAATCTCCACATATTCTAATGGAGCCATCCGGCTTTCTCACTGGGACTATGGGCGCCGCCCATTCTGCAACCTGCACTGGCTCAATGATCTTGTCATCCAGCAGCCTCTGTAGCTCGCTTTCGACCAGTGGCTTGACTGCATAGGGCACCGGTCGGGGTTTGCAGAATCGTGGTTGGGCCTCCTTGTCCACATTAATCTTTGCAGTGACACCTTTTAGCTGTCCTAAGCCTTCTTTGAACACCTCAGCGTGTCTTTCGAGGATCTCCTCCAGCTGCAATTTGGGCTGAGATTCCACCTTATTCACCAACTGATCAATCATGGCCAGTTCTTGTAGCCAACTTCGCCCTAGTAGATTTGGTCCTTCGCCCCCAACTACTACTACAGGTAAGTCCTTTTCTTTGTTTTTGTGTTGCACCTTCACTTGTGCCATGCCTAGCACGTCTAGCTTCTCTCCTGTGTATGTTTTTAATTTTAATGAACAGGGATTTAATTCTGCTGTGTCTGTTTTCTTCCACAGTTGTGTATATTGCTGTTTACTTAATATGGTTACTCCACAGCCTGTATCAACTTCAAATGTTACTTTCATTCCATTGACATTCATGGTACGCGTGATGGGCGCTACCTTGGTCAGCTCATCTGACGTGTTTTAAATTGTGTGAAAACCCATGTCTTCTGTATCACTTTCTCCCTCCCCTCTAAGTTGATTCGCTCGCTGTTCCTTTCCTGGGCCCTTGTTTTCATTCTTTTGCCCTTTAACTGTTGCCTTCTGCACCTGTGCATTGCCCACCTTTGTTCTACATGCTTTCTTAATGTGCCCTCGCTTGCCACAATTATGACACAGCTCAGTGGCAAATTTGCACTCGGCGGCATTGTGCTGGCCTTTGCAGCGATAACAACTGGGGAATTTGCGCTGAGTTTTGTCAGTCGACACTTTGTAGACACCTACTTGGGTCTTAGGCACACGAGCATGTGTTGCTGTGTCCTCTGCTAGCTTCCCTTGCATTTCTCTCACATCTTTAGATGCTGTTTCCATCGCTTGGCATAATTCCAAAGCCTTCGCAAAAGTGAGTTTTGTTTCAGATAAAAGTCGCCGTTGCATTCGGTCATCATTCACTCCACACACAAGTCTGTCTCTTAACATTTCTTCCAATGAGTCTTTGTAATCACAGTGCAGTGCTAATTTCCTCAATTCTGCCACATACTCTGCTATGGACTCAGTGTTCCTCCTTATGCGTGAATTAAATTTGAATCGTTGCACGATTTCACTCGGTTTGGGGCTGAAGTGCTTCTGAAGCTCAGCAGTAAGCTGGTCGTACGTTTTATCTTTCGGTAATGCAGGGCTTACTAAATTTCTCAACAAGCTGTAAGTAGTTGCGCCAACTCCACTCAACAGTACAGCCTTCCGTTTGTCCGGCTCCTCAATATCATTAGCTTCGAAGAAAAAGTCCAACATTTCACTATATTCTTCCCATGACTGAGTCGAGTTATCAAAAGGGGTTACCGTTCCGATTACAGCCGCCATTGCTCGTCGTGGTGGGGAAACCTCGTTTTCCTCCTCTGAACTTGCACTCAAACTGCTGGATTCACTTGAGTTTGCCACACTTGCAATGTTCTCTGTTTCTCGTTGATAACTTTTAAATCCTCGTCGCCAATTGTGTGATATCCTACCGTGTAGCAATGATCACACTTGAGTTATTTCTTTGGCTAACTCTTGCCATTTATTCTGCAACACACACGACAATGACTGAACATGGATTCTGCGCGGGGTTTTTACACTCTTATTCTCATGTGTCCCCTTAGTAGTAGTGCTGAACAATACAGGTAGTTCCCCCTAGAGGCATGTGCCAGTAATGTTTTCATTTAGATTTGCAGTCTACCACATCTTCAAAATGGAAAAATTGACGTATTTGTTAAGAATTCAAAGGGAAAAATTTTATTCAATTTGGAATAAGTGGATTCATTTTATATCCCCTATTCGGAATGATTTTGTATGACTCCAGATGTAAACATCCTTGTTGAATCACCTTGCTAAGACTGAAATTTTGTTTATTTATTCTTCCATATGAGAAGAAGGAATGACTGTAAGCCCCCAGTTCAGTTTGTTTAATTTTTTTTTGTTTTTAATTTTTTTTGTTTTTGTTTTTGTTCCTATAAAACAAATAAGAGAAGGACTATGATGCAAATGTCTGAATGCTATATTTGTAAAAAATGACATCCTTTTCTAATAAAAACATAAATGAGAAAAAAAGAAACTCTGAATAGGCTGAGGGAGGATGATAAACTATGGCAAAGAGAATTGGGTTCAGGACAAGATTGCCAACAAGCCCCACACTGAGGACCAAACCTCCAAAGGAATTAAAACATAATTTTTGCTTAACATTAACTAGTAATTTAGAATGGAAAATTGCCGCCACTCCACCACCACGACCAGAACCTCTGGGGTTATGGCAGTTTAAATACCCAGAGGGAGTTGATTCATTCAGACCAACATAATCATCTTGCCCGAGCCAGGTCTCTGTGAGGGATAGTAGATCGATCTGATGATCAATTAATAGATCATGAACCAGAAGAGACTTAGAAGTTAGAGACCTAATGTTTAATAGACCACATTTAATTTTTAAATTCTGGGGAGGAACAGAGGCCAATTTGTTAATTTTAGGGACTTGAGGCTGGATTTGAATTTTACCAACATTTTGTTTAAGCAGTTTGGGATGTTTATGCATTCTATTTTTATTAACTTTTTTATTAACTTTAAAGGGAGAAGAAAAAGGTTCTCTGAGGAAGGAGACAGGGGCAAAGTTGAAAGGTGGTGGATGAGGAGGAGCAGCAGAAGTGCGTGTATTTTTCAAGTTGTGTTTTATTTGTCCAGGGTTACAATATTTAGGGCAACGGGAGACAGACACAGTCTCTGTAGGATTATAAGTCAAAGGCTGATCCAAACGGTAAAAACCACCTGAATTAATGGGATCGATACAAGAAAAGGGAACAGAACCAAAAAAGGGCAGTTTGGCAAACCCAGAAGCTTCAGAGCGAGTAAACACACCAAGTCCCAGTCACTGTACCAAAAAACACCGAATGGAATAGAATAGATTGTCTGTTAAAACACGTGCACCAAGTCTATTTGGGTGGATGCCATCAGGCCTCATAAGTTATGGGCGGTTCCAAAATAAGTTAAAATTGTCAACAAAACCAGTGTTAAAAATAGGACAAGTAAAACACAGCCAAGAATTAAGACTGAAAGTTCTGCTAAAACAACTGCAGCCTTGTCTGAGAGGTGCCAAAGCCCAGAGATGAGCGCACGTCTGCCACAGTTCATAAGAGTGAACAGAAGGCTCCTGAAGTCACTCTTTAAAATCTCAGACGCTTCATCTGGGATGTTATTGCATCCCACATGCACAACGACAGTTTGTACGTGGGGGAATTCATTTAGCAGGTCAGGGATAAGAGCCTCAATGTCAGAGACTCTAGCCACGGGAAAAAATCGAGTGATGCAGTACCTGCTTCTGACATTCCTCATGATCGAGTCACCAATTACCAGCATCGTCTTGGGGGGTTTTGTCGGTGGATTCTGACGAGGAGAGTAATTTTGTAGAGGGTGATGTTGTTGTTGCGAAGGCGGGGTGATGCACTCTGTTCTATCTGGAGCTGGTGTGTAATTTAACAGACCCAGGGTGGTCTTTATCTGGGGTTTGCAGACATGAGCCGCCACTGAAGGAGAGGAGGGAGGACGAGGGGCGTCCACGGGTGGACGGCCAGCGTCCAGGTAGTGAAAATCCTCCAGGGAAAGGATATCAAATCTGTTTTCCAAGGACATGGGAAGAGAAGAGGCGCGGGCCATTCTGGTCGATTGACGATGGTTGTTAGCTGGTCGAACCAAGGTCCAGGGCGCACATGGAGGATGAGAGGGACCAACCGAAGCTTTGGGTTTAGCCTCAAGATGAAACCAGTGTTTGTTGCTGTGGTCATGGACGTCTGCAGAGGCTGGAGCAGGAGTAGAGGTAGATGGAGAAGCGCTGAGCTCACCCAAGTAAGTAGCCGTCTCTGCCAGCTGCGAGTCGGTAGCCGGAGCCGATGATCGCCCAAGAATGGTGGTGTCAAGGTGGTCTTCGGCCTCCCGAATCTTATAAAGGTTGGAGAGCCTCGTTTCCAACTCAGAGACCTTACTGAGGAGAGATAAACAGCGGGTACATGTCAGAGAAGGAGCCATGGCGTTCCAGGCGCTGAGATGGATGGATAGCCCGCCAGCTAGCCAGAAACAGCTAGAATAGCTAAAAACAAATTCGCTGAAAGTTAGCTAAAAACAGCTAAAAAGTTAAAAACAGGCTAGCAGGAAGCCTAGCCCGGTAAAAAGCAGCCCAGCCGGGGATCAGACCTACTCGCGTGTCTGAACGGGCTTTTAGGTGAGGCCAATACCGAGCTAACAGCAAACAAAGACTAGTAACAACAAACAGAGATAAAAAATTAAAAATGAAATCAATAAAAACAAACAAAAGTGAAGAAAATAGTACTCTGACGCAAACTTAACTGACGTCTTCCCTGACGTCTTCCCTCATTATGCTCATGGAATGGAATCCCTTGCTCCCCTAAAAATGTGTTTGCATTCACAATGCACTGAAGGTATTGGCGCCTCTCTGATATTTCTGCTGTGCTTGCAGTATGCAGCTGCTCGATTACATCTCCATGACTTACTGTACTTTTAAAGCTCTGCCAACATGTTCATACTTGACTTCTGGAGGCACTTTTCTCATGCTCACGGAAGGTATCCAAAGCCCTTTTCCAATTTGAAAATCCGGAGGTACTGAGGAGAGCATCTTTGTTGGTGCGAATATTCTGCTTTCCATACAACCGGCATGAAAAGCAAGATGTGGAATTTCTGACTACAGAGTACTCCTTCCACTTAAACTGCTCAAACCAAGCCTTGTTAAATGCTCTCTGTGACATGGTTACGTGACCCAGTGGCAAGACACGGACTCAGAATTGATACAATTAAGTTTATTAACAACAAGTATGGTGTTGGTGCATGTGATTGTAGGCTGGAACTGCCAGAGACAAAGCGGGACACCGTACGGCCTGGCAACCCTAGGAACACACAGAGAAAGGGGATTACTGGAAGTCACGGCTGGAGGTAAACAGTTACACTGTGCTTACTGTGGGAGCAGATGGCAGCGGCCCAGGTTCAGCGTGGTGACTGCAGCCAGGGAGACAGTGCCCTTCCGTGGGTGGTGCGACTCCGGCAGGAGAGTGTCCAAGAGGAGTTGGTGAGGAGGGAGTGTGGGGGAAATCCGCCGCCAGGAGGATAGGAGGAGGATTCCGCCACCACGGACTCCGCCTGTGCACAGGGGATCTGAAGACAAAGGTGAGTAGGAATTTGGTGAGCTTACGGGGCCAGCTGGAGGGATTCTCCGACGACGATGAAGCAGGCTTTGACTGGAACTTTGGTAGACAGGAGGAATTGGCGATGAGCTTGTCAGGAGCGCTGAGAGACATCTCCGCACCACCGTGACAGGCAGCATGGAAAATATAGGCCAGGCGTAATGAGGACCAGGTGTGCACGCAGCTGGGAATGACAAGCAGACCAGACCATGACAGTATTTCCCCCCAATGAGCGCCTCTTGGCGATTGTCCCAGCCTACCTGTATGTGTCCGATGGAACTCCCTGATGAGGTCTTTATCAAGTATGAGGGCAGGACGCACCCAGGACCTGGACTCCGGCCCATAGCCCTCCCAGTCCACCAGGTATTGCAGACCGTGGCCCCAGCGGCGGACATCCAGGATAGCAGTCACTCCCCACACCGGGCTGCCGTCGATCATCCTCAGAGGGGGTGGAGACCTGGGAGGAGGACACAGGGGGCTGGAAAAAACAGGCTTATTTTGAGAGACATGAAACATGGGACATATGCGAAGGGAGGGCGGGGGGGAGATCAAGCCGCACAGACACAGGGTTGACGATGCGGGAGATAGAAAAAGGCCCACTAAAATGCTGCGTAATCTTCCTGCACTCACCCTTCACATTGATGTTCTTAGTAGAAAGCCAAAACTGCTGGCCCACCTGGTATGACGGGGCTGGGGTCCGGTGGCGGTTGGCCACTGAAGCATTGCGTTCAGCGGCGCGAAGCAGCGCGGTCCGGGTTGCCCTCCACAGACGTCGACAGCGTCTCAGATGCGCCCGGACTGATGGTACGGTGATATCACCCTCTTCTTTGGGAAATAAAGGAGGAGAATACCAAAGTGAAGCCTGAAAAGGGGACATACCTATGGCAGAAGACACAGTCGAGTTATGGGCATACTCAATCCAGGGCAGGTATGAGCTCCAGGAGGACGAGTTGGTCGAAACCACGCACCACAGCGCTGCCTCCAACTCCTGGTTGGCCCGTTCACACTGACCATTAGACTGCGGGTGGTACCCGGATGACAGGCTGACAGTGGCCCCAAGGGCGTGACAAAATGACCTCCAGACCTGAGAGATAAATTGAGGACCCTGATCGGAGACGATGTCCACGGGGATCCCATGTAGCCTCACCACGTGTTGGACCAATAGGTCAGCTGTCTCCTTAGCAGTAGGCAGCCCCGGAAGGGGAACAAAATGTGCCGCCTTAGAGAATCTTGCTTCACTGGGTGAACTGCCTTGCTTGATCCTTGGGGGTGGAGTTCGGGGTTCACAGTCCCCTGAGCTCCCTCCACCTGCTGCAGTGATTAATTATGAACCTGCTTCCTTTGTGTCTCCTTTCCCTGAGCGTTCTTTGGCGCCAGGTCTACGCCGTCGGACGAGGAAGGAGCCTGCGGCCCTGGAGTACCTGGTTCTGGCCCCGCAGCCATGTCATGGGCAAAGGAGGAAGGCGGACTGCAATTTGGAGCCTGCGCAGACGAGCAAGCGTCCCCGGGTCTCCACGGAGGGACAGTCCGACCCAGCAGGTCACGGATCCCCTGCCACCACGCTGTGCGGGCCCTCGGCATGGACATCAGTGTCAGGGAATCCCCGGACTGTGGACACCATCATGCCAGCTGCGGAGCCCTCCGTAGCTGAGTGGGAACCAGAGGAGGACCTTTTACCTGCTGAACCTGTCACCATGGGTTGAGATGCCGTCTCGGCACTCAGCCCATGTTTTCCCTCATCCCTGCTTCCCATTGAGCAGCGTCTCAGCAGGCTCCCAGCTGGCAGCATTATGGACGGCTGGGGCCAATTAGTCTTCATCAGCTGGGGCGCTGCCAATGAGGATAAATAGGAGCAGCCTCGATGACTCGGGGCTGCGACATAAACACATTGCTAAGCTGAAGCCCCTTCGTCTGGTGTCAGCTTATACTCCTCTTGCAGCATTCCTGTGTTTGTATCCCGCTGTGAGTATGTACGTCTTGTTACCCCCACGTCCGGTACGAGCTGCTTACCTCTGCGCTGTGCAACCTGTGAGTGTACCTCTGCATGAGTATCTGTGCTCTCCTCATCCCTTATCCCTTACCCAAAATAAACCATCACGACTCACTGGCTTGTCCCTGGCTCTGATTGCCCGGCTCCCTAGAGCCGGATATGACAGTATGTCGCAGCCAGAAGAGTTGCCGGCGGCCGTGAGTCGCTGTGGAAATGTACCTTTCTGTCCGGGTGTCAGCGCTGCTAGCATGCCGTTTCCCAGGAGTCACTTCCGGCGCCAGGGCGACGAGCTGAGGTCCATCTCGGAGGCTGTCGACGGGACATTCTTCACCCTGCACGACGCCTCCAACGCGAGACGCTGGCATCCGGGCCATGCTGAGGAACTCCTGGACTGTCACCCTCACTCTCTGTACCATCTAGAGGACAGTGCCAGGATAGACGCTGCAGGTACACAGCGAGAGAAGCTCCACGGGGTGGATGGAAATCCCGGCAGGGAGTCGAAGTGGGCGACGTCTTTCCCCGCTTCGGAGTCCTGTTCCTGCCGCCATTCCAGTCCGGGAGTTCGCGCCAACCAGAGGACTTCCCCCGACCTGCGCCACGTCACTCGGGATTCCCTTCAAGGAGCCGCAGCTGACAGCAGTTATGTCTGGGGTCGAGTGGCTGTCGCGAGCTCCATTGTGTTTCCTGTCACCACCTTCAGGCATGTGGCGGCGGCAGTGAGGTTGATGGAGAGGACTTCAGGGCTACGAAGCTTTCCCGTGCTCGGCGCCTTCCTCGCCTCGATCTCCAATCTGGAGCGGCGAATCCTGGGTTTCCCCCTCGCTTCGTTCCCCGGGAATAGCCGCCATCACATCGCCGAGTCACCTCTGCACGAACCTCGTCCGGATCCAGTTCTGGGCCATCGTCAGGACAGTTCCTCCCACGCAGCTGTCACCTCTTCGCCTCGTCTGTGTGGAGATTCTACAGCCCCGTTCCCTGAGCCTCATTTCCCCGCTGTCATTCCTGGACATTCGGGCTGGCTCACCCCGGCTGTTTTCCCCTCCTCCTCGACGCGCTTTCTGACTGCTGTGTGTGCCTGGAATTCCGGTCTGGTGAGCTCTCTGCTGGAGACAACGCGAGCGATCCTCAGACGAACTCCCGGGGGATCCTCCGTTATCGCCGGGCGGGGAGAGGAAGAAGCAGAATCCACTACAGCAGGCGATACTCAACCTCCAGGGGGCAGGTAAGTCATTGTTTTTTCACACCTGCTTAATGATTTGCTCTGTCACATCCCTGGAGAAGTTCAGGGTTCGCAGCTCCCTGAACTCTCCCCACCTGCTGTAACCTGTATTCCTAATCCCGCATCCTCTGTGTCTCTCTCCGCCGAGCGGTCCCCGGCTCCGGGTCAACGTGGTGGGATATGGAGAGGGCCTGTGGTTCCGCAGCTACATTGCGGACGGAGGAGGGGGACTGACTGCTGCGTGGAGTCTACGCCGACGATTGAGCGTCCCCGTGTCTCCACGGAGGAGCGGTTCGGTCCAGCGGGACGAGATTCTTCTGGCTTCACGCCGAGTGGATCGTCGGCGGGGTCACTGGAGCCGGAGGAATCTCAAGCTGCGCTGACCATCGTGCTGGCTGCGGGGCCCGACGCGGCTAGATAAGATAAGATAAGATAAGATAAGCCTTTATTAGTCCCACAACGGGGAAATTCCAGGATTGCAACAGCACAGGGATAGCAACACTCAGAGCAACAATCAGAAGGCAAGAAAAAAAACAAGCAAGCAAGAGCAGCTAATATACATATGTACATATTACTATAAAATATATATATACACACACACACACAGAAACACAGTGCAGAGCATTGTAGCTGGATGGAATAAATATATGAATATATGAACACACAGTGCAGAGCATTGTAGCTAGATGGAATAAATATGTAAATATATAAACACCCACAGTACGGAGCATTGCAGCTAGGTGGAATAAATATGCAAGTATATGAACACACACAGTGCGGAGCAATGTAGCTAGATGGAATAATATGTAGATATATAAAAACACAGTGCGGAGCATTGTAGCTAGATGGAATAAATATATAGATATATAAATATAAACACACCCAGTGCTGAGCATTGTAGCTAGATGGAATAAATATGTAAATATATAAACACACACAGTGCAGAGCATTGTTGCTCTGCACTGTGATGGGAGCCTGACAACGACCTGACGACGGATCCTGGATCTTCGCAGTCCTGGACGGCGTCAGAACCCGAGATCAGGCGAGTGCTCTCCTTTCTTTTCTCTCTTTTTATCTTTGAGCACTTCAGCCTATCTCCAGGGGAGACGAGCAGGGTGCAGCCGCCCGCTGCGTCTGAGCTCGTCTCGCCGGGTTCTGGCGCTGCCGGTGATCCTGATCCCGGTTCTGTTTTCTCTTCTGAGCCTTCTTCCAGGGTCACCGGCGAGGAGTTGCTGTTCCTCGTGGTGCTGGAGGGTCCGGGTTCAACGTTGGAGGTCGGTTCTGGTGCAGTGTCCAACGTGGGTTCGCCCGAGACCCGATCGGGGTCCGACGTGGGTGCTGCCCCAGTATTGTCCAGGTCCGGTGAGGAGGTGGCCGTTTCCCTGCGGCCTGACGCCCGCCGCCCTCGTCATCGGCTCTCCCCAGAGCCTCTTCCACCGGGATCCGCTCTGATCCTTCGCCCGTCTCAACGGTCCTGGTGGTTGAGTGATGCGGGTCGACGACCCGACCCACAGAACTTTCGGTTCGGTGATCTGGTTCCCCCCACTGGTCTGTTTCCCTCTGGGCAGCCTGGTTCGGCTGCCGGTGGACTGGATTCCTGGGATCTGGGTCCGGAGTTCGCCGTCCGAACACTTCTCTTTCCCTGATTCGCCAACGGGACAATGGGCGGGGAGATCTCCGGAGCCATCTCGGCCATTTTTGGACTCTGCCTGCCATTCACCTCGGGTGTCACTTTTTCTTTTGTTATTAAGGTCACTCGGGTGTAATGTTTTGTCCTGTTGGTGGAGTCGTTTTTATAGTGCTGTGTTTTCCATCGCTCATGCTCAGCATTTTACTTTTTGTGCCATGTTTTTAGCCTCGTTTTTTCATTGTAGAGTTATGTTTTGTTTCCTTTCAGACCATGCTCTGCAGTTATCCATTTATTCCAGTCACTTTCATTTCTTTAGGTGACTGTGGGTATTTATATATTCGTGTGTGTGGGTTTTTCTTTGCCTGCACTCAGTATTTCTTTTTTATGTCCTGTTTGTTCATTATAGAGTCATGTGCCTTGTTTTCCGTAACACCATGCTCTGTAATTGTCCATTTGTTCCAGTCACCTTCACTTTTCTTGGTGACTGTGTGTATGTACTTATATTGGTGCTGTGTATTGTGTTTCCCCTTTTTTTGACCATACTCAGCATTTTTGCCCTGTACCTTTTTGGTGGTTTTTTTTCCTTGCTCTGGGTCACGCATTGTTGGTACTCTCTGAGTAGTGTGTAACCGGCGTGCTGACCCAGTTCTTCTCCCCATCTGTACTTGGGTTAATTATTCCCTGTTTTGTCAGTGTTGTATTTGGGTTTTTTTTTCCCCGCTACCCTACATTGCCCCATTGGTGTTGTCCTTCCCTTGGCTTCTTCCCCTCCGGTCCTGCCTCCCTTCCTCCCACCCTAGGTGGGGGGGGGGGGGGGCTGGGGTGTTCCTGGTCGTTCAGGAGCCCGACCTTGAGGGGGGGCTCTGTCACCATGGGTTGAGATGCCGTCTCGGCACTCAGCCCATGTTTTCCCTCATCCCTGCTTCCCATTGAGCAGCGTCTCAGCAGGCTCCCAGCTGGCAGCATTATGGACGGCTGGGGCCAATTAGTCTTCATCAGCTGGGGCGCTGCCAATGAGGATAAATAGGAGCAGCCTCGATGACTCGGGGCTGCGACATAAACACATTGCTAAGCTGAAGCCCCTTCGTCTGGTGTCAGCTTATACTCCTCTTGCAGCATTCCTGTGTTTGTATCCCGCTGTGAGTATGTACGTCTTGTTACCCCCACGTCCGGTACGAGCTGCTTACCTCTGCGCTGTGCAACCTGTGAGTGTACCTCTGCATGAGTATCTGTGCTCTCCTCATCCCTTATCCCTTACCCAAAATAAACCATCACGACTCACTGGCTTGTCCCTGGCTCTGATTGCCCGGCTCCCTAGAGCCGGATATGACAGAACCCGGATCGTCAAAGTCCTGGACGGCAGCAGAACTTGAGATCAGGCAAGTGCTTTATTTTGTCTTTCTCCTGTCTATTCTGGAGCATTTTTGCCTGTCTCTCGGGGAGACGAGCTGGGTGCAGCCATCCGCTGCATCCGAGCTTGTCTCGCTGGGCTCTGTCGCTGTCGGTGATCCTGATCCCAGTTCACTTTCTTCTCCTGAACCTTCTCCCAGGGTCACCGGTGTTGAGTTGATTCCGGTCGCTGTTCTGGAGGTTCCGGGTTCGGGTTTGGAGGCCATCCCTGGTGCTGCGCCGGCCAAGTCGGGGTCTGTCATGGGTGCAGCTCTGACCCAATCGGGGTCCATTGTGGGTGTGGTTCCGGCCCAGTCGGGGTCTGTCGTGGGTGCTGCATTGACCCAATCGGGGTCTATCGTGGGTGTGGTTCCAGCCCAGTTGGGGTCCGTCGTGGGTGTGGTTCCGGCCCAGTCGGGGTCCATCGTGGGTGTAGCACAATCCCGCTTGGGATCCAACAAAAGCCCAGCGCCAGTCCGTGTGGAGTTTGGAGAAGGAGCTGCAGATCCTCCACCAATCAACGCCGGACTGGTCCCTCATTGTTTCCCCAGTCCCTTTTCTTCTCCACCTGGTGCCGCAGGGATTTCCCTTTTCCGACGCGGCTCTCCCTCGCTATCCCTCTCAATAGGAGGCCGCCTCCAAGTTCCCCCCTGCGGTCCTGGTGGCCTATTGACGCGGGTCAGCCGCCTGGGAAACTGCTTCGCCCGTTTGTTGTTCTGGGTCGGCCACCCGACAAACTGGACTTTCTGTTCGGCGACCTGGTACGGCGCCCAGAGGGTCTGTTTCTCCGGGCCTGGGACTGGGGTAGACCGCCCAAACTCTTTCTTTTCCCCCTGCCAGCGATCTGGGCGCTGGATGCAGGTAGACCTCCCAAACTATTTGTTTTTTGTGTTATTGTGTTCTGCCTGCCTGCATTCCTATAATGGTTTTTTTTCTCTCCTTTTGACTGTCCCCGCCGTAGTCTGAGAGATGTTCTTTTGTTGCCTATGGCCGTTTATTTATACTGATTTAAACTGTTTGTATTTTGTCGCTCTTTAGCGTGTGTTTTTTTTTTCCCTTTCTCTCCCTCTGTAGTCTGAAATATGCACTTTTGTCACCTCTGCCAGTTTATTTGGTCTTATGGAACTGTCTGTATTTTGCCACTGTTTTAGTGTGATTGTGTGTTTTCCTTTTCTCTGGTTGAGAGACGCCTGTGTATTATGGTTGTTTAACCTTGTATCTGTTATTTGCATTCTTTGTTCTGTCTTCTACTTGTGCATTATGGAGTATATTTGTGGGTTTTGTTTCCTTGCTCTGTTGTGCACCATGCCCATATTTGTTCTGTATTGGCCCTTGTCATTGTTTTTTTTTCTCCGGTTCCTTTCCTTGGTGTTTTTTTTCCTTTTATTTTTTTGGGGGGGACTCTTGCCCGCTGAGCCTTTTTCCTTCTCCACCCGCCCTGGGTGGGATTTCGTAGCCTTCTGGGTGGGGGGGAGGCTTGGATGTTACGTTTACGCCCAGAGTGTGTTCTTCAGGGGGGAGTACTGTCATGGTCTGAGCGCCAATCTCGTCCGCGCTCGGGTCATGCAGTATTTTCCTCCCATTCTGTATTTAGTCCCGATGAGCTCTCTGAGCTCTTATTCTGACAGCGTCTCTATGGGGCTTCCGGCTGTCAGAGCCAAGCAGCACAGCTGGTGCTGATTCAGCTGATGACACCCTCATCAGCTGTTTAATTATCCTGCCCTATTTAAGGGAGCAGCTCCTGTCACTTGGGGCTGCGACCTCGCATTTTCCAGACTGGTTTCCCTACGTCCGAAGCCAGTTCCTTTCAGCATCCTATTTGCATGTAAGTGTTGCATCCTTGTCTCCCGTCAGTCTCCCTAGTTCTCAGTATATTATAGTGTGTCTTAGTCCTAGTCCTTATTTGTGTTTTGCCCCACGAGGCTCATTATTATGTACTGTATGTCCTTCTTTAATAAATGTGCAAACTCTACGGCTGCCTATAGTGTCTCATTAGCGGTCCACAAGGACCGCTCCATGACACCATCCTCCAAATACAGTTTATTCCGCTCATGCAAAGGCTTCCTGGTGAGCTTATTTGCTCCTCTTTTGTCCCCCTCCATCAGAGCAGTGCCCATCCTCTTAAGCCTCACCACTTCTCAAACGGCTGAATCCTCTAACTGGGCTTGGACAAGTTCATTGTGACTTATTGTTGGAAAGTGTGGTTGGGGCTGTGGGCTTGTCTCCAATGAAGATATGTGCATTACTGAAATCCAGGCCACATCTTTTTGATGGGCAGTTTTGTTTCCCTGCCAAGTTGCATGGACAACTTCAGAGGACAGTTCTTCAGCGCATGCTGCCATGTATCCGCTTATATCAAGTGGGAGACGAGACAATGTGTCAGCATCTAAATTGATTTTCCCAGGCCGATACTTCACATCAAAGTGGAAATGAGAAAGCTCTCCTACTCTATCTGCCCAACCGCATTCAACTTTGCAGAGCTCATGATGTATGTCAGAGGGTTATTGTCTGTATAGACCGTGAAGTGTGGAGCATAGTACAGGTAATCCCTGAATTTATCAGACACAACCCACTTAAGGGCCAGAAACTCCAGGTTTCCACTATGAACGTTGTAGTTTCTTTCTGCAGGTGTTAAAGTCCTGGACCCATATGCAATGACCCTTAACGTTCCCTCGGATCTGGTAAAGGGTGGCCCCAAGACCCCACTCTGATGTATCAGTATGTAACACAAAGGGTAAGCGAGAACTGGTGGGTTCATGAGCATGTCCACCAGCTGCTCGAGCAAATCTTGATGTTCTTTAGACCACTCCACAGGGGTCTTAGAGGACAGCTGTGGTCCCTTGAACTTCTGCTTGTGAGCTGTTAATTGTGATGCCCCACCTTTCACTTGCAGCAGCTCAAAGGGGCCTTGCAATCCGTGAAAAATCCTGGATAGAGGATTGGTAATAGCTCAGAAAACCAAGGAGCTGTCTTACATCACCCACTGTCACAGGATTCTTGTTTGTCAGGTGTGCCACAGCCTCCAGGTCACTAAGGTCAACCCTAACACCCTCAGCAGAGACCAGTCTTCCTACATACCGAACCTCACGCTTAAAGAGTTCACACTTTTCTGCCCTTACTTTTACTCCATGGTGCTGGAGGGCCTGTAGGACTTTGCACACCCCCTCAACATGTTCCTCAAATGTCTTTGCATAACAAAGGGCATCACTGAGATATGGAATACAGTTCTCATCCCTCAGGGAGCAAAGCATCTCCTCCATGCTTCTCTGGAAGGCCGCAGGTGCATTAGATAGGCCAAATGGGATGTGCACCCATTCATACAGCCCCCAGGAAGTGACAAAAGCTGTGAGGTGCCTAGATCCTGGTTCGATGAAACCCTGATGATAAGCTTTTACCTGGTCCAAAATGGTGAACCAGGTGTTACCTCCAAAAGTGTCCATCAGGTCTTGGATTCTGGGTAGTGGGTGTTAATCAGGAACCGTCTTTTGATTTAACAGACGATAGTCTACACAAAGATGTAACGTTCCATCCTTCTTCCTAACACAAACTACTGTCGCAGAGTACGGAGATTTGGACTTGACTATCCATCCCTCTGATAGAAGGTCCTCGATATACTCCTTTACTTCTTCGAGTTGTGGCTTTGGGACAGTGGAGTACGCTTGCTGGACAGGGATGTTGTCTTTGAGGTTAAATGACATTTGAAGTGTTGGAATACAGCCAATGTCATTTCATGAAAAAACTGCTGACTCCTCATACAGCATTCTTTTGACTTTTTCTTGCTGTTCCTCTTCAAGATGGCTGAGGTTAACAGGCGGGTGCCACAGTGATGTGATCTCCCCAGCAGCTGAAGTGGTAGCACTGTTAACTGCCACATTGTGAGTTAAGGGGTCTGTTTGTTGCTGGTGAGGTGAGTAGGTTTCAAGTACTTTTGCAATTGTCTGAATGCCTCCGAGGGCTGTTTTCCGTGGCAGAGTGATATCATGTTTGGTATTATTCCCTACAGGTACTGTCAAGCAGGGATGTTTCTGGTTTAGAATTTCAAACAAGCCCTTACCAACATTCAGCTGTTCTAGTGGCACACTTTCTTCATCAGTCTCAAACAGGACAAAGTGGTCAGATGGATCTATGGAGGGTAGGACTCTGTATTTTATCCATGTGATCTGGCCTGCAGGAAAAACGATATTATGTTGACCTACTCTTAGGCATCCTGGCTGAATATTTGGATTTGTGGTGGATATGCAGTTTACCACAGCCTCAACTTTAACTGGTGAGATTGAAATGGCCCCACAGAGTAGAGTAATTAATGTTGGAATGAGTCTGTCTGGTTGCCCTAGGGTCAATTCCTCCATGACACTGAAGCCGAGTAATGGTCTCTCTATGGGCTGACTGCTCACAAGAAAAGGGACATGGATTAGCAAGTTGGGGTCTTCATTCCCAGGTAGGTTAACAGTTATTGCAACCCAGCCATCAAAAGGGATATTATCTCCATTTACTGCATACACTTCAAGTCCATCATTTCCCATCAGTTCGGTGAGTGGCTGGATTTCAACATGAAGTGTTTGTTTCTCTAAGTCCGATCAATCATACTGACTTGTGCCCCTGTATCTAATAAAGCACTGACAGCTAGCCCATTTAGGTAACATTGAATAAGGGCTTTTCTCCCAATTAGCCTTGCAACTTGTTCAGTCTGGGAGTTTGGTGGGTTGGGTGAGAACTCAGCAGGGGTCTGTTTTGGTAAATGTTTCTCTCCTACAGTAGCCATTACTGAGAGGACATACTGTATAATAAAGCGTTTCCCATAATCTCTGCAATCCCTGTACTGGTCTGCTCCCCATTGGCATGATTTGGCTGGGGCAACTGAGACCCGATCACTGAGCGCTTCCCTGCAGTGACCAATCTAGTTTCCCTGATGCTTGGACCTCTGTAGACAACCCGTAGCCCTGTGACCCTTCTCGCAGCAGATGAAGCAATGGTTACAGTTGGGTAAGCCTTGCTCCACACATTTAGGACAGCCATTCATCCTTTCTTTTCTTGCAGTGTTCAATTTTCGCAAGAAGCACTGACACATTTGCTCTGACTGTCTTGGCCGAGTGGGCTGCTTCACTGAATCCACAACTTTGGTAAGCGCCTCAATTTTTTCAGTGAGCTGCTGTATGATTTGAATGGTGGGCAACTGCATGGCAATCTCCTTGTTTGTGTTGTGTTCTTGTATGGTGCTTGCCACAGTCTATGCACTGCGGACATTGGTTTGGCTTTGGGAAGGTGTGGAACCCAACCTGTGTTGCCTCTTACTCTCCTCACTTGTTATCCTCATCACATATCTAACAATTGCCTCATCCTTCACCTCAGGGTTGGGCAGGAGTGGTTTGAGCTCCCTACGGATATTACTGTATCTGTGTCCCAGTCCCTTGTAAATTGTGTGCAAGAAGACATCCTGAATTGTAGCTCTGTTATACTCGATACTTGCATCTGGAAGGTTGGATGTAAATAGAATTCTCTGAGTCCAATCACTCTGTAGAGTAATTGCTGTTGCATCTCGCTTTCATTCTGTTAAGTGCACATCAACTCTTGAAACAGTTCGCTGCCATTCTTTTCCCTCAGGCATGACTGTAAGAATCCTTTCAGTTCTGCCACAGTCATGTCATCTTTATTCATCAACATGTCTTTAAACTTCCCAGGTTTATTTATCCTGAGCACAGCTCTGACAATTTCTGAGTCAGTAAAGTCGCTTTTGTAGTTTTGGATCGCTTCATCAATCTGCCTGCACACATTACTGTAGGTGATGTCTGATGTGTTGTCTCCTGTCTGACCTCCCTGAATTTTTAAGTCTCTGCGGTGGAGGTATAAGAGCTCCCTGATGGAAATCAGCTTGTCATGTAGCTGGTGAGTGTTGAGCCCTGGTTGGTTATCACTAGCAACCGAATACCTACCTTGTAGAGATGACAGGGTCCCTGAAGGCTGGGTAGACTTTGGTCTCGTAGTGAGCATGGCAATACACTGCATAAGTTGCTTACTAAGGTCCTCATAGCTTGTCAAAATTCTCTGCAGGTCACGCTCCCGTGTGTTCCCCTCCAAATTAAACATCACAGTATTGGTGTCTCCAACTACTGAAATGTTTCATGGTTGTGGACCTGGTGATCTAGATGTGGCTCCATGTGCCATAACACTGGAATGAGTCACAGATTGTGTTGTACTTGGCTCATTGTGAACATCAAAATCATTAGTTGTCTTACATGCTGTACCCCTCTGCGCTTGGATAACAGTGTCAGTAATATCCTTTAAAGTCAGTAATTCTACCATTCTTCTGTCTTCAGACTCAAGCAGATGTTTGCTGTACATAAAAGCACTGATGTGCTCAAAACAACCCTCATGATCTCTATCCTCCAGTGTAGGCTGCTCTTTTCCTGGCACTGGACCTACAGTCTTGGCAATCTGAAAGAGTTCACTGGCCGATTAGCTGAGTAGGCTCTTTCGAATGCCCCAAACTAGACTCTTCCTCTCACTGTCAGACATTGTAGCTCTTTCTCTTCCAGCTGTATGGTCACACAATCCAGGAACTTAACGTAGCCTCCACTTCTCTTCAATTGTCAGCTCGCATCAGCTTCTTCACAGTACTGAAGGACTTCTGTTCACCTCCTCCGGTCTGGTCCTGGATGTCATCTATCACTGGATCAACTTCCCGTCAGTAGATGTTGCTGATCCCAGAAAAGCCCCCAAGAATCTGTTACAGGTATCATGATTGCTGCCAAGTAACAGATTTCTGAAAACCAGGATAAAAGTGATGAGACAGGGGAGACTTAACTGCTGTCTGAGAATTCTTCTGGTTAACTGTCTTTATTCAACATTTTCCAAATAACATCATGTCTTGTCTTTCAAAATAATACAATCACGTTAATCAGTGTCATTGCGTATCAAAAAGAGCTTTCACATCAGTGTGCAGGAACACATTCACCAACTTAAAAACTTTTAAAAATAACATTGCCTAATACATTTACACTGCAATATCACATTCTCTTGCTTAGAATATTAACACTATCTCATTTTACAATGCTTATAAGATAAGATAAGATAAGATAAGCCTTTATTAGTCCCACAATGGGGAAATTCCAGGATTGCAACAGCACAGGGATAGCAACACTCAGAGCAACAATCAGAAGGCAAGAAAAAACAACATCTAGTAAACATATGTCCATATTACTATAAATGTATATATATAGACACACAGTGCAGAGCATTATGGCTGGTGAATGTGCAGCAGAAAGTCTAAGCTCTCTCTCCGCGGATGCAGCGGGCCAGCTGGAAGTCTTTGGGCATGATGGTGACCCCCTTAGCGAAGAAGAGACCCACCAGGTGGGCCTCGCTGGTCTCCTGCAGAGCCATGACGGCGAAGCTCAGAAAACGCAGGACGGTCTTGAAGTCCTGAGCGATCTCCCTCACCAGGCGCTGGACGGGCAGCTTACGGATGAGCAGCTCCGTGGATTTCTGGTAGCGACGGATCTCTCTCAGAGCCACGGGCCTGTGACGGCGAGGCCTCTTCACTCTGCCGGTGGCCAGAGCGCCTCTCCGAGCAGCCCTGTGGCTAGCTGTCTCCTGGGGGGCTTCTTCCTCCAGTAGATTTTACGGGCGGTCTGCTTGGTTCTTGCCATCGCTCTTTATTATTCTGTCTTATATTTCTTTCACGCCACCTAAACTCCAGCCCGGCACCCGCGTCCTTTTCGCTACAGCTCCCGGTATGTCGAGTTTCCCATTAGCACCGGGCGGCGGCCAAGTGCTAGCTAGCACTAGCTCCTCCCCGCTGTAACGTCTCCCGCTGCAAACCGTGGCTCCGTCCGCCGACCCGGGAGACCCCCGGGGCGATCCGTGCGTCCGTGATATATATACAGAGTGAAAGGTGTAGAAAGAAGAAGGAAGATAAAAAAAAAAGGCTGTTGCAACAGGCAGCCGACTCGTGTGGCGCCGCCGGTCCAGCGGAACCGGACCGGCAGCATCTATAAACTTATGGTGCATCTATAAACTTAGATGCACCATAAAGTGCTCACAGAAAGACAATTATTTGTTATTTTATATTTATGGTAAATCAAATTATTGTAAATAGTGACACACAGATTTAAACCAAAACTTATTGGAACAATATTTTTTTTGGAAAGATAAAATGTACAGAAGCCCGATAATTCAGCAGAACATATTTGGGGAGGGTTACACAATAACCATTACTCATAGAAACTCATCAGTCATCACATTTCCTAAAATAAAACAGATCATCAGAAAACTGATTAAAAAAAATATATCTTGCTACAATATATCTGTGACTCGCCTATCACAGGAGCTGAGGTCGCCAAGGTGATTAAAAATCTCCTTGGTGCCCGGGCCCCGGGGGTGGACGAGATTCGCCCTGAGTGCCTCAAGGCCCTGGATGTTGTTGGGCTGTAATGGTTGACACGCCTCTGCAACATTGCGTGGAGGTCGGGAGCAGTGCCTTTGGCATGGCAAACCGGGGTGGTGGTTCCTCTCTTCAAAAAGGGGGACCGGAGGGTGTGCTCCAACTTTAGAGGGATCACACTCCTCAGCCTCCCTGGGAAGGTCTATGCCAAGGTACTGGAGAGGAGAGTCCGGCCGTTGGTCGAACCTCGGATTCAGGAGGAGCAATGTGGTTTTCGTCCTGGCCGTGGCACATCGGACCAGCTCTTTACCCTCTCAAGAATTCTTGAGGGTTCGTGGGAGTTTGCCCAACCAGTTTACATGTGTTTTGTGGACTTGGAGAAGGCATTTGACCGCGTCCCTCATGAATTTTTGTGGGGGGTGCTTCAGGACTATGGGGTATTGGGCTTGTTGTTACGAGCTATTCGGTCTCTGTACGACCGTTGTGAGAGTTTGGTTCGTATTGCCAACACTCGGTCGGATTCATTCCAAGTGAGAGTTGGACTCCGCCAGGACTGCCCTTTGTCTCCGATCCTGTTCATAATTTTTATGGACAGGATTTCTAAGCGCAGCCAGGGAACGGAGGGTGTCATGCTTGGTGACCACAGGATCTCGTCTCTGTTGTTTGCAGATGATGTTGTCCTGTTGGCTTCATCCAGCAATGACCTACAGCTCTTGCTGGGACGGTTTGCCGCTGAGTGTGAAGCGGCTGGGATGAGAATCAGCACCACCAAGTCCGAGTCCATGGTCCTCAGCCGGAAAAAGGTGGATTGTCCTCTCTGGGTTGGGGACAGGTTCCTGCCCCAAGTAGAGGAGTTTAAGTATCTTGGGGTCTTGTTCATGAGTGAGGGGAAAATGGAGCGAGAGATCGACAGACGGATTGGAGCAGCATCTGCAGTGATGCGGACGTTGTACTGGTCTGTTGTGGTGAAGAGGGAGCTGAGTTCTAAGGCAAAGCTGTTGATTTACCAGTCAATCTACGTTCCTACTCTCACCTATGGTCACGAGCTTTGGGTAATGACCGAAAGAACGAGATTGCGAAAGAACGAGATTGCGGATACAAGCGGCTAAAATGAGCTTTCTTCGTAGGATTGCTGGACTCACCCTCAGAGATAGGGTGAGGAGCTCAGTCATCCGGGGGAGGCTCAGAGTAGAACCGTTGCTCCTTCACATTGAAAGGAGTCAGTTGAGGTGGTATGGGCATCTGATTAGGATGCCTCCTGGACGCCTCCCACTTGAGGTGTTTCAGGCACGTCCCACTGGGAGGAGACCCCAGGGCAGACCCAGGACTCGGTGGAAAGACTATGTCTCCCAGCTGGTCTGGGAACGCCTTGGTATCCTCTCTGAAGAGCTGGAGCAGGTGGCGGGGGAGAGGGAAGTCTGGGCTTCTCTGCTTGAACTGCTGCCTCCGTGACCCGGACCTCCAGAAAAGCGGTAGAAGATGGATGGATGGATGGATGAGAGGGGAACTCCTCTGAAATTAATGATTTTGCCTTGAAATATGCCATGAAATTGCATCGCTGTAGGCCATCATAGGTCATCAGTTTGAAGACAGACACACCAGTGTCATTTTTTTGAGTCGTCAAAGAGATATTTAGAGCCTCAATGAAGGGATAAGCAGCTGAGTGCACAGATTAAATAAATGTATTCCCTTTAATCGGATTTCTTTTCTCAGTAAAATTACATATATTGAATTCACTCAACCAGTCAGTGTCTGTCCAGTTGCTATGTGTTTATTTTAATTGGCTTCACTATGGTCACCACGTTGCTATATACTGTACATGTGAGACCACACCACAGTTGAGAATAGTAGCAATTAGCTCTGAAGCTAACACCTTGAACTCAGAAACTCCATATAACAGCAAATAGCACAGTGAGTGAAGAAGGATTTAAATATTTTTACTGCAATCATATGACCCAAGGAAGCATTTTAGAAGGTCGAAACCTACAATCACCATGTTTTAGTGAATGGGACTGTGAACAATTTAATCATGTAATTAATAATAACATAATATTAGCAGAACAACTGATTTGCAGATTAACTCAGACATTATTAGAACTGTGCATGGAGCATGTGTTTATTCTCAGGTGTGAAACTGATGGAGATCCTGCTTGAAATAAGATTTACTGGAGGAGGAAGCAGTGGAGGGAACAGACCTTAAATAAAAATGAGATGTTTTCCAGTGGAGATTTTACAGCCATGCCAATTAAAGATGATGTATGACACAACTGCATTGTCTTCTTTGTCTTATTACGGTCCTATTACGGTCTACTGTCAGATTTTAAAAGTTGGGTAGAGTAGCCAGAAATTATACTCAAATAAAAATGGCATTACCTCATAATATTAATTACCTGAGTATTAGTAATAGTCACCAAAAACACTTGAGAAAGAGGAAGAAAGTAATAATGTTACACCAGTTTTTGAAAAAATTCTCTTAAATTTGTGACTTTTTTTATTAGTGTCATGTTCCTCCTCGTGCACTTTTACGCAGCGCACCGAGGAGGGAGGGATGAACGGATTAAGGCATAGGTTACACCACAAACACATTTATTAACAAAAGAAGGAACAGTTCACAAAAAGCTGACTTACCAAAAACGGTTACAGGGTTCACTTACAGACTCACACGATTGGATGTGCAGCGGGCAGACCACAGTGAACGGTGGCACTAGCAATCCCATAGACAAACCAATAGTCCAGCAATGCTTGACTGGCAAAGGCCTGCTTAAGTACAAGCATTTCCGGCAACGGTAGATAGGGTGTACCTGGGTGAAGCGCAGGAAAAGCAATTACCGGAGTGGAACCAGCTGGCTGTCATGACAGAGGGGGCGTGGTCGGACTGGCAAGTGTCAGACAACGCCCACACAGGTGTGGGCCAAAGGAGGCTGCCTCACATCTGCCAGCCAGAACGCAGTGGCTACAGGTAGGGAAATAAACAAGGGAAAAATAGAAACTACAAGAAACTCAAAAGATAACATAATACATAACTACACAAATCACCTGAGCCACAGCAGGTCAGAACCGAGCCCGAAGAACAACCTGGCTCGGTTCATTACAATTAGAGCTTATAGGACTTGATGGTATAATCCCTTAATGTAACAGCATGGCTTCTTGCCTGGTGTCTTGAGTGAGAGAGGGGTAAACTGCTTCATTGGAGTCATCAGGTGGGCACCCTCCATCCTCAGTGTTTTGTTGATTTATGTCCACAACACCTCCAGAGGGCTCAACAGCAACAACCTGGCATCCCAGGTGTGCCCCCCTCTGCTATTACCCCTCTGGTCATCTTGCAACCCAGTTGTAGTCTTTCCTTTTGATCCACAACCAATTGCTACTTCACTCAGCAGCCTCAGATAGTGATTTTATTGATTGTTGGAAGGTCTGTCCTCGCACCCCCATTCTCTTCAGCAGCCTAGATATAGTCTTGGCAACAAACCCTCTACATCCAATCTCCACCGGGACCACTTTGGGACGCCAGTTATGTTGTTCTGCCTGGGCTGCTATGTCAGTGTGTTTTAGGCTACTTTTTACTTTAGTGCTATTTTTCTAGTTTTTTTTCTAGTTTGTTTTTGTATGAATTTGCTACTAAAATTTTGTTCATTTTTAAACCTTTGTGATCCTTCTCTTAAAAACATTTTTTTTTGTACTTTTTTCTACCCTTCATTCTGTTAGCAAAGGTTCAGTTTATCAAACCTGCAGGGGCCACTAGATATGGGCCAAAGTGTCCATGGTGTGGTGATCCGCTCTGCCTGCCTCCTGGGAGTTCCAGCTCCCCAAAGCCAAGTAAGCCTCCTTCTTCCTCATCACCACTCTACGTTCTGCTCCCCTATGCACGGGTGGAAATCTGTGGCGGCGGACCTCCTCCTCCTGGCGGCAGACTGAGCACTCCCTGCACTTCACCAAGTCCTCCTTTCATTCCCTCTGCAACCAGGGCCGAAGTCACTGTCTCTCTGGCCAGAGCTTTCGGGACCAAGTGTCACACGGTGACCGTCGCGGGCCACCATCAGACGGCAAAAGTCGCCAGTGAGTTGTGCATTGATGTTTAATTAACAAGACAAGACACGAATACAAGGCTATGAGCCGCTGTGGGCAAAAACACTCACTACTAAGGGCATGGGATCGTAGGGCTACACCCAGCCACCTACGATCTAGACCGAGAACAAGAACAAGAACAGGAACAGGAATACATACAAGAACGTGAAGACACACCAGGAGTCTCTCAGGATGTCTGACGATGTTCGACAGGTGTTTGACAATACTGCTGCATCAACCAGCTGTCAGCGCCCGCTAATAAAGCCGGCAGCTAATGAGCGGTGATGCAGAACAGCTGATCGGCTCTGACAGCAGGAAGCCCCACCGAGCGCTGTCACAATAAGAGCCCGGGGAACCAGAATGTAATCCACTGCTGTCAAAGCCGGCAGAGATGATGCATGGCCCGAGCGCGGACGAGATCGGCGCTCGGGTCATAACAGTACCCTCCCTCCGAGGGTGGGCTCCTGAATGCCCATAGTCATCCAATCCCCCCCCCCCCTCCAGGGTGGGGGGATGGGGGCAGGAGAGGATCAAACCACAGATCGAGAACCAGAGCACAGACAGGGGGGAAAAAAAAGACTCAAAAATACATGAAACAGTTACACAGACATGAAATAACAGAGAAAAAAAAAAATTCCCTACAGCACAAAACATGATGGCAGGACAAATGAGGCAACTTAAGAACACAAATCAAACTCCCAAAATGCACAAATGGCAACTACAAGAAACAAAACACAGGACAGCGAAAAGAACAGAACAATTACAGGACCAGACTACCACTCCAAAACACATGAAACAATTACACAGGCACGAAAACAAAAATACCACGCTCTTAAGTCAAAAAGCAAATACAACACAGGACAGAAAAAAAACCAAACAAACAGAACAATTACAGGGCTAGACTACCAACGGGAATGACCTCTACCCCCGACAGTTCATGCCGACCAGCAGAGACCAAACGCCACGGGAACAGTTCAGGCGGTCTCCTCGCGTCCAACGGCCAACGGGTGGTCATGGGGGGCAGAACATGACCGGGCGGCTTACCACAGTCCCAGGCCCGGAAAGTCCACTCCTCCGGTGGCTGAACCAGATCGCCCAGTGAAACACACAACATGTCGGGTGACCGACCCGAGGCGCCAAACAGGCGAAACAATTCCTCAGGCGGCCGACCCCCGTCCCTCAGCCACCAGTACCGGGGGAAAACGACCCACGGTGGCTTCCCTGGTGAGGACAAAACTTGGGAGAGCTGGGGCGAGCGTAGCAGGACCCCCACAGCCTCCGGCGAAGATGAGCAGGGGCGATGATTCTGTAGAGGGGAATGAAGGTGAAGATGAGCCTGTACTGAGTCAGGCGGCAAAGGGTCTGCAGTTCCTCCACCGTCTGTGGACCACACCGGTGCTCCACCTCTGCTGGACCCCAATTGGGTCCCGGCTGCACCCACGTCGGACCCCGATTGGGCCAGAACAGCACCTGAGGTGGACCCCGATTGGGCCTCGGGTGCACCCACATCGGACCCCGATTGGGCCAAAGCAGCTTCCGCGATGGACCCCGATTGGGTCTCGGGCGCACCCATGTCAGACCCCGATTGGGCCAAAGCAGCTCCCGCGATGGACCCCGATTGGGTCTCGGGCGCACCCACGTGGAACCCCGATTGGGCCACAGCAGCCTCCACAACAGACCCTGACTGGGTCGGTGCAGCTCCGCTGACAACCTCCACCCCCGAGCCTGGAACCTCCAACTCAGCGACCCCGACTGGCTCCGCGCCGGTGACACTGCAAGGAAGCTCAGAACACACAGAAGAACTGGGATTAGTATCACCGGCAACAACAGAACCCAGCGAGACAAGCTCGGGCGCAGCAGGCGGCTGCCCCTCACTCGCCTCCCTGAGAGGCAGGCAAAAATGTTCCAAAACAGGGGACAGAGATACAAGAGGGAGCACTTGCCTGCACTCGGGTTCTGTTGCCGTCCAGGACTCTGTCGATCCAGGCTCAGGGCGTAGAAGTTTGTGCGCAGGCTCCAACTCAGCTGCATCGGGCTCTGCAGCTGACTAGATGGTCTCCGCAGCCCGAGGTTCCTCTCGCACTGATGTCCACACCGATGACCTGTATGGCGTGGAGGCAGGGGACCCTCGACCCACTGGTTCGGACCGCTCGGGCGAGGAGACCCGGGGACGCTTCATCGTCGGCACAGGCTCCAGGCCGCAGTCTGCTCTTCTCCTCTGTCCATGGCGTGGCTGCGGGGCTGGATCCAGGCTCTCCAGAACCGCAGGCCCCCTCCTCGTCCGGCGACGTAGGCCTGGCATCATGGACCGCTCAGCGGAGGAAGACACAGAGGCAGCAGGTTTGGTTATTGTAACTACAGCAGGTGGTAGGAGCTCGGGGGACTGCGAACCCCGAACTCCGCCCCCAGAAGTCAGACAAGGCAGATCACAATTATCATGAAAAGAATGAACTTGCACTTGCCTTTCTCCCGGAGGGAGGATGGTGCCTGCTGTAGGGGACGTAGTTCCTCCCTCTCCCCGCTGGATGGCGACAGAGGGCCCCCTGGAGGATGAGGAGGAGCCGCTCTCAGAGGTCTGCTGACGGGCTTTGCCATCAGCGGGTCCAGCTGGGGATTCTGCTGAGGTTCACCTAGGCCGTGGCACCGACATCTTTGACGGCCCCCAGATGGTGCGAACTCCTGGATCGGATCCGGGACAGGAATGGGATTCCAACACGGGGAGCGAGGATGCCTCCTCCACTGCTTCCTGCCGTCTTCCTCCTCCAGCCCACGGAGTATCTCGCGCTGTGCGGCGAGTTCAGCCCTCCTCCTCATCACCTCTGGGTGGTCTGGGTGGTCATCGTAGTCGAGAGGAAGGTTGTCCAGAAGACCTCGGCGAAATCCAGGTGCCAGCGCATATAGCTGGAGTCGTCGTCAAAAGTAGCGGCGAGGAGCGCCCCGTCGACATACTCCAGTGTGCTCGCTAACTCCTTGCCCAGGCGCCGACCGCGGCCCCTGGATAACGGCATCCTCCCAGCCAGTGACACCCAGACAGAGAAGAACAATCGTCCACTTAAGCAAAAACTCATCGGGACGGCGTCTCGGTGTAGCGTCTCCGTTTAGATGCCTAGGCAGCAGTATTCTGTCACGCGGTGACCCTCGTGGGTGACCCTCGTGGGCCACCATAAGACGCCAAAAGTTGCCAGTGAGTTTTGCATTGATGTTTAATTAACAAGACAAGACACGAATACAAGGCTATGAGCCGCTGTGGGCAAAAACACTCACTACTAAGGGCATGGGATCGTAGGGCTACACCCAGCCACCTACGATCTAGACCGAGAACAAGAACAAGAACAGGAACAGGAATACTTACAAGAACGTGAAGACACACCAGGAGTCTCTCAGGATGTCTGACGATGTTCGACAGGTGTTTGACAATACTGCTGCATCAACCAGCTGTCAGCGCCCACTAATAAAGCCGGCAGCTAACGAGCGGTGATGCAGAACAGTTGATCGGCTCTGACAGCAGGAAGCCCCACTGAGCGCTGTCATAATAAGAGCCCGGGGAGCCAGAATGTAATCCACTGCTGTCAAAGCCGGCAGAGATGATGCGTGGCCTGAGCGCGGACGAGATCAGCGTTCGGGTCATATCACCAAGCCTGTGCTGCTCACCAACTCGACTATAGTAAGACTGAACATAAGTATACCATCTCTCCTGAGTGTTGGCACTAACCCCCCTTGTCTCTGCTCTTCCATAGGGTTGCCAGTCTGTACGGTGCTCTGCTTGCCCCGGCTGCTACATTCACACACACACACACACACACACACATGCACACACTCATACATACACAGCACAATAAAGATGGGTCTTGAATCATGTCACATGGGGTTTGTATTTATGAATTTGTAAGGGTATTACTGAGGTGATGTTAAGGGTGATGTGCTCAGAAACTTTTCACTACTCTGGCATACACCAGAGTGGTGAATGCCGACAAATATGGCGATTTTTGGATTTGCCAACCTTTCTGAAGAATATGACAAAAATCACGCTAGTATCACACCGAGCGGCGAAGGCTGAGGAATGCTGGCGAACACTGGCAAACGTTGGCAGACACTGCACTTTTTGGGTTTTGTCAGAGTTCATAAAAGGTTGCAAAACTGTTCGTAAACAGTTTTGTTGTTAAGTATTATTCTGTATATGTTAGAACCATTTACAACCATTTGTGAATGCTTACAACTGAACATGTTCAAAATTTTTTGCAGAAAAACTGCTGTCATCCGTAAAAATTGTTGATAGATAGATGGATGTACTTTATTGATCCCAAACTGGGAAATTATAGTGTAACAGCAGCATGACAGTAGACAACCAAACGACAGAAACACACCCATGACAGACAAAGGGATTACCCATGGAAAGTAAAACTATTGCGACGACACATTAAAAAAAATTATTTAACCTTTATTCATACAGGGGAGATCCATTGAGAGGCAACCTGTCCTTTTCAAGGACACCCTGCTCACATTCACACAGTTACCAGTACACACCTGGAAACAGCCCAGTACAACCACAGACTGACCTGTGGCCACTGAACAGCTCCACTGGGGCAATTGGGGTTAAGGGCCTTGCTCAAGGGTACCATAGTGGGATTAATGAGGGTGGGGCAAACACTGCTACATCATGTTTCCCCCCAGATCTGATCCTGCCAGTCCAGGGATTGAACCGGCAACCCTCTAGTCACCAGTTGACATTCCTCACCATGAGGCCACTGAGGCTGCTCCATTACCAACAGAGATTGAAGAGATAAGCTGTAAACGGGTTGTTTTCTTTACCTTCACCTTCCTGTGAAGAGTGTGTACTCTATTGTCCATACCGACAAAGGGCTGTAAAAGCCTGATTAAGCCAGTTGTGATGTAATGGAACAAAGAGTGAGATAATCATTTGTCCCATAACAGTGTAGGGGTGTTGCGTAACAGTGCCTATTCATGGAAAGAATGATAATAATTGACAAGGCAATATACTTTTATTAGCCATTCTCATGTTCCCACACTATCATGCTGACAAAATTCAGAGCAAGGTCATAGCATATAAGAGAAGTGAATTCATAAAAGAAGATAAATGAATAAGTATTGAACACGTCAGAATTCTTTTCACTACAAATATTTCCAATGATTCTACTCATGTAAAATTTTCATCAGATGTTGGTATTAGCTCAAAAAAATCCACACATATAAAGAAATTAAAATAAGTGCATGAGTAAAGTTATGTATAATAAAGTGAAATGAAACAGGAAAAAGTACTGAACACAGTAACTGAAATTTATTTAATGCAGTACTTCATGTAGAAGTCTTTCTTTGTGGTGACAGTTTCAAGACCCTTCCTGTAGGGAGCTAATCTCCTGCAGTGCTTGGGTGGGAGTTTTGCCCATTTTTCCAAACAGATTGCCTTTAAATCCTGAAAATTCTGGGGGCACACTTGTGAATCCTGATTTCAATTTGATTTAAGTCAAGTGATTGACTGGGTCATATCGAAACTTGATCATCTTTGCTACAAACTATTTGATTGCTTCATTGTCCTGTTGGAAGGTCCGCCCCCATCTCATCTTTATAATCCTGGTGGACAGTAGCATTTTGTTTTCAAAAGTGGCTCAGTTCATTGTCCCTTATTGTTCTATATGAAGTCTGCTAGTGTGATTAGATAAGAAACACCCCCACAACATGATGCTTCAAGGTCCATGTTTGGGTCCCACTTCTGTTTCCCTGTTTTAAAGTACAAAAATAAGCAATATAAAATAACCACACACTGAAAAATGCAGGAATCGTCAATCCAAGATTGAATGTGTCTATTCAACATCCATTTACTGTTAGTGGCATCACGACATTCGATTCAAGTGTATAACTAATTTAGTTCACTCCTTCCTTTTGTCATGCGGTGGCCCTCACGAGCCACCATAAGATGCCAAAAGTCGCCGGTGAGGTTTGCATAGATGTTTTATTCACGAACACAAGATAACTGTCACCACGGGTTGAGATGCCGTCTCGGCACTCAGCCCATGTTTTCCCTCATCCCTGCTTCCCACTGAGCAGCATCTCAGCTGGCCCCCAGCTGGCAGCATTATGGACAGCTGGGGCCAATTGGTCTTCATCAGCTGGGGCGCTGCCAATGAGGATAAATAGGAGCAGCCTCGATGACTCGGGGCTGCGACATAAACACATTGCTAAGCTGAAGCCCCTTCGTCTGGTGTCAGCTTATACTCCTCTTGCAGCATTCCTGTGTTTGTATCCCGCTGTGAGGATGTACGTCTTGTTACCCCCACGTCCGGTACGAGCTGCTTACCTCTGCGCTGTGCAACCTGTGAGTGTACGTCTGCATGAGTATCTGTGCTCTCCTCATCCCTTCCCCTTTACCCTGAATAAAATATCACGACTCACTGGCTTGTCCCTGGCTCTGATTGCCCGGCTCCCTAGAGCCGGATATGACAGTATGTCGCAGCCAGAAGAGTTGCCGGCGGCCGTGAGTCGCTGTGGAAATGTACCTTTCTGTCCGAGTGTCAGCGCTGCTAGCATGCCGTTTCCCAGGAGTCACTTCCGGCGCCAGGGCGACGAGCTAAGGTCCATCTCGGAGGCTGTCGACGGGACATTCTTCACCCTGCACGACGCCTCCAACGCGAGACGCTGGCATCCGGGCCGTGCTGAGGAACTCCTGGACTGTCACCCTCACTCTCTGTACCATCTGGAGGACAGTGCCAGGATAGACGCTGCAGGTACACAGCGAGAGAAGCTCCACGGGGTGGATGGAAATCCCGGCAGGGAGTCGAAGTGGGCGACGTCTTTCCCCGCTTCGGAGTCCCGTTCCTGCCGCCATTCCAGTCCGGGAGTTCGCGCCAACCAGAGGACTTCCCCCGACCTGCGCCACGTCACTCGGGATTCCCTTCAAGGAGCCGCAGCTGACAGCAGTTATGTCCGGGGTCGAGTGGCTGTCGCGAGCTCTACTGTGTTTCCTGTCACCACCTTAAGGCATGTGGCGGCGGCAGTGAGATTGATGGTGAGGACTTCAGGGCTACGAAGCTTTCCCGTGCTCGACGCCTTCCTCGTCTCGATCTCCGATCTGGAGCGGCGAATCCTGGGTTTCCCCCTCGCTTCGTCCCCTGGGAGTAGTCGTCATCACATCGCCGAGTCACCTCTGCACGAACCTCGTCCGGATCCAGTTCTGGGTCATCGTCAGGACCGTTCCTCCCACGCAGCTGTCATCCCTTCGCCTCGTCAGTGTGGAGATTCTACAGCCTCGTCCCCTGAGCCTCGTTCCCCCGCTGTCATTCCTGGACATTCGGGCTGGCTCACCCCGGCTGTTTCCCCCTCCTCCTCGACGCGCTTCCTGACCGCTGTGTGTGCCTGGAATCCCGGCCTGGTGAGCTCTCTGCTGGAGACAACGCGAGCGACCCTCAGACGAATTCCCGGGGGGTCCTCCGTTATCGCCGGGCGGGGAGAGGAAGAAGCAGAATCCACTACAGCAGGCGATACTCAACCTCCAGGGGGCAGGCAAGTCATTGTTTTTTCACACCTGCTTAATGATTTGCTCTGTCACATCCCTGGAGGAGAAGTTCAGGGTTCGCAGCTCCCTGAACTCTCCCCACCTGCTGTAACTTGTATGCCTAATCCCGCATCCTCTGTGTCTCTCTCCGCCGAGCGGTCCCCATCTCCGGGTCAACGTGGTGGGATATGGAGAGGGCCTGTGGTTCCGCAGCTACATTGCGGACGGAGGAGGGGGACTGACTGCTGCGTGGAGTCTACGCCGATGACTGAGCGTCCCCGGGTCTCCACAGAGGAGCGGTTCGGTCCGGCGGGATGAGATTCTTCTGGCTTCACGCCGAGTAGATCGTCGGCGGGGTCACCTGAGCTGGAGGAATCTCAAGCTGCGCTGACCATCGTGCTGGCTGCGGGGCCCGACGCGGCTAGATGGGAGCCTGACAACGACCTCCTGACGACGGATCCTGGATCTTCGCAGTCCTGGACGGCGTCAGAACCCGAGATCAGGCGAGTGTTCTCCTTTCTTTTCTCTCTTTTTATCCCCGAGCACTTCAGCCTATCTCCAGGGGAGACGAGCCGGGTGCAGCCGTCCGCTGCGTCTGAGCTCGTCTCGCCGGGTTCTGGCGCTGCCGGTGATCCTGATCCCGGTTCTGTTTTCTCTTCTGAGCCTTCTTCCAGGGTCACCGGCAAGGAGTTGCTGTTCCTCGTGGTGCTGGAGGGTCCGGGTTCAACGTTGGAGGTCGGTTCTGGTGCAGTATTCAACGTGGGTTCGCCCGAGACCCAGTCGGGGTCCAACGTGGGTTCGCTTGAGGCCCGATCGGGGTCCGACGTGGGTGCTGCCCCAGTATTGTCCAGGTCCGGTGAGGAGGTGGCCATTTTCCTGCGGCCTGACGCCCGCCGCCCTCGTCATCGGCTCTCCCCTGAGCCTCTTCCACCGGGATCTGCTCTGATCCTTCGCCCGTCTCAACGGTCCTGGTGGTTGAGTGATGCGGGTCGACGACCCGACCCACAGAACTTTCGGTTCGGTGATCTGGTTCCCCCCACTGGTCTGTGTTTCCCTCTGGGCAGCCTGGTTCGGCTGCCGGTGGACTGGATTCCTGGGATCTGGGTCCAGAGTTCGCCGTCCGAACACTTCTTCCCCTGATTCGCCAGCTGGACAATGGGCGGGGAGATCTCCGGAGCCATCTCGGCCATTTTTGGACTCTGCCTGCCATTCACCTCGGGTGTCACTTTTTCTTTTGTTATTAAGGTCACTCGGGTGTAATGTTTTGTCCTGTTGGTGGATTCATTTTTATAGTGCTGTGTTTTCCATCGCTCATGCTCAGCATTTTTACTTGTTGTACTATGTTTTTAGTCCCGTTTTTGCATTGTAGAGTTATGTTTTGTTTTCCGTAACACCATGCTCTGCAGTTATCCATTTATTCCAGTCACTTTCATTTCTTTAGGTGACTGGGTATTTATATATTCGTGTGTGGGTTTTTCTTTGCCTGCACTCAGTATTTCTCTTTTATGTCCTGTTTGTTCATTATAGAGTCATGTGCCTTGTTTTTTGTAACACCATGCTCTGTAATTGTCTATTTGTTCCAGTCACCCTCACTTTTCTTGGTGACTGTGTGTATGTACTTAAATTAGCGCTGTGTATAGGTTCCCCTTTATTTAACCGTACTCAGCATTTTTGCCCTGTACCTTTTTGGTGGTTCTTTTTTCCTTGCTCTGGGTCACGCATGGTTGGTACTCTCTGGGTAGTATGTAACCGGCGTGCTGACCCAGTTCTTCTCCCCATCTGTACCTGGGTTAATTATTCTGTTTTGTCAGTATTGTATTTGGGTTTTTCTTTCCCGCTACCCTACATTGCCCCATTGGTGTGGTCCTTCCCTTGGCTTCTTCCCCTCCAGTCCGCCTCCCTTCCTCCCACCCTAGGTGGGGGGGGGGGCTGGGATGTTCCTGGTCGTTCAGGAGCCCGACCTTGAGGGGGGGGCTCTGTCACCACGGGTTGAGATGCCGTCTCGGCACTCAGCCCATGTTTTCCCTCATCCCTGCTTCCCACTGAGCAGCATCTCAGCTGGCCCCCAGCTGGCAGCATTATGGACAGCTGGGGCCAATTGGTCTTCATCAGCTGGGGCGCTGCCAATGAGGATAAATAGGAGCAGCCTCGATGACTCGGGGCTGCGACATAAACACATTGCTAAGCTGAAGCCCCTTCGTCTGGTGTCAGCTTATACTCCTCTTGCAGCATTCCTGTGTTTGTATCCCGCTGTGAGGATGTACGTCTTGTTACCCCCACGTCCGGTACGAGCTGCTTACCTCTGCGCTGTGCAACCTGTGAGTGTACGTCTGCATGAGTATCTGTGCTCTCCTCATCCCTTCCCCTTTACCCTGAATAAAATATCACGACTCACTGGCTTGTCCCTGGCTCTGATTGCCCGGCTCCCTAGAGCCGGATATGACAATAACACACAAAGTAATGAGCCTCAGTGGACTAAAACACACAAGACTAGACACAGGAGACTGTAAGGCACTAACACCCAGCTTACTTACGATTCAGATCATGAACAAGGACCATGGAATACACGTTGGACGTCTGAGGCGAGAAACGCTCGCCCAACGTCTGACAAGGAATAACTGATGAGACTGCTGCATAATACTGCTCCCAGCGCCCGCTTAAATGCCGGGCTGCTGATGAGCCATAAATGCAGCACAGCTGTTAGGCTTTGACAGCAGGAAGCCCCTCCGAGCGCTGTCACAATAAGAGCTCGGGGAGCCAGAAGGTAACCACTGCTGTCAAACCTGGCGGAGATGATGTATGGCCCGAGCGCGGATGAAATCGGTGCTCGGACCATGACACCTTTGTGTGAATGGGTCATGATCTGAACATATATTACCTAATCTGATCTGACGAGAAGAGGAGGAAGAGCAGGAGGAGGACAAGCTTGGTGCTGGTGAAGGTGAGCTGGACACCACAGGTCTGGGTGGTTCTCCCTTATCATCCAGCTGTAATAAATCTGTAAATACAAAAAAAGAGTTTTAGTTTGTGCAGTGTACAACTTAAGCCTTCCATTAAATGTGCAGGTATAGAAGGCAATTTTATTCAATATCAATATTAGCAAAGCTTACATGTCTGATTATGGAATAGAAGAATAGGAATAGAATAGGCTTCATTGTCAGTGCGCCACCAGGCTACTGCACAATAAAGTAAGAGAAGGATTAGATAAAATATGGTTACACAACACACAATTAAACACGAGTGAATTTTTTTTAAAAATGGCCCGATTATGGAAATATTACCAAAATAGTAAAAATGACAACGTTACTAGTGTCATTGGTAGAAAAATCTCCCGTAACACAATGCAAGGCATCCATTCATACACAGTATTGATACCACAAAAAGTGTATTTTGCACTGGATATCTTTATATATAAAAAAAAGTATTCTGTAAGACGCTAAGATTTTTGTTCTAGTTTCTTAAACGCGCATTTCTTTATGGCGAGGAGAGACGTTCGTGATAAAAACACTGTCAGCTTGTTAGTATAGCTAACCGACAATACTATAGGGACAAGAGTGAGTAAAAAAATATCCGCACTTTGGCCGTTACATAGAGACAGTCTGTTCATATTTTTATGGCGAGGAGAAAGGTTTGGCCATAGTAAAAGCACTGTTAGCTCGGAAAATATTACAGTACTTTAGTATACTATATATATATATCCGCACTTTGGCTGTTACATCCATCCATCCATCCATCCATCCATCTTCTACCGCTTTTCCGGAGGTCCGGGTCGCGGAGGCAGCAGTTCAAGCAGAGAAGCCCAGACTTCCCTCTCCCCCGCCACCTGCTCCAGCTCTTCAGAGGAGATACCAAGGCGTTCCCAGACCAGCTGGGAGACATAGTCTCTCCACCGAGTCCTGGGTCTGCCCCGGGGTCTCCTCCCAGTGGGGCGTACCTGAAACACCTCAAGTGGGAGGCGTCCAGGAGGCATCCTAATCAGATGCCCATACCACCTCAACTGACTCCTTTCAATGTGGAGGAGCAGCGGTTCTACTCTGAGCCTCTCCCGGATGACTGAGCTCCTCACCCTATCTCTGAGGGTGAGTCCAGCAATCCTACGGAGAAAGCTCATTTCAGCCGCTTGTATCCGCGATCTCGTTCTTTCAGTCATTACCCAAAACTCGTGACCATAGGTGAGAGTAGGAACGTAGATTGACTGGTAAATCGACAGCTTTGCCTTAGAACTAAGCTCCCTCTTCACCACAACAGACCGGTACAACGTCCGCGTCACTGCAGATGCTGCTCCAATCCGTCTGTCGATCTCTCGCTCCATTTTCCCCTCACTCGTGAACAAGACCCCAAGATACTTAAACTCCTCCACTTGGGGCAGGAGCCTGTCCCCAACCCGGAGAGAACAATCCACCTTTTTCCGGCTGAGGACCATGGACTTGGACTTGGAGGTGCTGATTCTCATCCCAGCCGCTTCACACTCAGCGGCAAACCGTCCCAGCAAGAGCTGTAGGTCATTGCTGGATGAAGCCAACAGGACAACATCATCTGCAAACAACAGAGACGAGATCCTGTGGTCACCAAGCATGACACCCTCCATTCCCTGGCTGCGCCTAGAAATCCTGTCCATAAAAATTATGAACAGGATCGGTGACAAAGGGCAGCCCTGGCGGAGTCCAACTCTCACTGGGAATGACTCCGACCGAGTGTTGGCAATACGAACCAAACTCTCACAACGGTCGTACAGAGACCGAATAGCTCATAACAACAAGCCCGATACCCCATACTCCCGAAGCACCCCCCACAAAAATCCATGAGGGACGCGGTCAAATACCTTCTCCAAATCCACAAAACACATGTAAACTGGTTGGGCAAACTCCCACGAACCCTCAAGAATTCTCGAGAGGGTAAAGAGCTGGTCCGATGTGCCACGGCCAGGACGAAAACCACATTGCTCCTCCTGAATCCGAGGTTCGACCAACGGCCGGACTCTCCTCTCCAGTACCTTGGCATAGACCTTCCCAGGGAGGCTGAGGAGTATGATCCCTCTAAAGTTGGAGCACACCCTCCGGTCCCCTTTTTTGAAGAGAGGAACCACCACCCCGGTTTGCCATGCCAAAGGCACTGCCCCCGACTTCCACGCAATGTTGCAGAGGCGTGTCAACCATGACAACCCAACAACATCCAGGGCCTTGAGGTACTCAGGGTGAATCTCGTCCACCCCCGGGGCCCGGCCACCAAGGAGATTTTTAACCACCTTGGCGACCTCAGCCCCTGTGATAGGCGAGTCATCCCCCTCGTCCCCAAACCCTGCTTCCTCTGTGGAAGGCGTATCAGTGGGATTGAGGAGATCCTCGAAGTATTCCTTCCACCGCCCGACGATATCCCCAGTTGAAGTCAACAGTGTCCCATCCGCACCATACACAGTGTGGACGGGGAGCTGCTTTCCCCTCCTGAGCCGCCGAACAGTTTGCCAGAATCTCTTTGAAGCCGACCGAAAGTCTTGTTCCATGGCCTCACCGAACTCCTCCCATACCCGCGTTTTTGCTTCAGCAACCACCCGAGCTGCACTCCGCTTGGCCTGCCGGTACACCTCAGCTGCTTCGGGAGTCCCACAAGCCAACCAAGCTTGATAGGACTCCTTCTTCAGCTTAATGGCCCCCCTCACCACTGGTGTCCACCACTTGGTTCGGGGGTTGCCACCATTGGCTGTTACATATCAATACCAGAATCAGAATCAGAATCAGGTTTATTGCCATTGTTCATGTAGTACACAAACTAGGAATTTGTCTCGGTACAATGCTGCAACATTAAACATGATAAGATAAGAGAAATAAACTATACATGTAATAAAGTGTAGGATAAGATTAAGTGATACTGGTCAACAGTTAAAATATATATTAGCCAGCAGCAGATACTGTGGAGAACTATATAGTGCAGTCGGTAATGCAGGAAGAAAACAGTGATGATTGACATGAGTCTGGTTGAGCTGCTGTACATGGTGCACGAGAGTCACTTAGTGTTCAGCAGTCTAATGGCAGAGGGGAAGAAGCTGTTCATGTGACGGGAGGTTTTAGTCTGGATGGACCGAAGTCTTCTACCAGAGGGGAGGGGGGCAAACAGTACGTGACCAGGGTGTGAGGGATCGGCTATGATCCCTACAATACAATACAATACAATACACACACACACACACACACACACACACACACACACACACACACACACACACACACACATATATGCAGTATATATATACAGACGTGGACAAAATTGTTGGTACCCCTCTGTTAATGAAAGAAAAACCCACAATGGTCACAGAAATAACTTGAATCTGACAAAAGTGGTAATAAATAAAAATTCTATGAAAATTAACCAATGAAAATCAGACAATGCTTTTGAATTGTGGTTCAACAGAATTATTTTAAAAAACAAACTCATGAAACAGGCCTGGACAAAAATGATGGTACCCCTAGAAAAGATTGAAAATAATGTGACCATAGGGACATCTTCAACCAAGATGTGTCTTCTAATTAACATCACAGGTGTCTACAAACTTGTAATCACATCAAGGTCACCAATGTAGAGGGTGTAAGGAAAAGATGTGGAGGCGAGGCACAAGCGTAGGTTGAACAGATTCTTTATTCACCCTCTAACAAAAATACAGCCGGTGGACCCCAGCGTTGCCCGCTGGGGCCAAGTGTCTGGTAGGACTTTTCCACTCTCTGCATTCTGCTTAAATAGCCCCAATGGTATGTATAAAGAGCTGGGCTAGTGCATTATGCTTGTGTGTGACACATTAACATAACACTTGCTACATTCCTGACCATCCTGACCATACATTCACCCCCCTGCCCTCATTGTCTGTCAGGTTCCTCTTTGGGGCGCTGCCCCCTTCAGTCCATTGTTCTGCCCCTCTTCTTGCTTCTGGGTGTGAGAGGAATGTCCACCCGCTGTGTCTAGTGTCACCACAACACGATAAAATGACCTCAAATTATAATAAAATAAAATAAATACATCAAATGAATAACTGCAGTTTGTTTGTCCGATCGTTCATGTGCTTGTTCATGTGTGTTTTTAATGTTTTACGGGTTACTTTGTGCAAAAAAAAGAAAGAAAAAATAAATGTGTTTTCAGAGCGGCAGAAGATGATTGACGATGAGAGCCGTGGGTTGCCAGATCTTCTTATTATAAGTGGCTTGGGGATTGAATTGAATTGAAAGGTTTTATTGTCAATACTACCATACGTGCAAGACATACAGGAGAATTGAAATTTGACTTGACATTGGGCGCGCTCTATAAGCGCATCCCAGAGCCGCGGCAGCCCGGAGGTGCCAGTCATACAGTGGGGGTAAAGAGGGAAGGGGTAGGGGATGACACAGTAGGCGAGAGAAAAAAACATAGTTATCAGAATAGCGCTCAGTGAGCGAGATTATGATTACAAGAAAAAAAACCCTCAATGCACATTTAGCAGACAAACAATACACACGTTGACAAGAGCAAGTTGAGAGAGACAGTGTGAGTGTATGTGTGTCAGTATATGTGTATCAGTCATGTGATGTTTGTATGCAGTGTGTGTGTATCAGTTACTGGTGAACAGCAAAAATCCTCTCACAACAACGTTGGATGTTATGTCTTTAGTGTCTGAAACTTAGATAGCATGTCCTCAAGAGATCTAACTCTCAGTGCATGTCCGATGGTAATTTCTAAGCCAGTCACATGGCGCTGTCCTTGACAGTTCAGATTACTGTACGCCAGGTTGTTTATGTTAGGGAGAAGAAGCCAAACTCCCTTGAGCCTTATCTTCCCAGGAGGAATGAATGAAGTCTTCAGGGCACCGAATCAAGGTCAATAGGCACAGTTCACTTAGAGCATAAAAATTTCACCTCTCATGCGATTCTGTGCATCACAATTTACAGGCTTTAGAATCATTCCCTGGAGAGCACTCAGCGACTCCAGATGTTATCCACCTACCGAAACATAGGTAACATGTCCAAGAGAGTCCATCTCTCTTCCGTGCATGCCAGATGGTAAATTCCATGTTTTTTTTTTTCCACAATATCTTTATTGAACCTTTTTTTTTTTTTAACAAACATGATACAAACAATCAAACACTAACACTAAAGTACTACAAAAAAAAAAAAATGCACTAAAAACACCAACAACCACCAACAAAATCAAGTCTTCAACAATGCTCCTCTGTTTAGTCTAGACAATCCAATACATAAGTATACATATTATGTTCACCAGTTTGGAATTTACAAGGTCCACACACATCATTCACCTTCTTCTTCAAGAGTTATGTTTAAATTTTTTACATAATCAATAAAAGGTCTCCATATATTCTCAAACACAATTTCCTTTGATTTTAGTATATATGTTATTCTTTCTAATGGAAGGTTTGTTAACATCTGTCTTAACCACTGAGTCACATCTGGTCTATGAGTCTTTTTCCATAATAGTGCAATACATTTTTTGGCATTAAGCAAACTGAGGTCTATGAATGTTCTTTCACTTTTATTAAAATTATGCTTTTCTGGGTACAGACCCAACAAAAACAGTTTAGGATTCAATATGATTTGTTTTGAGATTATTTTTTCAATTGTTACCCTCACCTCTTCCCAAAACATTCTTATTAATCTACATTCCCATAAACAATGAAATAGGGTTCCTTTACTTTCCATGCATTTTGTGCATGTATCTGGTATATTTTTGTTATATCTATTTAACTCCTCCGGTGTAACATACATCCGCATTAACCATTTGAAATGTATCAATTTAAGGCGTGCATTTATTGATTTGGTTTGAGCTTCTGTACAAGCCAATTCCCATTGTTCCTCTGAAATTTCAATTTGCAGATCTTCTTTCCAGTAGTTTAATCTTTTCAGTGAATTTTCACTTGAAGATAGTGTCAGTGAGTTATAAAACTCTGAAATAATACCCTTTCTTTTACTATCTTTCATCATCATTTTTTCCAAGGATGAATAAATAGGTCGAGTGAGAGCTTTATTTTGATTTGATCGAATAAAGTTTCTAAGTTGAAGATATTTAAAAAAATGTGTTCTATTGAGATTAAATTTGATCCTCAGCTCTTCAAAAGACATTATGTTGTCTGCACATGGCAAATATAAATCCTGAATCTTTTGTATCCCTTTTAAATTCCATACTTTAAATACAGCGTCCGCTCTCCCTGGTTTAAAATATTGATTACCCCATATTGGACTAAATTGTGACAATAACTGTGGTTCTTTTAAATAGTTTTTAGCTTCACACCATATTTTGATCATATGCTTTACAAATGGATTTTTAACTTGTTTTTGTAATTTTTTTGCCGAATCTGAGTATATGAATATGGGAAGAGGTAAAGGTAAATTGTATGATTCCATTTCAGTCCAGTGAGGGAGATCATTTGATGAAAAATAATATGTCATAGACCTCAGTTGTGCCGACCAATAATACAACATAAAATTTGGACATTTCAGACCTCCACGATCAAATGGTAAATATAATAAAGACAAACGTAATCTAGCCCTCCTGTTGTTCCATATAAATTCCACTAACTTTTTTTTTATTCTTGAGAATAGATCTAAAGGTGGTGATAAGGGAATGTATTGAAATAAATAAAGTATTTTAGGTAAAATATTACTTTTAAGTATATTGATTCTCCCGATCATCGACATTGGTAGTGACATCCATCTCTGAGTTAACTCATTGATATCTGACATTAAGGCTTCATAGTTGACACTGGCGACTGATTCTAGCTTAGGCATAATTTGGATTCCTAAATATTTAAACTGATTTACAACATTGAATTGATTTATCTCAGGGGCTGGGTAATTTCTCTGGGTCTCATTTAGCATTAATATTGAAGATTTAGTTTTATTTATTTTATATCCTGATATTTCCCCCAAATTCTTTATTAAATTCAACAAGGTTGGAATTGATTTTTTTAGATTCGACATAAACAAAATTATGTCATCGGCGTACAGGGAGATTTTATGTTCTGTTGGTCCAACTTTAATTCCATATATTTGTGAATGTAAACGTATCGCTATCGCTAAAGGTTCAATTGCCATAGTAAACAGTAAAGGTGAAAGTGGACAGCCTTGTCGACATCCTCTATTGATTTTTATTGGTTTTGAAATATTGTTATTTGTTAGGATTTCTGCTGTAGCATTATTGTATATTATTTGAACCCATTTTATGAAATTATTTCCAAGTCCAAACCTTTGTAGGACTTCAAAAAGAAAGGGCCATTCAACTCTATCAAAGGCCTTTTCGGCGTCCAATGATAGGAGAGCTGTATCCGGTGCTTCTTTATTAAAATAAATAATATTAAATAGTCTTCTTACATTATGGAAGCCTTGTCTACCCTTTATAAAGCCATTCTGATCTCGATTAATAATATTTGGTAAAATTTCTTGTATTCGTCTTGCTAAAATTTTACAGATTATCTTAAGGTCGGCGTTTAATAGGCTTATTGGTCTCATATTTTCACATTTATTAGAGGGCTTACCTGGTTTTGGCAGCAGTATAATTAAGGCATTATTTATGTATGATGGTAAATTATTATTTTGAAATGCTTCTAAAACCATTTCCAAAAAAGGTTTTATTAATTTATTCTTAAATATTTTATAAAGGTCAACTGGAAGACCATCTGGTCCTGCACTTTTTCCTGATTTCATATTATCAATGGCTAGCCCAACTTCTTCTTGACTAATTTTAGAATCCAATATCTCCCTGTTTTCATTTGGAATACACGGTATAGATAGTTCGTTCAAAAACCCATTTAGTTTTGTTAAATCAGGTTCATTTTTGGTATCATATAATTTTTCATAGTAATCTCTAAAGGCTCTATTAATTTCTAAAGGATCTATAACTACCTGTCCGTTACTTATAATACTGGTAATTGGTGTTTTAATTTCCAATTGTTTAATCTGCCATGCTAATAATTTTCCCGATTTTTCACCTTGTTCATAAAAAGATTGTTTCAATCTTAGAAGACTCGAGGCAGCTCTATTCGCTGATTTTTTGTCGTATTCAGCTCTCAAAATCAGTAATTCATTCTCCAACCTTGGGTCACTTCCTGCATACACTTTTTCCTGAAGATTTTTTATTTTATGTTCCAATTTAGCTCTCTCCTCTCGAGTCTTCTTAGATTTTGATCCTGTATAACTAATAATATGTCCCCTAATAAAAGCTTTGAAAGCCTCCCACTTTACACATGCTGATGTTTGTGTAGTATTGATGTCAAAGAACTCGTCTATCTGTTTTTCTATATACTTGACAAATTCCTCATCCTGAAGCCATTTATGCTGAAATTGCCATCTACCTGATTCCTTTGTCAATTTTTTATCTACATATATTAGACAACAGGGTGCATGATCAGAGATCACGATGTTATCATAAAAGCAGTTTTGAATCTTGGACCTTAATTCTGTGGAAATCAAAAAATAATCAATACGTGAGAATGTCTTGTAGGTACTGGAATAACAAGAATAGGCTTTAACTTGTGGTTTCATTTCTCTCCATATATCTAACAATCTCAATTCTTTCATAAAATGATTAATAGTCATCCTACATCCAATGTGCGTACAATCCAGTCCTGTTGATCTATCCACACCTGGATTCAATGTACAATTAAAATCCCCTGCTATTATATGTTGCCCTGTAAGTGATGATAAGATGAGAAATAAATTAGCAAAGAACTTCTGATCATCTATATTGGGACCATATAAGTTCACAAGATTTATATTTTCTAATAGCAAAGAACCTTGAATGATTACATATCTTCCAAATTTGTCTCCAATTACATTTTTCACTTGAAAAGGAACTGATTTATGTATGAGAGTCATAACTCCCCTGGCTCGGGATGAAAATGAAGAGGTGAATACACTTCCCTGCCATCTACTCCTAATTCTTTTAACATCCTCCTCTATCAGATGAGTTTCTTGTAAAAACACAATTCTTGAACCCATGTCCTTTATTTTATTCATAACTTGTTTAAGTTTTTTTAAATTTTGTAGACCTCTGCAATTCCATGAAGTTAAATTAAGGTTAACACTTTGGTCCATGATCAATAGAGAGTTTGGGATTACCTTGCAGTGTAAACATGCTCATACAGAGAAGCAAAAACATGAGTGGTTGAACATTCATCCTACAAACTACACACAAACAAATTTCCCCTTCCCACACTTGTGGCAAACCCCCCAAAATCAAAAGAAAAATTCTGTCTCCCGATATAGCCATCGACCGTTCCACACCCACGGGGAACAGCCTAAGCCACTCCTTCTTCATCCTCCCAATCACCCTAACTCTACTGCTTTTAATGACGTAACATTAACTCTCCTCTGTAGTTTTCCAACTTAACTCCAAAATTTTTAACAACTTTGTACATCATAGTTTTTTTTTTTTTGTTTGTTTTGTTTTTGTTTTGTTTTTTTAATATATAATACAATCTATATTTTGTAAACTTACTATTTACTTCAAGTCAGTCAGATGCCTGTGCAAATGCTTAATTATTCTACCTTATATTTTGTTCATGCTTAGCTCCCACCAGTCTCTTCTTCTTCTTTGATCTTCTTGATGAACTCCTGCGCCTCCTCTGGGGTCTTGAAGATGTGGGTTCTGCCCTCATACGTGGTCAGCAGTCTCGCAGGATAGATTACACCATGACGAATCCCAAGGTTGCGCAGCTCCTTACGTACGGGATCAAACTGCTTCCTCAATTGCTGGATTCCTGTGGCCAAATCTGGGTAGAACCGCACCTGCTGGTCCTGGTGTTTAATCTCTCCTTTAGCACGTGCAGCGTTGAAGATCTTCATCCTGTCTCTGTTGCTAAGAAACTTCATAATTAAGGTCCTCGGCGGTCCCTTATCTCTCCGTGGGCCAATACGATGTGCTTTTTCCAGAACCACTGCTGATTGCAACTCCTCGCTGCCCAGCACCTCCGGAATCCACTTTTCCAGAAAGGAACATACGTCCCGACCTTCTGATTCCTCTGGAAGACCCACCAGCCTCAAATTATTCTGTCTCGACCGAGATTCCAAATCCAAAATATTATCTTCCAGAGATTTTTTTTTTTTTTTCCAAAGTGCGCACCTTTAATTGAAGACGGGTGACGTCATCTTCAGCACTAGCGAGACGGAGCTCCATCTGCGCCGTTCGTTCTACACAGTCACCCAATTCCTTTCTTATTCCTTCCAGCGCTGTCATAATCCCATCAAATCTAGAGGAAAAGTCCGCTCTCATTGAACTCATGGCAGCCATCAGCGCATCTGCGCCATTCCCCGCAGAAATCGCACCGCCGCCAGCCTCCTCCGCCATATATGGAGCCTTGTTTGCTGCGTCACAGACCTGAAAGTCCGTTAATTTGGACTGTTTCGGCGGCTCGCTTTTTCCTTTTCCTGGTTTTCCAGCCTTAGGCTTCGCCGACATATCCTCGCCCAAATGCTGGGATACGTTCTGTCCCAAATGAGAGAGTTATTTGCCGATTTTTTTTCTCCAGGAGCAGAGCAGAGCGAGACACGTCCGTCCTACGTGGCAGCCATAACCGGAAGTCGGTAAATTCCATGTTAATCCCATTTGCCGCTATCAGTGCTCCCCCCAGCTGAACAAATTTGTTGAGGGAGCTACGCCGGGTCAGCATTTTGATTAGCTCATCCAACTATAATTTCGATACACCAGGAAAACTCCAGGGCCAAACAGAAAATCCTGTGATCATGCCAATCTTCAGTTGAAACACGAGTTCCAATTCTTGGGCTCCCCCCTGGCCCGATTCCTGTTAAAAAGTGGTGTCAATAGCATTAAGCCACAATTCCAATTTCCATAATTTCCATTTGGGTCGATGCAGCAGAAGAAGAGCGAGACACAGACAGGACATCGCAAGCAGGGAGACAGCATCAGGGAGGAGGAAAGGAGAGGAGAGGAGAGAAAAGCGTCTGCTCTCTCTGGAAGCCGGAAGAAGCCGGAAGAAGAATTGCTTACTAACGTGTGTGCTCATTTGAGCTGTGTGTGTATGTGTGTGAAAGAGGACTAACTTGTGTGTCACACTGAACTGGAGATTTTGATAAGGTGAAATGTGTTAGATATCTCAAGATAATTTTGACAGTAATTTCTTTTTGTTGTGCAGTTTTTTATGGGATTTTGCTTGCTTTATGATAGTTTTTACTTGTGCTAAGTGATTTCATCTTGCTTTGTTGGGAGATGTTTTTGTTTTATTTTTAACTAACACTGTAGAGGTATAGAGACTTGGGTGAGTCAGCTCAGACAGCGTCTCAGTCAGGAAGCAGAGGGTAAACAGAGGGGGACAATAGTCCGGGGGTTTAAGGGTGAATGTATTGTGATGTTATATGTCATGCAATGTGATGTGAAATGTCATGCAGATGTGAGATGAGCGGTGGGGATAAAAAGGAGAAAATGTGCCTGAGTGTTTCATGCTTTTTCTGTGTATGACTGATGAGAGAGTGTAATAAACGTCGTCTGCTCGTAAACCTGTCTCCTCATTTCACACTCTCCACAACACAATCTATTGCCGGAACTTTATTGCTTATTTTAAGTAAAATTATCTGCCGGCAGAGCAGGAAAATTGATCCTTTTTTTTTTTTGTTTGCTTGGGTTGGGGCTGACTTGAAGCTTGTGATGGGATGGAATATGGGAAAAATCTCAAAGTAAGAGTGTGAGCCCTTACAGTAATTCCCATATGTAAAAATATATGAGGCAAAAAATATGGTGATGAAAATGTCTGGCTGGTGCCTATCTGGTCTGAAATGGGTTTTCCAGATGAAGGATCATTTAATCTCCATCAATTACATTATCTGAAAGAAAATTAGATGAGGAAAAAGCAGAAAATAAGATTGTATGATAAATAAAAGAGAGTTCCTTCCATCTAAATAAATTATGACATTATGTACATGAAAAGTCCATCCATCCATCCATCTTCTTCCGCTTAATCCTTTTCGGGTCACGGGGGGGGCGGGGGGGCTGGAGCCTATCCCAGCATCTTTGGGCGAGAGGCAGGGTACACCCTGGACAGATCGCTAGCCCATCGCAGGGCCAACACAGAGAGACAGACAACCATTCACTCTCACAGTCATACCTAAGGACAATTTAGAATCCCCAGTTTGATGCCAGTTAACTTAATTTGCATGTTTTTGGCATGTGGGAGGAAACTGGAGAAATCCCGGAGTAAACCCACGCAGGCACGGGGAGAACATGCAAACTCCACACAGACCACTGTTGGTCGGGGACTGGGATCGAACCCAGGATCCCCTGGCCAAGGGTGAGTTGCTGTGCTGCCGCAGTGCTAACCACTCTGCCACCATGCTGCCCCTACATGAAAAGTAAATTAGCTTAATAGGACATTGTGTGAGAATGTGTTTGTATGAAAATGTGTGAGAATTTGTACACAAGAAGGTATAAAAGTGAAAACAGAAGCCTATTGGCAAACTATATAGTTGAAATTTATTTTGCCAGCAGTATCTGGTTTGAATCAATTAGAGGTGTGGGCTATTGCTATTAAAATGCTCATGTGACTCCAAGTATTAGAGCAAAGTTAGAAGGATTTGAAATAAATAAATAAATAAATATTAGAGGGAAAAAAACAAACAAGGGCCCTATGGATGCATTTTTCTTGAAATGAATGTGTTCTCTTCTTTTGATTTTATTTTCTCTTCTCGACATACCTTTTGCTGGTTTTTGAATTTTTAGTATTAATTCTGTGGCTCACATATTACATTTTATTTCCACTTTTATTGTTGCACTTCTTACTTTATTTAAAGTCCAAGGATGCAGAAATTCATATGGCCCCATGAATCTGAGCAGAAAACATATTTTACTTTATTTTATTATGGTATATTTTGTTTTTGTCATGAATCTGGGTTTGAAGGCCAAACCCAGCTCAGACTTATTGTTATGATTTGCCCTAGTTTCCTCCTGACAGCTTGTTTTTTAAAATAATTCTGTTGAACCACAATTCAAAAGCATTGTCTGATTTTCATTGGTTAATTTTCATAGAATTTTTATTCATTACCACTTTTGTCAGATTCAAGTTATTTCTGTGACCGCTGTGGGTTTTTCTTTCATTAACAGAGGGGTACCAACAATTTTGTCCACGTGTGTATCATGGTGGAGGGGATTGAGTGCCCAAATGATCCCAGGAGCTATGTTTTCGGGGGCAACTTGCCCCTGGTAGGGTCTCTTAAGGTAAACTAGTCCTGGGTGAAGGGCCAGACTAAGAGTGGTCCAGCGGATCACCATGAGAAACATTGCAACGTTACAAGGACCCAGTATACCCAAAGGAGGCACATGTGTCTGCCCTTCAGTAGGCTCACCACCTGCAGGAGGGATCATGGGGATCATGGTGCTATGTGAACTGGGTGGAAGTCTGGGCTACTCTGCCTGGACTGATGCCCCCGCGACCCAGATTCCCAGAAAAGTGGTAGAAGATGGATGGATGGATGGATGCCAACAAGCTCTCTTAATCCAAGTACTGAAAACTGAGAAACAGAAACTATGAGAATCAATCAATCAAACTTTATTTGTATAGCACTTTTCAAACATTGGATGCTGCACAAAGTCTCCCTCATGGATCGTCACCCTCCCTCATGGATCGTCACCTTATCATGGTGGGGGGGTTTGCGTGCCCCAGTGATCCCAGGAGCTATGTTGTCCGGGGCAATTTGCCTCTGATAGGGTCTCCCAAAACAAACTGGTCCTGGGTGAAGGGCCAGACTAAGAACGATCCAACAGACTCTCATGATAAATTGTATATCAAGGATTCAGTGTACCCCGCCCGGTATGGGGTTACTGGGGCCCCACCCTGGAGCCAGGCCTGGGGGAGGGGCTCGAAGGCTAGCGTCTGGTGGCCGGGTTTCCACCCATGGGACCCGGCCGGGCTCAGCCCGAAGGAGTTACATGGGTCCGCCCTCCAGTGGGTTCACCACCTGCAGGAGGGATCATGGGGGTCCGGTGCTATGTGGATTAGGTGGCGGTCAAAGGCGGAGACCTTGGCGGACTGATCCCAAGCTTTCTAAACTGGCTTTTGGTACGTGGAATGTCACCTCTCTGGTGGGGAAGGAGCCTGAGCTGGTGCACGAGGTTGAGCGATACCGGCTAGATATAGTCGGCCTCACCTCAACACACAGCTCCGGTTCCGGAACCAGTCTCCTGGAAAGGGGCTGGAGCTTGGCCTTTTCTGGAGTTGCCCCGGGCGAGAGGCGACGAGCAGGGGTGGGTATTCTTGTATCGCCCCACCTTGCTGCCTCTATATTGGAGTTTTCCCCGGTGGACGAAAGGGTTGCTTCCCTGCACCTTCGGGTTGGGAAACGGGTCCTGACCATCATTTGTGCCTATGCACCAAATGATGTTTCAGAGTACCCACCCTTTTTGGAGTCTGTGACTGGGGTGCTGGAGGGTGCTCCTCCTGGAGACTCCATTGTCCTACTGGGGGACTTCAATGCGCACGTGGGCAACGACAGTGAAACCTGGAGGGGGGTGATTGGGAGGAACGGCCTGCCCGATCTGAACCCGAGTGGTGTTCAGTTATTGGACTTCTGTGCTAACCACAGTCTGTCCATAACGAACACCATGTTCAAGCATAAGGGTGTCCATATGTGCACCTGGCACCAGGACACCCTAGGTCGCAGGTCGATGATCGATTTTGTTATCGTATCATCAGACCTGCAACCGTATGTCTTGGACACCCGAGTAAAGAGAGGTGCAGAGCTGTCAACTGATCACCACCTGGTGGTGAGTTGGATCCGATGGCAGGGGAGGAAGCCATTCAGACCTGGTAGACCCAAACGTATAGTGAGGGTGTGTTGGGAGCGTCTGGCTGAGGCCCCTGTCCGGGAGGTCTTCAACTCCTACCTCCGGAAGAACTTCAACCACATCCCGAGGGAGTCTGGAGACATGGAGTCTGAATGGGCCATGTTCTCCACCTCTGTTGTTGAAGCGGCAGCCCAGAGCTGCGGCCGCAAGGTGGTCGGTGCATCTCGTGGTGGCAACCCCCAAACCAAGTGGTGGACACCAGTGGTGAGGGGGGCCATTAAGCTGAAGAAGGAGTCCTATCAAGCTTGGTTGGCTTGTGGGACTCCCGAAGCAGCTGAGGTGTACCGGCAGGCCAAGCAGAGTGCAGCTCGGGTGGTTGCTGAAGCAAAAACCCGGGTATGGGAGGAGTTCGGTGAGGCCATGGAACAAGACTTTCGTTCGGCTTCAAAGAGATTCTGGCAAACTGTTTGGCGGCTCAGGAGGGGAAAGCAGCTCCCCGTCCACACTGTGTATGGTGCGGATGGGACACTGTTGACTTCAACTGGGGATATCATCGGGCGGTGGAAGGAATACATTGAGGATCTCCTCAATCCCACTGATACGCCTTCCACAGAGGAAGCAGGGTTTGGGGACGAGGGGGATGACTCGCCTATCACAGGGGCTGAGGTCGCCAAGGTGGTTAAAAATCTCCTTGGTGGCCGGGCCCCGGGGGTGGACGAGATTTGCCCTGAGTACCTCAAGGCCCTGGATGTTGTTGGGTTGTCATGGTTGATACGCCTCTGCAACACTGCGTGGAGGTCGGGAGCAGTGCCTTTGGCATGGCAAACCGGGGTGGTGGTTCCTCTCTTCAAAAAAGGGGACCGGAGGGTGTGCTCCAACTTTAGAGGGATCACACTCCTCAGCCTCCCTGGGAAGGTCTGGAGAGGAGAGTCCGGCCGTTGGTCGAACCTCGGATTCAGGAGGAGCAATGTGGTTTTCGTCCTGGCCGTGGCACATCGGACCAGCTCTTTACCCTCTCGAGAATTCTTGAGGGTTCGTGGGAGTTTGCCCAACCAGTTTACATGTGTTTTGTGGACTTGGAGAAGGCATTTGACCGCATCCCTCATGGATTTTTGTGGGGGGTGCTTCGGGAGTATGGGGTATCGGGCTTGTTGTTACGAGCTATTCGGTCTCTGTACGACCGTTGTGAGAGTTTGGTTCGTATTGCCAACACTCGGTCGGAATCATTCCCAGTGAGAGTTGGACTCCGCCAGGGCTGCCCTTTGTCACCGATCCTGTTCATAATTTTTATGGACAGGATTTCTAGGCGCAGCCAGGGAATGGAGGGTGTCATGCTTGATGACCACAGGATCTCATCTCTGTTGTTTGCAGATGATGTTGTCCTGTTGGCTTCATCCAGCAATGACCTACAGCTCTTGCTGGGACGGTTTGCCGCTGAGTGTGAAGCGGCTGGGATGAGAATCAGCACCTCCAAGTCCGAGTCCATGGTCCTCAGCCGGAAAAAGGTGGATTGTCCTCTCCGGGTTGGGGACAGGCTCCTGCCCCAAGTGGAGGAGTTTAAGTATCTTGGGGTTTTGTTCACGAGTGAGGGGAAAATGGAGCGAGAGATCGACAGACGGATTGGAGCAGCATCTGCAGTGATGCGGACGTTGTACCGGTCTGTTGTGGTGAAGAGGGAGCTTAGTTCTAAGGCAAAGCTGTCGATTTACCAGTCAATCTACGTTCCTACTCTCACCTATGGTCACGAGCTTTGGGTAATGACCGAAAGAACGAGATCGCGGATACAAGTGGCTGAAATGAGCTTTCTCCGTAGGATTGCTGGACTCACCCTCAGAGATAGGGTGAGGAGCTCAGTCATCCGGGAGAGGCTCAGAGTAGAACCGCTGCTCCTCCACATTGAAAGGAGTCAGTTGAGGTGGTATGGGCATCTGATTAATTATATCATGATCGTCACTTCCTTGTGGTAACGTATCGTCACTTCCTGTTTTGCTGTCTGCCTGTGTGGTTTGCTCTCCAGCTCTCCAGCCACTAGCTATGGCTACTACCTCTCTTTCCTCTCCTCCTCTGGTGTGCTCTCTCTGTCAGATGTTTAGCTACACCTCTGCCTCTTTTCGTGATAACGGTAAATGTAATAAATGTTGTCTTTTTGAGGCGCTCGAGGCGAGGTTGTCTGATTTGGAATCCCGGCTCCGCTGCATTGAAACACCGTCTGCGCCAGTTAATCTCGACGGACGCCCATTAGCTGCAGCGGAGCTAGCTAGCTTAGGCCCCCCTGTCAGCGGTTCCCCGGCTCTCCTCAGCAGCGAGGAGACTGGGTGGGTGACGGTGAGAAGGAAGCCTAGTCGCAAAGCCCCGGTTCACCACCAACCTGTTCACGTATCTAATCGTTTTTCCCCGCTCAGCGACACACCCGCTGAGGAAAAAACTCTGATCATTGGCGACTCTGTAGTCAGAAACGTGAACCTAGAGACTCCAGCGGCCATAGTCACATGCATTCCTGGGGCCAGAGCAGGCGACATCGAGTCAAATTTGAAAATGCTGGCTAAAAGTAACTGTAAATACTCCACAATTGTTATTCACGCCGGCATTAATGACATCCGTCTCCGGCAGTCGGAAGTCACGAAACTTAATATAGAATCGGTGTGTGAGTTTGCAAAAACGATGTCAGCCACTGTAGTATTCTCTGGGCCCCTCCCCAATCTGACCAGTGATGACATGTTTAGTCGCTCGTCATCCTTGAACCGCTGGCTGTCTGTGTGGTGTCCTGCAAATGACGTGGGCTACATTGACAATTGGAGCTCTTTTTGGGGAAAACCTGGTCTTATGAGACGAGACAGCATTCATCCCACTTTGGATGGTGCTTCTCATTTATCTAACAATCTGGCATCTTTTTTATCCAAATTTCCAAAACCATGACTACTCAGAGTTGGGACCAGGAGGCAGAGTAGTAGTCCTACACGCCTCTCTGCAGCTCCTCTTCATCCGCCACCCCTCAGCTTAGCCCCTGTCTTCCCCATCAGAGAATCGTTGTCTGCTCCCTCCAAAGTAAATAAAAATATAATGTATAAGCATCCCAAAGTGATAAAGCAAAATATTGGTAAAACTCAAATTAAACATAAAGCCTCTAAATTGAATGATTTGGCCTCTGTTCCTCCTCATAATTTAAAAATTAAATGTGGTTTATTAAATATTAGGTCTCTAACTCCCAAGTCTCTGTTAGTCCATGATCTGTTAATTGATCATCAAATTGATTTAATATCCCTTACAGAGACTTGGTTAGGGCAAGAGGATTATGTTGGTTTAAATGAATCAACTCCCTCTGGTTATTTAAACTGTCAAAATCCCAGAAGTTCTGGTCGTGGAGGAGGAGTAGCAACAATTTACCATTCCAAATTACTAGTTAATGTAAAGCAAAAAACATGTTATAATTCCTTTGAGGGCCTGGTCCTCAGTGTTGGGCACTTTAGCAATTTCAGGTTAAACCCAATTTTATTTGCCATAGTTTATCGTCCCCCATCAACCTATTCAGAATTTTTATCCGAATTTGCTGATTTCTTAGCTGATTTAGTGCTGAAATCTGATAGAATAATTATAGTAGGGGACTTTAATATACATGTGGATGTAGATAGTGACTGCCTTAATGTGGCTTTTAATTCAATATTAGACTCGATTGGGTTTTCTCAGAAAGTAGGAAATTCTACTCATTACCTCCACCATACATTGGACCTTGTTCTGACATATGGCATAGAAATAGAAAATCTTGTAGTGTCTCCTCATAACCCTGTACTGTCAGACCATTGTCTGTTAACCTTTGATTTTACTATTTCTGACTATTTGGCTCCTAAAGAAAAATATTATCACAGTAGATGCCTCTCAGATGATGCTGTTTCCAAATTTATGCAGATTGTTTCCTCTATGCCATGTGTCAACACAACGGAAATAAGCTATAGACAGCTTGCTCCTTCTGTAATTGATAACATGGTGGATAGTGTTTCAGCTTCTCTGCATCAGGCTCTAAACTTGGTGGCCCCCTTAAAAAAGAAAAAGTCTAATCAGAGATTTTTAACTCCTTGGTTCAACACAGAAACTCGTAGCTTAAAACAGAAGACTCGTCAATTAGAAAGAAAATGGCGCTCTACTAATTTAGATGAAATCTATTTAGCTTGGAGAAATCATCTTTTAATTTATAAAAAATCTCTTAGAAAAGCTAGAACGAGTTATTACTCTGCATTAATAGAAGAGAACAAGAATAATCCCAGGTTTCTTTTCAGTACTGTAGCCAGGTTGACAAAGAGTCAGGACTCTGTCAATCCTAGCATCCCCTTAGAGCTTACTAGTCAGGACTTTATGAACTTTTTCAATAATAAAATTTCATCCATCAGAGATAAAATCAATCAGATTCTTCCCACAGTTAACTTAAATACTGTAACTACTACAACTCCTTCTATTGATGTCTGTCTTGATGAGTTTACTCCAATCGACCTTTGTGAGTTAGACAAAATAGTTTCCTCATCCAAACCTTCAACTTGTCTTTTAGACCCTATTCCTACCAGGTTATTTAAAGAAGTCTTCCCACTTATTGGTAGCTTTATTCTTCATATAATCAATTCTTCATTAACTTTAGGCCATGTACCGCAGGCTTTTAAAACGGCTGTAATTAAACCCTTACTCAAAAAGCCAACGCTAGATCCAGGAGCTTTAGCTAACTATAGACCAATCTCTAATCTCCCTTTCATTTCAAAAATCTTAGAAAGAGTTGTCGCTACGCAATTATTTGACCACCTGCAGGGAAATGGTTTACTTGAGGAGTTTCAATCTGGGTTTAGAATCCATCATAGTACTGAAACAGCCTTAGCGAAGGTCACTAACGACCTCCTCATTGCATCTGATAATGGACTAGTTTCTGTACTTGTCCTTTTAGATCTTAGTGCAGCTTTTGATACTATTGATCATAATATTCTACTTGATAGATTAGAACACTATGTTGGACTTAATGGAACTTCATTGCAGTGGTTTAGATCTTATTTATCTGATAGGTTCCAGTTTGTTCATGTAAATGATGAGTTTTCTCTCAGCTCAAAGCTTAGTCATGGAGTTCCACAGGGATCTGTGTTAGGCCCTACTCTTTTTAGTTTATATATGCTTCCGTTAGGCAACATTATTAGAAAGCACTGTATACATTTTCATTGTTATGCAGATGACACACAATTATACCTGTCAGTAAAGCCTGATGATACTAATCAATTAGCCAAGTTAGAAGCCTGTCTTAAGGAAATCAAAGCTTGGATGACTTGTAATTTCCTGCTATTAAATTCAGATAGGACTGAAGTCATTCTTGTTGGTCCAAAAAACCTTAGAAATTCCTTTCCAAATCAAACTTTCAGTTTGGATGCAGTTACTCTTTCTCTTAATAGCTCTGTGAGGAACCTTGGAGTTATTTTTGATCAGGATTTGTCCTTCAATTCACATATTAAATTTGTTTCTAAGACTGCCTTCTATCATTTGCGTAATATTGCCAAGATTAGAAGCATCTTGTCTCAGAGTGATGCTGAGAAGCTGATCCACGCTTTTGTTAGCTCGAGATTAGATTATTGTAATTCTTTATTATCAGGCTGTCCTAAAACATCTTTAAAAAGTCTTCAGCTGATCCAAAATGCTGCAGCAAGAGTTTTAACAGGTACTAGAAAGAGAGATCATATCTCTCCGGTTCTGGCCTCCCTTCATTGGCTTCCCATAGAGTTTAGAATTAAGTTTAAAATCCTTCTTCTTACTTACAAAGCTCTAAACAATCAGGCTCCTTTTTATTTAAAAGATCTGATACTACCGTATCATCCTAACAGAGCACTACGCTCCCAAAATGCAGGATTACTTGTAATACCTAGAATCTCCAAAAGTACAATGGGAGGCAGAGCCTTCAGTTATCAAGCTCCTCTCCTGTGGAATCAGCTGCCAATCTGGATTCGGGAGTCAGACTCGATCTCTGTTTTTAAGAATAGGGCTAAAACCTACCTTTTTGATATAGCCTACAATTAGGGAGGGATCATGTGTTTCTGAACCCTCCCTTAGTTATGCTGCTAATAGGTTTAGTCAGCCGGGGGACCTCCAGTAATGCACTGGGCCTCACTCCTTTCCTCACTCTCTTTGAAATATTTTTTTTTGCTGGTCATTAACATTTGTTTGTTCTCTCCCATAGATTGAGTCCCCATCGTGCTGTTTGCTCTCTACATGTCTGTTCTTTTCTTCTTCTCTATCCCCTCACCCCCCAGCCAGTCGCAGCAGATGACTGCCCCTCCCTGAGCCTGGTTCTGCTGGAGGTTTCTTCCTGTTAAAAGGGAGTTTTTCCTCTCCACCGTCGCCAAGTGCTTGCTCACGGGGGATCGCCTGATTGCTGGGGTCTTTCTGCAACTGTGGGGGTTCCCCCCTACAGTTGATAGTGCTATGAGATGACTGTTGTTGTGAAATGGCGCTATATAAATAAAGTTGAATTGAATTGAATTGAATTGATTAGGATGCCTCCTGGACGCCTTCCACTTGAGGTGTTTCAGGCACGTCCCACTGGGAGGAGACCCCGGGGCAGACCCAGGACTCGGTGGAGAGACTATGTCTCCCAGCTGGTCTGGGAACGCCTTGGTATCCCCTCTGAAGAGCTGGAGCAGGTGGCTGGGGAGAGGGAAGTCTGGGCTTCTCTGCTTGAACTGCTGCCTCCGCGACCCGGACCTCCGGAAAAGCGGTAGAAGATGGATGGATGGATGGATGGATGGATGCTGCGCAAAGTGTTTTACATAGATAAAAACAGTAGACAAATTTAATTACATATATTTACACGATACAACCCACCCCTTGCACGCACGTGCACACGCACACGCACACACACACACACACATACACACACACACACACACACACATGCAGGCACAAGCACCACTCCCTACTTCTCTCACACACATATAAAATAAAAGAGACATAGCTTGGCACCGAGGCAACCATGTGAAGGCGCAACCATCCTGTGGAGCCCCCACATGCCGGGAGACCACACAGCCCATAACCACAGGGCATGCCACAGAAGCCACCCTGACCAGGACAGACCGGGGTCCACACCACAGCTGTAAGGCAATGGGACAAAGCCCCGCCCACCCAAGCCAGAATGACCCTGTGACGATGGAGTGTCACCACTGTTATGATTTGTTGTATGTGTGTCTATATTGTTTGTAATATTGTATTTATTATGATCATTTGTAGAAATGCACACATTATTTTAGGATCTGTCTTTGTCTAATTTGGTGTGCCTTTTGTGAGAAAATTGTGTGGTTAATCATTTGGGTAAACAATTGGTGATTGTATAATGCACATACCTTTGCCAGCGTGCTTCCTGTGGGTGTCCGGGCAAAAGACTCTTTGGGGGTTGAACGCCTTTTTAAAGGACACCAGCAGGAAGGAAGCATGTATGGTAAGTTAGAGGGGTGGTTTAGCATTTGTAAATAGGGGTTTGAATTATTTATTGAATTATTTATATGGTTATTTGTTCTATGTTATTTATTTACTCTGTATATAGTTGGGGGAATTATTTATGTATTTTTAGATATTAGTTGACATAACGCACGGCTCAGGAGACACACACACACAGGCTCAGAGTAGTTCAAACAGTTTATTAACAGCAGGCGTGTATGAGTGTGTGTCTGCGGGATGTAAATGTATTGGTGGCGGCGTCTGCTTCGGGCACAGAGGCAGGAGGCCGTACAGCCGGACAACCCTATGGGAAAAAACACAAGGAGAAGGGTGACGGGCACACACCAACACAGGAGATGAATGAGCGAGAGAGGAGCTTACTTGGGGAGGACAGATGACTGGCACCACAAGGGACGAGACCCGGTAGACAGCCACCTGCAAGGCCCGATGCAGCAGCGAGGAGCAGGCGATGGAGAGGCGTTGTCCGCCGCCGAGGAATCCACCTGTGCACAGGGGAGCAGACTGGGAAGAGAAGGAAGGTAAGATCTTCTTACCCGAGTAGCACGCTGAGGGTGAAGGAGACTCACAGTGAACCATGAAGAAGTCTGACGGCTTCAGGCCGAAGCTCAGGGCGAGGCGGCTTATATCCCTCGCCGCTGATGACGAGCAGGTGTGTGAGCAGGTGGTGCCGCTGATGAGCGGCGCGGCGTGACATTAGTGGGTATGTGTAAAGAATGGAAAAATGTTTATTGTCTTACCTGGGGTTATGGTAGGGGCTAATCAGCCCTAATTATCTCGAATAGTATTTAACAGGTGTGGTTAATGATAATTCATTCATGCCTCGGTATTCTTGGTTGATGGTGAATTGTTCATTCTTTGATGAAGAGTCGTGTCAGATGTTTTCTTGGGAATTATGTACTTGTAAGTTTATTGAAATAAAAATCAGAAAAATTGAAAAGCCTCCTCCTTGCCACCGTAGTGTTACATTTGGTGGCAGCGGAGGGATGTTCCCAGGACGTCGTAGCCTTTGGTGGAAGTGGTGAAAGACCACGGGACGGAAGGACTCATGGCCAGAAGGAAAGTGAGGCAAGAGGAGCAGTCTGACCTGGACGCAGGTATGGCAGCTGAGGAACCGGGAGTCAGCGGACTGGGCGAACTCGAGGAGCTAACGTGCCTGGTGAAATCTTTGGTGCGTTCGCTGACTCTCAGGGATCGCCAGATGGAGGAAGAAGCCGCTCTTCAGGAGCAAAAGTGGCAGGCTGTAGAGAATCACATTCGTCGGATGGAGTCGCAGGTTGCGGAGCTGAGAGAGGAGTATGGGAGCCGGGCTGAACGTAGTGGTGATGACGGCACTTCAAGGGAGGTCCCCGGGGTGATGGCCAGTCGGGTCGGCCCACAGGAGGATGATTTGCCGCTGCAGGTGCAGCCAAGGAGGCCACGAACGCACCACGAGCCCAGGCTGAATCCTCTCTCTCCCGAAGATGACATCGAGCACTACCTGGCGACGTTCAAGAGGATCGATACAGTCTGCCGCTGGCGTGAAGAAGAGTGGGCTATCCAGCTAGCTCCTCTGCTTACAGGTAAAGCGCGGAGCGCATATGTACTTATGGATATTGCTGACACGAACAATTATGGGAAATTCAAGGAAGCAATTTTAAGTAAATACGAGATTACGTCTGACACTTATAGGAGGAGGTTTCGGTCCCTGGACATTCATCAGGACAAAACCCCTCGTGAACTTTATGTACGTTTGAAAAACCTGTTATGTAAATGGATTAAACCAGAGACCTTAACTATAAAAGACATTATGGAACAATTGATTTTGGAGCAGTTTCTGCGGATGGTGAACCCGGAACTGGGAATCTGGATACAAGAGCGGGACCCGAAGACTGCAGAGGACGCTGCTCGTCTGGCGGAGGTTTTTCTGTCAGCCAGGTCTGGGAGCAGGAGACCTACTCCTGGCTGTGACAGATCTTTCACCACACGGAGTGAGTTTAATGAGGGTGAAAGGGGTGGTCCAGCTCGAAATAGGCTGTATTCCAGGCCCAGTCAGATCATAAATAGCAGATATGATAATAGCAAAAAGTCACGTGTGGTTGCAAATAAAGATATACGCTGCTATCAGTGTAATAAAATCGGTCACACCCAGTATTCATGTCCTGCCACAAAGAATGAGAAACCGTCATTATTATGTTCAGTTCCTAGACCCACTTTTTCAGCCCCAGTGCACAGGGGAGTGTATAAAACGAAGGTGTTGCTTAATGGTCAGTGTGAAGAGGCCCTGTTAGATTCAGGTTGTTTTCAAACAGTTGTGCTGCCCAGTTTGGTCCCTAGGGATTTGTGGAATGAATCTGAAGTAAATATCAGTTGTGTTCATGGGGATAAGAAACTGTACCTGACCGCTGAGGTTTATTTAACAGTGGGGGGGGGGGAACTTATCTCCTTCCTGTAGCTCTTGTGCCTGATTTTCCTTACTCAGCTATTCTTGGAAATTATGTTCCAACTTTGTTGGACATCATACAACAGGTTAGAGAGGAACAAACGGAGGAGAGACAGGCAGGTGGCACTGTTGAGCAGAGAGTAAACACATCTGTGGTGAAAAATTGTAATATGGTGACAACCAGGGCACAGAGGGCACAGAGGGCTGCCAATGTTCTTCAGGAGCTACCATTTTATGATTCTGAGATAGAGGCAGGCCCTATTAAACAACCTAAATCCAAGGCTCAGAGGAGAAGAGATAAGGTGTTAGCATCAGCAAAGAACTTGGGTGAAGAAACACCACAGCTAAATCAGTCAGTAGAGTTTGACATCCCTCCTGACATAGCTGTATTGCAGAAAGCTGACCCAGCACTTAGACCATGGTTTGATAAAGTCTTGGAGATTGAGGGTGTGAAACAGGGTAGAACTGATTGTTTGGCTGAGGCCATTTATGTCATTAAAAAGGGCATTTTGTACCAGCAACAAGGTGAAGTTATGGCCATAGCTTTGCCACAGGACCTCACATCAAAGATTATGGAACTGGGACATGTTATCCCTTGGGCAGGTCATCTAGCATTTCAAAAAACTCTACAGAGAATTGCTAGAAGATTTGTGTGGCCGGGAATGTATATCCAGATAAAGGACTTCTGCACAACATGTCCAATATGTCAGATTACATCATCTAGGGGAGTGCCCAACTGCAACCATTACCAATCATTGGAACACCTTTTGATAGAATAGGGATGGATGTAGTTGGCCCCCTAGAGAGAAGCTCCTCTGGTAATAAATACATTCTGGTAATTTGTGACTATGCTACTCGGTACCCAGAAGCCTTTCCCCTGAAATCTATTAAGGCTAGGCAGGTTGCTAACTGCCTTATCCAGTTGTTTTCAAGGGTAGGCATACCCAGAGAAGTTCTAACAGACTGTAGAACAAATTTCTTGTCAAAACTGTTGCAACAAGTATATAAGCTGTTGGGTATTAAGGGTATTAAGACCACCCCATATCACCCTCAGACTGATGGACTAGTGGAGCGATTTAATCAGACTCTAAAAAACATGCTGCGGAAATTTGTTTCTGAAACGGGCTCGGATTGGGACCAATGGGTACCATATTTATTGTTTGCTTATCGGGAGGTGCCCCAGGCTTCAACAGGGTTCTCACCTTTTGAACTGCTGTATGGTCGTCAGGTGAGGGGCCCATTGGACTTATTAAAGGAGCACTGGGAGAGTCCACTGAGTGATCAGGACAATGTGGTCTCTTATGTCATTAAGATGAGAGAGAAACTGGATCGAATGACTGCTTTGGCTCAGGAGCACATGAGGACTGCGCAGGCCAAACAAAAAACTTGGTATGACAAGAAGGCCAGAAAAAGGGTTTTTCACCCAGGACAACAGGTTTTGTTATTGCTGCCCTCGTGTGACAGTAAGCTGTTGGCTCGATGGCAGGGGCCATATGAAATTTCTAAGAAACTAAGTTCAGTGACATACGAACTATATATGCCTGACAGGAAGGTAAAATGTCAGACCTTCCACATTAACTTGTTGAAAGAGTTTCAGCAGCCTGGTCATCAGCAGCAGCAACCTGTTCTTCAGGAGACACATCAGCTCTTCATTTGTGCGACAGAAGTGGATGAGGAGAAAGAACAGTCCTTTCCCACAAATGTGTCAGAGCCTTATTTGTTTCAAGTGTCTCATTTGCAGGTGGATCAGCAGAGAGAGTTGGAGGCACTATTAGATCCAGAATTGTTTCAGGAGAGACCTGGCTTCACCACGCTGGTGCATCATAAGGTTTATTTGAAAGAGGAAGCTGTTCCACGTAGGAAATCTTATAAGATCCCGGAGCGATTGGTCCCAAAAATGAAGCAAGAAATTGACTTGATGTTGCAGCTGGGAGTGATCGAGGAGTCAGTCAGTGAGTGGTGTAGCCCGATTGTGCTGGTCCCCAAAAAGAATGGCTCATTAAGACTCTGTATTGACTTCAGATACCTTAATTCAGTATCTAAGTTTGAGTCATACCCCATGCCCCGGATTGATGAACTATTAGAGAAAGTGGGCAGGGCTAGGTTTATTTCTACTCTGGACCTATGCAAGGGGTATTGGCAGGTGGAATTGGCACCGGAAACAAAGGAACTTACAGCCTTTAAAACACCTTATGGCAGTTTCCAGTTTAGGGTCATGCCATTTGGCCTTCAGGGGGCACCTGCAACTTTTCAGCGGCTTATGGACCAAGTGTTAAGGAGGGTATCAAATTTTGCGGCTGCCTATCTGGATGATGTGGTCATCTATAGTCAGACCTGGGAAGAACATTTGGTACACCTTAGGCAGGTCCTTCAGTTAATTAAGGGGGCAGGACTGACAATCAATCCACGCAAATGTGCGTTCGGACAGCAGCAGGTGGAGTACCTGGGACATGTGGTTGGTCAGGGGGTTATTAGACCACGAGTAGGTAAAGTGGATGCCATCTGGACCTACCCTGTGCCCACCACTAAAAAGAAGGTACGATCATTTATGGGAATGGTAGGATGGTACAGCAAGTTCATCCCCCACTTTGCTGAAAGAGCCGCAGTTTTGACTGACCTCACTAAGGCTTTAGCATCTAATAAGGTGAAATGGACAGAGGAATGTGACAGAGCTTTTGAGGATCTGAAGAGGGCTATTTCTGGGGAGAAGGTTCTCTACAGTCCAGACTTTGCTCGTCCATTTATTTTACAGACAGATGCTTCAGGAGTTGGCATTGGAGCAGTACTTCTCCAGGAGGAGAGGGGAGAGAGACACCCAGTACTGTTCTTGAGCCGTAAGTTGTTGGACCGGGAGACAAGATACTCTAGGGTAGAAAAGGAATGTCTTGCCATGAAATGGGCAATAGGGTCTCTCAAATACTATTTACTAGGGCGTCATTTTGTATTGGAGACAGATCATCGGGCCCTACAGTGGTTGGACAGGATGAAGGACGTAAACAGTCGTCTCACAGGGTGGTATGTGTCCCTTCAGCCATATAATTTTACTGTTCGGTATGTGGCAGGGAAGGCCAACCTTGTGGCAGATAGCCTCTTGAGAGTACATGACTCGTAGAGTACTGTACTCTTGGGAAAAGGGGGGAGGAAATGTGACGATGGAGTGTCACCACTGTTATGACTTATTGTATGTGTGATTGTATGTGCTCAAACAGTTCTCCAGACTGAACCCGCGCAAGGCCCCCGGCCCAGACGGCGTGTCTCCCTCCACCCTGAGACTCTGTGCGAAACAGCTGGCTCCTGTATTCACAGACATTTTTAACACCTCCCTTAAGTTATGCCACGTGCCATCCTGCCTCAAATCCTCCACCATCATCCCTGTCCCCAAGAAGCCACGGATCACTGGACTTAATGACTACAGACCTGTAGCGCTCACCTCTGTAGTCATGAAGTCCTTTGAGCGCCTGGTCCTGTCCCACCTCAAGTCCATCACCACCCCTCTCCTGGACCCGCTGCAGTTTGCCTACCGAGCCAACAGGTCTGTAGACGATGCAGTCAACCTGGCCCTCCACTCCATCCTGCAGCACCTGGACTCCCCGGGAACCTACGCCAGGATCCTGTTTGTGGACTTCAGCTCCGCATTCAACACCATCCGCCCCGCTCTGCTCCGGGACAAGCTGTCCCTGCTCAACGTGCCTGACTCCCTCTGCAGGTGGATCATCGACTTCCTGACGGACCGGAGGCAGCATGTGCGGCTGGGAAAGACTGTCTCAGACTATACTAGCATCAGCACCGGATCACCCCAGGGCTGTGTACTTTCCCCCCTACTCTTCTCCCTTTACACCAACTCCTGCACCTCCAGCCACCAGTCTGTCAAGTTGATCAAGTTTGCGGACGACACCACCCTCATCGGGCTCATCTCCAACGGCGACGAGTCCGCCTACAGGAGAGAGGTGGCCCAGCTGGCGTCCTGGTGCAGCAATAACAACCTGCAGCTGAACGCTCTGAAGACAGTGGAGATGATTGTAGACTTCAGGAAAGTCACTACTCCTCTGCCCCCCCTCACCCTCTCAGGCTCTCCCATCACCACTGCTGATTCCTTCCGCTTCCTAGGCACTACCATCACCAGGGACCTCAAATGGGAGCTGACCATCAGCTCACTCATCAAAAAAGCCCAGCAGAGGATGTTCTTCCTGCGGCAGCTGAGGAAGCTCAAGCTACCCACCAAGATGTTAGTGCAGTTCTACACAGCCATCATCGAGTCCATCCTCACCACCTCCATAACCGTGTGGTACGCAGGAGCCACTGCCAGGGACAGACTAAGGCTGCAGCGCGTCGTGCGCACTGCTGAGAAGGTGATCGGCTGCAAGCTCCCATCTCTCCAGGATCTGTACATCTCCAGGACCCGGAGGCGTGCTGGCCGGATCATAGCCGATCCCTCACACCCTGGTCACGTACTGTTTGCCCCCCTCCCCTCTGGTAGAAGACTTCGGTCCATCCAGACTAAAACCTCCCGTCACATGAACAGCTTCTTCCCCTCTGCCATTAGACTGCTGAACACTAAGTGACTCTCGTGCACCATGTACAGCAGCTCAACCAGACTCATGTCAGTCATCACTGTTTTCTTCCTGCATTACCGACTGCACTATATAGTTCTCCACAGTATCTGCTGCTGGCTAATATATATTTTAACTGTTGACCAGTATCACTTAATCTTATCCTACACTTTATTACATGTATAGTTTATTTCTCTTATCTTATCATGTTTAATGTTGCAGCATTGTACCGAGACAAATTCCTAGTTTGTGTACTACATGAGACAATGGCAATAAACCTGATTCTGATTCTGATTCTGATTCTGATTCTGATTGTGTTGTAATTGTAATATGGTAAATGTTATTATGATTGTTTGTAAAGTGCACACATTATTTTGGGATCTGTCTTTGTCTAATTGGAATGCCCTTGGGAGATAATTGTTATGGTTAAGTATTTTGGTAAAATAATTGATAATGATTTATTTCACATACCTTTGCCAACGTGCTTCCTGTGGGTGTCCGGGCAAAAGACTCTGTTAGGGGTTGAGGGCCTTTTATAGGACACCAGCAGGAAGGAAGCATGTATGGTAAGTTAGAGGGGTGGTTTAGCTTTTGTAAATAGGGGTTTGAACTATTTATTGAATTATTTATATTGTTATTTATTATATGTTATTTATATTTACATTGCATATAGTTGGGGAAGTATTTATGTATTTTTAGAGATTAGTGGGTATGTGTAAAGAATGGAAATGTTGATTGTCTTACCTGGGGTTATGGTAGGGGCTAATCAGCCCTAATTATCTCGAATAGTATTTAACAGGTGTGGTTAATGATAATGAAGTACTCTTATTATCCTTGGTATTCGTCTTGGTTGATGGCGAATTATTCATTGTTGATGAAGAGTCGTGTCGGATGTTTGATGTCATTACTTGTAAGTTATTATTGAAATAAAATCAGAAAAATTGATTGGAAAGCCTCCTCCTTGCCACCGTATTGTTACATTTGGAATATGGAATATGGAATGGAATATGGAATATGAATGGAAGTTTGTGAGTGCAAGGCAACCCGTTGGTGGGGACTGATATTACCATTGATATTACCATATTACCATCTGGCTATGAGGCTCATTCAGTCCCTGCTCAGTTTAGAAGCCATCGAGTAGGCTGTCAATGTCATCTCCCATCAGCTCAGCATCATCTAAAGTGTCCACAGTTTGAGGTAATTCAGAGGAAGCAGGCTGGCTGCTGGTGGGGATGGAGGACTGAGGCGTGGAGGGAACTTTGACTGGTGCAGCGGGAACTGAAGGATCCAGATCGTTTCCTACAGGATCACCGGACACCTTTGCACTGACATAAGGTTTACGAATTCTTAGTCCCAGATGCATGGCTAGCTGCTGTGCAAGCTCATTCACCTGTTTGTCCTGACGAGTGATTAGCAGACAGTCGGCAGTGCAGCTGTAGGCCTCCTTGTACTTGCAAAGATCCTTCAAACAAAGTGCCTTCCTGTACAGTGCTCTGCGGCTTTCCTTACACACTTCCAGAGCACTGTCGCAGTCCTGCATAACTTTGTCGTATTGCCTCATACTGTGGTAGGCAGCAGCCCGGTTGACATACAGGCTCTCCAGCAGAGCTTCAGGGATTTGGAGGTCCTCTGCTTTAGCATAGCACGAGACATTAAGGCCTTCGGTGAACTCTGTGATGGCCTCCTGCCATTGTTCATCTCGAAATAAAGCATTTCCCTCTTCAAGCAGGTTGCACACCAAGCGAGTCAGGAAATCCTGGTAGTCCTCAGGATCTGGGTAAGCCAAGGGAGACTGGATAAAAGCCAGAGCTTTTCTGATCTCCTGTTTGCGCTTCAGACGGTCGGGGTCCATGCTCGTTCACGGATGAAGTGAAGAAGTTCAGTAAACCTTAGCAGAGTTTATAAGACTGTCATGCTGCTCCGGAGGCCACTAACGGCGGGCGGAGAGCTGGCAAACCCGTAGAAAGCGGACACCGAGCACACTTGATGTCCGACACGCTAAACTACTCCTTAATTTTCAGTGATAAACAAAATGTGTTGGCATCTGTCTGCATTAACATAAGCCTTACTGTCACTGCACTGTGTTTGGCACAAAAATACTCGTGCTGTACATATATGAGCATTAAATGCAACACCACACAGAAGAAATTAAAACGCATAACTACCTAATGTAAACCACTTTAGATTTAAATGTTATTTTGGCAAACCATGTTTTTTTGAATACCTGAAGATTACGATTTGAATTCTTAATATTTTCATAATGCTAGTTTGGCAGTGAACTGTCTCTCAGTCCTGAAGTAAAAAGTTGTACTTTCCAAAGTCAAATTCATCAGGCATAATTAGCATGTCCTCCCTCGCTTTGGCCAACTTCTGTCGCAGGAAAACTCTTCGTTCAATCCACTCCTGCAGCTCCTCTGGGCTGTGGGCGAAGTCGCAGCTCACACCGTCAGGACAGCCACGGTCCAGCTTGGGGCACATTTCAAAGCGAGCACCCGGGAAACGGTAGCTCCAGGTCAGAGCCTCATCTTCTCCCTCACAGCTGAACACTCGGTCCTTGTGCTTCTCAGAGGAAATGTGCTGCTGCCACTGCCGCTCACTGTTGCTGTGTCGGCCACACAGCCGGCAGAATAAGCCGTTCATTAGTTCTGCATAGTCAGTTGGCATGGTGATGAATTTTTCCTCTGTCGCAGGCTGGCTGAGCATCTCTCCATCAACTTGATGTTTGGGGCCAGATAACGTCAGCCACATGTCATACATTTGCTGCATGTCCACCAAGTCGTTGTTCTTCATATAAGCCCACATCTCCAACACCCCTGCAGATGGGTCAAGCAGTATCCGGCATCAAGGGTGAATTAGTGGGTGAAAATCTATCCAAAGTCCACAAACTGACCTCAGTGCTATATCAAGTTATAAATCATGGGGATTATCAGATGGATCAATGCTGAATGTGCTTCTGTTAAGTTTCAGCATTGACCTAAGACTGACAATCTGCAATAAATCCATAAACATGCCAAATTAGGTCAGAAGTTTTTCCTTTGTCTTTTTTTGATTAATAAGTAACTGGTTGGATGTCATTTGAATTATAACCATAAATGCTTTGCACACAGAAACAGGCCTATAAATACTGTCACTCTGCTAGATTCTCATCTTCTCTCCAGGTAAGTAGAGACACATCAAATTATTACAGTTTTGTGGAGAATACCAATACGCTTTTTGATATATGCATTTATATATTTGTGTTTTGTGTTTATTTTTTTGTGTGTGTTTTGTTTTTTTTTAGTGTGTGCCATTGCTGTAATCCAACATGAGAGTGATGGGGGGATTACTTTTGCTGTTGTTCTTGAATATTTTTACTGGAGATGCCTCAGGTAAAGCATATTTGACTAGACACTTTTTTGTAGCTTTACCCCTGTTCAGCGTTTAGAATTTTTCTGCTTCATGATAAAAAATTTCCTCATATTCAATCATATTGCAAACAAAGTACTTTTTCACAGCTTACTAGTGCAGGTCCCAAGCCCGGGTAAATGGGGAGTGTTGTGTCAAGAAGGGCATCAGATGTAAAACCTTTACCAAATCAAACATGCAGATCATGACGAATGAAACTTTCATACCGGATCAGTCAAGGCCCAGGTTAACACTGACCGCCACCGGTGCTGATGACTGACAGGGTGCCGGTGGAAATTGGGCTACTGTTGGTCAAAGATCAAGGAGGAGGAGAGGGGGCAGGCGTGTTAGGAGGGAGAGAGAGAAAAGGAAAGGCAGAAATGTGGAGGTAAGAGTAGGGATGTTAAATGTAGGGACTATGACTGGTAAAGGCCAGTGTTCCCAGACGTATGTTAATCATCGTATTTGTATGTTAATTTTGCCCTCTGTATGATCAACAATTTAAAAAATCCCGTAATGTATGATAATTTGACCCCTTCATTACATGGCTAAGATAATACATTAGCAAACACAGCCAGGATACAGATCCTGGGCAAAGTGTGCATGCATACTACAGTTGTTTTTACGCATTGTCTCACATGCGGGGATTGCATGGAAGGAGACAGAAGGTTCAGTGGTGGTAGCAGAGAGGTGGCCTCAGATGGAGGCTACTGATGGGATCCACAGTTCACTGAAACATAGTGAGTTAAGCTTAAAAAGATCCATTATGAATAGTGGTGACATAACGCACGGCTCAGGAGACGCACACACACAGGCTTAGAGTAGTTCAAAGAGTTTATTAACAGCAGGAGTGAATGAGTGCGTGTCTGCGGGATGTAAATGTGTTGGTGATGGTGTCTGCTCCAGGCACAGAGGCAGGTGACCGTACAGCCGAGCAACCCTATGGAGAGAGCACAGGGAGAGGGTGACGGGCATACACCAACACAGGAGGGATTTATGGCGAGAGAAGGACTTACTTGGTGGGTCAGGACAGCTGGCACAACAAGGGGGCGAAGCCCGGAAGACAGCCACCTGGAGAGCTCCGTACAGCAGCGAGGATTGGGCGATGGAGTGGAGATGTCCGCCGCTGGGGAATCCACCTGTGCACAGGGGAGAAGACTGAAGAAGAGAGGTAAGCGATCTTCTTACCAAAAAGGTGATGCTGAAGAGAAGTATGCTCACAACGGTGAGGGACGAAGTCTGACGGCTTCAGGCCGAGCCTCCGGGCGAGACGGCCTTTATCCCTCGCCGCTGATGATTGTCAGGTGTGTGAGCAGGTGGCGCCGTTGATGAATGGCGCGGCGTGACAGTACTCCCCCCTCTAGCAGCGCCTCCTGGCGATGGCTTATCCGGGTGCGCTCGGTGGAAGTCCGCGATGAGCGATGGGTCCAACACAAACGACGGGGGCACCCATTGTCGATGCTCGGGCCCATAGCCCTCCCAGTCCACCAAGTATTGCAACCCACGACCTCGGCGCCGGGAGTCCAGGATGGAGGAGACGGACCAGGCCGGATGGCCACCAATCATCCGGGGCGCGGGTTGCGCTGCAGGAGGAGGGCAAAGGGGGTCAGTGACTGCCAGTTTCACCTTCGACACATGGAAAGTGGAATGGATGCGGAGGGAGGGGGGAATAGCCACGCGCACAGCCACCGGGTTGATGATCCGGGTGATGGGAAAGGGACCCATGAATCGCTGTGCCAGCTTCCTCCTCTCGCCTTTTAATGTGACGTCCTGGGTAGACACATACACGAGTTGCCCAACTCTGTACGCCGGGGCAGGTCTTCTGTGCCGGTCCGCCACGGTCCTGTTGCGCTCCGCTGTGCGTAAAAGCGCATGACGCGCGGCAGCCCAGGTGGAGCGGAACTGCCTAAGGTGCGCCCTAACAGAGGGGACAGTTACCTCGTTCTCCTGCGCTGGAAACAGCGGGGGGTCGTAACCCAGGGACGCCTTGAAGGGGGACATCCCAGTTGCAGAAGAGTGGGCGGTGTTGTGGGCATACTCCACCCAGGCGAGATGGTTGCTCCAGGACGTCGGCTTGGATCTAGTAACACAGCGGAGCGCAGCCTCCAGCTCCTGATTGGTCCTCTCACACTGCCCGTTAGACTGGGGGTGATGGCCGGAGGAGAGGCTCACCTTGGCTCCGATGGCGTTACAAAAAGATCTCCAAACCTCGGATGAAAATTGGGGGCCCCGGTCCGAGACCACGTCCACCGGAATCCCGTGCAGCCTGACCACGTGTTGGACGAGGAGGCCCGCCGTCTCCAGGGCAGTAGGGAGACCTCGCAGGGGGATGAAGTGCGCCGCCTTGGAGAAACGGTCCACGATGGTCAGGACGGTGTCAAAGGAGTTGGAAACGGGGAGTCCGGTGATGAAATCCAGTGCGATGTGCGACCAGGGCCTGCCGGGGACGGGCAGAGGCTGGAGCAGACCCGCTGGGGGGGCATTTCCCGACTTGCTGGTGGCACAGATTGGGCAAGCCCGGGCGTAGCGGGCTGCATCCCTCCGCAGGCCTGGCCACCAAAAGGACCGTTGGAGGAGGCTGATCATCCGAGAGGTGCCGGGATGACAGGTGAGCCGGGAGGTGTGGAGCCAGTGGATGACCTCTCCTCGGACCGCAGATGGGACGAACAGTCTTCCCTCCGGTCCGCCGCCAGGATCAGGTTCCACCTCCTGCGCCTTCCGGATCTTGTCTTCAATGTCCCAAGAGATGGCACCGAGGACACACAACCTGGGCAGGATAGTGTGGGGCGTCTCCTCAGCCTCCACGGGGGTGAACTGCCTAGAGAGGGCGTCAGGCAGGCCGTTTTTGGAGCCCGGCCTGAAGGTGATTGAGAAGCGGAACCTGGCGAAGAACAAAGACCAGCGCGCCTGGCGGGCATTCAGGCGCTTGGCAGATCGCAAGTACTCTAAGTTCTTGTGGTCCGTCAGGACCACAAACGGCAGGTCCGCCCCCTCTAGCCAGTGGCGCCACTCCTGTAAGGCGAGTTTAATGGCCAGGAGCTCTCTGTCCCCCACATCGTAGTTTCTCTCCGCCGGGGACAGGCGCCGGGAGAAGAAGGCGCACGGCCGTTTGGCGCCATCGTCAGGTGACCGCTGGGATAACACTGCTCCCACTCCCGTGTCCGATGCATCCACCTCCACAATGCACTGCAGCGCGGGGTCGACCTGGCGAAGGACCCGGGAGGAGGAGAACTCCGCCTTCAGCGCCCTAAAGGCAGCAGCGACCTCTTCAGTCCACCGGAACGGGACCTTCGGGGACGTGAGGCGGGTCAGCGGTCCGACGATCGAGCTGAAATTTGGGACAAAGCGGCGGTAAAAATTGGCGAAGCCAACAAACTGTTGCACCTGCTTCCGGGATGCGGGAGTAGGCCACTCCACCACCGCCTTCACCTTCTCTGGGTCTGGGAGCACCTGGTCTTGAGCGATGATGAATCCCAGGAAGGATGTGGTCCTAGCGTAGAATTCGCATTTCTCAGCCTTCACGTACAGACGATTCTCCAGCAGTCTTTGGAGGACCCGCCTCACATGGACCTGGTGCTCGTCCCTGGACCTGGAGAAGATAAGAATGTCATCCAGGTAGACGAACACAAAAAGGCCGATGAAATCCCGGAGGACGTCATTAATGAGGCGCTGAAAGACGGCAGGAGCGTTGGTCAGCCCGAACGGCATGACGAGATACTCAAAGTGGCCGTTCGGGGTACGGAAGGCTGTCTTCCATTCATCTCCCTCCCGGATCCGGACGAGGTGGTAAGCGCTGCGTAAATCCAGCTTGGTAAACCAGGTCGCCCCCTGGAGGGAGTGAAAGGCAGTGTCCATGAGGGGCAGGGTGTAACGGTCCCTCTCAGTGATGTCATTTAGCGCTCGGTAGTCTATGCAGGGGCGGAGGGATCCGTCCTTTTTCCCGACAAAGAAAAACCCTGCCCCCACGGGTGACGACGATGGGCGAATAATCCCAGCGCTCAGTGATTCCTTCAGGTATGTATTCATGGTCTCCTTCTCCGGCGCCGACAGGCTGTAGAGCTGACCAGATGGCAGGGGAGCCCCCTGGCGGAGATTGATGGCACAGTCATATGGTCGATGCGGGGGAAGAGACATAGCTTTCGATTTACTAAATACCATACCCAGGTCGTGAAATTCTGGAGGCACCAGAGACAGGTCCGGAGGTGCTGTATCCGCCACAGGGGGAGCCGCGGACGGGGAGCAGGCAGCGGACTGAAGGCAGGTGCCCATACAGAAGGTACTCCATGCCGATACCCCAGCCGACCTCCAGTCCAGGACAGGGTTGTGGAGGCGTAGCCAGGGATACCCCAGGATGACGGGCGACACAGAGTTGGGCAGGACGTAAAATACCATCTCCTCCCGGTGGTTCCCTGAGATGATGACTGGGACAGGCATGGTTTGGTGAGAAACTCTCCCAAGGGAGGCACGGGAGAGATGGACCAGGGAGATGGGGTGTTTTAATGCCTGACAGCGGATGCCCAATCGGGTTGCCAGGCCTTGTGAAATGAAGCTGCCCTCTGCGCCCGAATCCACCAGTGCGTGGGTGAGGTGCCCAGTGGGATTGTGGCAAAAACGGATGGGCAGCTTTAATTGAGTGAGAGTGTCTAACCGGTTGGGATCCGCGAGGCTCCCTACAGCGATTCGCGGACCCCGCCGACTGGCTTTCCGCGGGCAACGCTCCACAGTGTGTTGGTCACCTCCGCAATACATGCAGAGGCCCAACTCACGGCGGCGTTGTTTCTCCGCAGGGGAAAGCTTGGTCCAGCCCGTCACCATCGGCTCCGACTCCTCGGGGCACGATGCTGGCGGCGCCGCCAGGGGGCGAGCTTGGAACAGGTGCGGCGAGACTCCACGAGGGCGAGAAGAAGAAGACTTCCGCCCCGAGGAGCGCTCGCGCAGCCTGTTATCCAAACTTATTGCTAAGGATGTCAGCTCCGCTAGCGTCCCAGGGATATCCCGTCCAGCCACTTCATCCCTCAGATCATTATTGAGGCTGCGGAGGAACAGGCCACAGAGGGAGCGTTCCTCCCAGCCCAATTCCTCCGCCGCTACCCGGAAGTCGACCGAGTAGTCCGCTGCCGACCGGCCTCCCTGCTGGAGAGCGAGAAGCCGATCGACCTGGACCGTCTCAGTTTGAGAATGGTCAAAGACCTCCAGAAAGCGCCTCACGAACTGGTCATAGGTGAGGGTGGCATAACTGGGTCTCGCCATTACGGCGTAGGTCCAAGTTAACGCACGCCCCTCCAGAAGATTCCCTATGTAACCGATCCGACTGTGATCCGAGGGAAAATCTCCGGGCACACGGTGGAACACGGACTCACACTGCATAATGAACCCCCGCGCTCCGCCGAGCTTACCGCTAAAGCGGGCGGGGGTCGGAATCGGTGTGAGCCGAACCGGTGCCACTGGAGCCGGCTGGACGGCCGCTGGAACGGCAGGAGCCGCGCCACCCTGACGAGCCGGGGGGAACGGCTGTTGAGGATCTAAGCGGCCCAACCGGTTAGTTAAGTTTAATAATTGATTTAGGATAACCTGCTGTTGATAAGCAATCTGATCCACTCTAGCCTCGAGAGTGGTAAACCGGTGTGCGAGCCCGCCGTCCGCCGAGCCGCTCTGCTGAAGCCGTACTGACATAACGCACGGCTCAGGAGACGCACACACACAGGCTTAGAGTAGTTCAAAGAGTTTATTAACAGCAGGAGTGAATGAGTGCGTGTCTGCGGGATGTAAATGTGTTGGTGATGGTGTCTGCTCCAGGCACAGAGGCAGGTGACCGTACAGCCGAGCAACCCTATGGAGAGAGCACAGGGAGAGGGTGACGGGCATACACCAACACAGGAGGGATTTATGGCGAGAGAAGGACTTACTTGGTGGGTCAGGACAGCTGGCACAACAAGGGGGCGAAGCCCGGAAGACAGCCACCTGGAGAGCTCCGTACAGCAGCGAGGATTGGGCGATGGAGTGGAGATGTCCGCCGCTGGGGAATCCACCTGTGCACAGGGGAGAAGACTGAAGAAGAGAGGTAAGCGATCTTCTTACCAAAAAGGTGATGCTGAAGAGAAGTATGCTCACAACGGGGAGGGACGAAGTCTGACGGCTTCAGGCCGAGCCTCCGGGCGAGACGGCCTTTATCCCTCGCCGCTGATGATTGTCAGGTGCGTGAGCAGGTGGCGCCGCTGATGAATGGCGCGGCGTGACAAGTGGTACACCAAATCACGCAGTGCTGTACAGGAGCTCCAACTGTCTACCATGAGAGCTGGCTGAACGGAGCAGGCGGGGCTTTTTGCTGCTCAGGCAGATGATTCAGCTGGTGATCCCTGGCTTTCACTACAGTTTTGGTGAGTGATTCAATACAGTCCATTCACAAATAAAAACTAGTACACTCGGTCAAATCATTCGCATACATTACAGCACTAATGCGGGCATGTATGGCAAGCCATTTTAACATCACAACAAATCATGTTCCTATCTACAATGAACTTTTAGATATCTATAATTGCCTTCCTCCTGGTCAAAATTAAATTTTTACTAGTTACAATTGTAAATACAGATATCCGTAATAACATTCATGCTAGTAAAAATTATATTTCAAGATATCTAAAATGTGGATTGTACTAGTCAAAACTAATTTCACAATGTCTGAAAAGCTTTTGAAAGTTTAAGTTGCCATTTTAACATTTAATAGCTAGCCTGGATATGTATTGTAGATATCAATAATTCATTTTTCCCGAGTAAAAATGAACATTTCAGATATCCACAATGAAATTCTTCCTCTCTATAATGATCATTTCAGATATCTATGACATCATTCTTCCTAGGAGAAAGACGCCACTTTTCCCCATTCATGTTTATTGGGTTTTCACTTCCAGATATTTACATTTACATTCTTCCTATCTAGAATGAACATTCTGGATATCTGAAAAATAATTCTTACTAGGAGAAACTCATACTAGTCATAATTTTCATTTTGGATATCCACAATGAAAAAACATTCTAGATATCTATAATGTAATTTTGGATATCCAAAATACATTTTTTTTCCACAATATCTTTATTGAACCTTTTTTTTTTTTTTAACAAACATGATACAAACAATCAAACACTAACACTAAAGTACTACAAAAAAAAAAAAGTACTAAAAACACCAACAACCACCAACAAAATCAAGTCTTCAACAATGCTCCTCTGTTTAGTCTAGACAATCCAATACATAAGTATACATATTATGTTCACCAGTTTGGAATTTACAAGGTCCACACACATCATTCACCTTCTTCTTCAAGAGTTATGTTTAAATTTTTTACATAATCAATAAAAGGTCTCCATATATTCTCAAACACAATTTCCTTTGATTTTAGTATATATGTTATTCTTTCTAATGGAAGGTTTGTTAACATCTGTCTTAACCACTGAGTCACATCTGGTCTATGAGTCTTTTTCCATAATAGTGCAATACATTTTTTGGCATTAAGCAAACTGAGGTCTATGAATGTTCTTTCACTTTTATTAAAATTATGCTTTTCTGGGTACAGACCCAACAAAAACAGTTTAGGATTCAATATGATTTGTTTTGAGATTATTTTTTCAATTGTTACCCTCACCTCTTCCCAAAACATTCTTATTAATCTACATTCCCATAAACAATGAAATAGGGTTCCTTTACTTTCCATGCATTTTGTGCATGTATCTGGTATATTTTTGTTATATCTATTTAACTCCTCCGGTGTAACATACATCCGCATTAACCATTTGAAATGTATCAATTTAAGGCGTGCATTTATTGATTTGGTTTGAGCTTCTGTACAAGCCAATTCCCATTGTTCCTCTGAAATTTCAATTTGCAGATCTTCTTTCCAGTAGTTTAATCTTTTCAGTGAATTTTCACTTGAAGATAGTGTCAATGAGTTATAAAACTCTGAAATAATACCCTTTCTTTTACTATCTTTCATCATCATTTTTTCCAAGGATGAATAAATAGGTCGAGTGAGAGCTTTATTTTGATTTGATCGAATAAAGTTTCTAAGTTGAAGATATTTAAAAAAATGTGTTCTATTGAGATTAAATTTGATCCTCAGCTCTTCAAAAGACATTATGTTGTCTGCACATGGCAAATATAAATCCTGAATCTTTTGTATCCCTTTTAAATTCCATACTTTAAATACAGCGTCCACTCTCCCTGGTTTAAAATATTGATTACCCCATATTGGACTAAATTGTGACAATAACTGTGGTTCTTTTAAATAGTTTTTAGCTTCACACCATATTTTGATCATATGCTTTACAAATGGATTTTTAACTTGTTTTTGTAATTTTTTTGCCGAATCTGAGTATATGAATATGGGAAGAGGTAAAGGTAAATTGTATGATTCCATTTCAGTCCAGTGAGGGAGATCATTTGATGAAAAATAATATGTCATAGACCTCAGTTGTGCCGACCAATAATACAACATAAAATTTGGACATTTCAGACCTCCACGATCAAATGGTAAATATAATAAAGACAAACGTAATCTAGCCCTCCTGTTGTTCCATATAAATTCCACTAACTTTTTTTTTATTCTTGAGAATAGATCTAAAGGTGGTGATAAGGGAATGTATTGAAATAAATAAAGTATTTTAGGTAAAATATTACTTTTAAGTATATTGATTCTCCCGATCATCGACATTGGTAGTGACATCCATCTCTGAGTTAACTCATTGATATCTGACATTAAGGCTTCATAGTTGACACTGGCGACTGATTCTAGCTTAGGCATAATTTGGATTCCTAAATATTTAAACTGATTTACAACATTGAATTGATTTACCTCAGGGGCTGGGTAATTTCTCTGGGTCTCATTTAGCATTAATATTGAAGATTTAGTTTTATTTATTTTATATCCTGATATTTCCCCCAAATTCTTTATTAAATTCAACAAGGTTGGAATTGATTTTTTTAGATTCGACATAAACAAAATTATATCATCGGCGTACAGGGAGATTTTATGTTCTGTTGGTCCAACTTTAATTCCATATATTTGTGAATGTAAACGTATCGCCATCGCTAAAGGTTCAATTGCCATAGTAAACAGTAAAGGTGAAAGTGGACAGCCTTGTCGACATCCTCTATTGATTTTTATTGGTTTTGAAATATTGTTATTTGTTAGGATTTCTGCTGTAGCATTATTGTATATTATTTGAACCCATTTTATGAAATTATTTCCAAGTCCAAACCTTTGTAGGACTTCAAAAAGAAAGGGCCATTCAACTCTATCAAAGGCCTTTTCGGCGTCCAATGATAGGAGAGCTGTATCCGGTGCTTCTTTATTAAAATAAATAATATTAAATAGTCTTCTTACATTATGGAAGCCTTGTCTACCCTTTATAAAGCCGTTCTGATCTCGATTAATAATATTTGGTAAAATTTCTTGTATTCGTCTTGCTAAAATTTTACAGATTATCTTAAGGTCGGCGTTTAATAGGCTTATTGGTCTCATATTTTCACATTTATTAGAGGGCTTACCTGGTTTTGGCAGCAGTATAATTAAGGCATTATTTATGTATGATGGTAAATTATTATTTTGAAATGCTTCTAAAACCATTTCCAAAAAAGGTTTTATTAATTTATTCTTAAATTTTTTATAAAGGTCAACTGGAAGACCATCTGGTCCTGCACTTTTTCCTGATTTCATATTATCAATGGCTAGCCCAACTTCTTCTTGACTAATTTTAGACTCCAATATCTCCCTGTTTTCATTTGGAATACACGGTATAGATAGTTCGTTCAAAAACCCATTTAGTTTTGTTAAATCAGGTTCATTTTTGGTATCATATAATTTTTCATAGTAATCTCTAAAGGCTCTATTAATTTCTAAAGGATCTATAACTACCTGTCCTTTACTTATAATACTGGTAATTGGTGTTTTAATTTCCAATTGTTTAATCTGCCATGCTAATAATTTTCCTGATTTTTCACCTTGTTCATAAAAAGATTGTTTCAATCTTAGAAGACTCGAGGCAGCTCTATTCGCTGATTTTTTGTCATATTCAGCTCTCAAAATCAGTAATTCATTCTCCAACCTTGGGTCACTTCCTGCATACACTTTTTCCTGAAGACTTTTTATTTTGTGTTCCAATTTAGCTCTCTCCTCTCGAGTCTTCTTAGATTTTGATCCTGTATAACTAATAATATGTCCCCTAATAAAAGCTTTGAAAGCCTCCCACTTTACACATGCTGATGTTTGTGTAGTATTGATGTCAAAGAACTCGTCTATCTGTTTTTCTATATACTTGACAAATTCCTCATCCTGAAGCCATTTATGCTGAAATTGCCATCTACCTGATTCCTTTGTCAATTTTTTATCTACATATATTAGACAACAGGGTGCATGATCAGAGATCACGATGTTATCATAAAAGCAGTTTTGAATCTTGGACCTTAATTCTGTGGAAATCAAAAAATAATCAATACGTGAGAATGTCTTGTAGGTACTGGAATAACAAGAATAGGCTTTAACTTGTGGTTTCATTTCTCTCCATATATCTAACAATCTCAATTCTTTCATAAAATGATTAATAGTCATCCTACATCCAATGTGCGTACAATCCAGTCCTGTTGATCTATCCACACCTGGATTCAATGTACAATTAAAATCCCCTGCTATTATATGTTGCCCTGTAAGTGATGATAAGATGAGAAATAAATTAGCAAAGAACTTCTGATCATCTATATTGGGACCATATAAGTTCACAAGATTTATATTTTCTAATAGCAAAGAACCTTGAATGATTACATATCCTCCAAATTTGTCTCCAATTACATTTTTCACTTGAAAAGGAACTGATTTATGTATGAGAGTCATAACTCCCCTGGCTCGGGATGAAAATGAAGAGGTGAATACACTTCCCTGCCATCTACTCCTAATTCTTTTAACATCCTCCTCTATCAGATGAGTTTCTTGTAAAAACACAATTCTTGAACCCATGTCCTTTATTTTATTCATAACTTGTTTAAGTTTTTTTAAATTTTGTAGACCTCTGCAATTCCATGAAGTTAAATTAAGATTAACACTTTGGTCCATGATCAATAGAGAGTTTGGGATTACCTTGCAGTGTAAACATGCTCATACAGAGAAGCAAAAACATGAGGGGTTGAACATTCATCCTACAAACTACACACAAACAAATTTCCCCTTCCCACACTTGTGGCAAACCCCCCAAAATCAAAAGAAAAATTCTGTCTCCCGATATAGCCATCGACCGTTCCACACCCACGGGGAACAGCCTAAGCCACTCCTTCTTCATCCTCCCAATCACCCTAACTCTACTGCTTTTAATGACGTAACATTAACTCTCCTCTGTAGTTTTCCAACTTAACTCCAAAATTTTTAACAACTTTGTACATCATAGTTTTTTTTTTTTTGTTTTGTTTTTGTTTTGTTTTTTTAATATATAATACAAACTATATTTTGTAAACTTACTATTTACTTCAAGTCAGTCAGATGCCTGTGCAAATGCTTAATTATTCTACCTTATATTTTGTTCATGCTTAGCTCCCACCAGTCTCTTCTTCTTCTTTGATCTTCTTGATGAACTCCTGCGCCTCCTCTGGGGTCTTGAAGATGTGGGTTCTGCCCTCATACGTGGTCAGCAGTCTCGCAGGATAGATTACACCATGACGAATCCCAAGGTTGCGCAGCTCCTTACGTACGGGATCAAACTGCTTCCTCAATTGCTGGATTCCTGTGGCCAAATCTGGGTAGAACCGCACCTGCTGGTCCTGGTGTTTAATCTCTCCTTTAGCACGTGCAGCGTTGAAGATCTTCATCCTGTCTCTGTTGCTAAGAAACTTCATAATTAAGGTCCTCGGCGGTCCCTTATCTCTCCGTGGGCCAATACGATGTGCTTTTTCCAGAACCACTGCTGATTGCAACTCCTCGCTGCCCAGCACCTCCGGAATCCACTTTTCCAGAAAGGAGCATACGTCCCGACCTTCTGATTCCTCTGGAAGACCCACCAGCCTCAAATTATTCTGTCTCGACCGAGATTCCAAATCCAAAATATTATCTTCCAGAGATTTATTTTTTTTTTCCAAAGTGCGCACCTTTAATTGAAGACGGGTGACGTCATCTTCAGCACTAGCGAGACGGAGCTCCATCTGCGCCGTTCGTTCTACACAGTCACCCAATTCCTTTCTTATTCCTTCCAACGCTGTCATAATCCCATCAAATCTAGAGGAAAAGTCCGCTCTCATTGAACTCATGGCAGCCATCAGCGCATCTGCGCCATTCCCCGCAGATATCGCACCGTTGCCAGCCTCCTCCGCCATATATGGAGTTTTGTTTGCTGCGTCACAGACCTGAAAGTCCGTTAATTTGGACTGTTTCGGCGGCTCGCTTTTTCCTTTTCCTGGTTTTCCAGCCTTAGGCTTCGCCGACATATCCTCGCCCAAATGCTGGGATACGTTCTGTCCCAAATGAGAGAGTTATTTGCTGATTTTTTTTCTCCAGGAGCAGAGCAGAGCGAGACACGTCCGTCCTACGTGGCAGCCATAACCGGAAGTCCAAAATACATTTTTACTAGTAGAAATCATGTTATGGATATCCACTATCCATATTATCTAAAATTCAATTTCAGATATCTGTAATTGAAATTGTGACTAGTAGCAATATACTTAAAGCTATCTGTAAACATATTTGGATATCTACTGAGAGATATTGACTATCTCAAATGAATTATGACTAGTAATATATCTGAAGTAAGAGTTTCTCCTATGTTCATTTTACTAGGAAAAATTGAATTATTGATATCTACAATACATATCCAGGCTAGCTATTAAATGTTGAAACGGTTTGCCATATGCACGGCAGACTCAACAAGTAAACAACATTACCAGCAGGTTAAGAAATGAATGGGGGAAACAGACCCCACTTTTACTGGGTGGTTCAAACCCGTTGTTGGTATTAGCATTAAAACTTTCTGTTGCTGCAGCAATGTGAAAATGTTTGTGCAAAAACGTCACCGGATTGTGGTTCTCAATAAAACTATAAAACTGTGAAACAGGTTTCTGCTTCAGTTATCAGAGGCATTTTAGTAGTAGTTTAGGTGGATTGATTGATATTTATCCCTTATGTATAAACATAGTGTTATGTCTGATATGGAGCCAAGGACGAGGCCAGGTGTAGAACCGAACACATGTTTATTGAAGAGGCACAGGTGCAACACACAGCTGTCAGGCAGAGGATGGCAAAGAGGCCACCCCTCCTGCCTGCAACCCTTTTATAGTCACAGGAGGTGGCGTGACCGGGAGGCAGAGCCACCACCCTGTGCCTCACATTATATCATAAACAACTACACTACCCCCCCACCACCACCACAGAAGTCCAAAACACACACACGCACACACAGTTCAGACCCACCCCAATTTAGGATCAGAGCCACGCACTAAAATGACGAAGCAAAATAACATAAATGGCCTAACACATTCACACCAAAACGACTAAAGCTAGGGGGGACAGGTGGACTGCCGTCCCACCCCACACGGCGAAGCGGATTATTCTGCCGCTTAAACGAGATGAGAGTCCATATAAAACCAAAATACTGCCGTGTCTCCTAAACTAAAATAAAACACCCAAATTTAATCCCCAAAACTACATACACAGAAACAGCAAAACAGTCTAAACACCTGCATCACAAAGCACCTAAACATAACAATTAGTTTATGTCACACACAAAACCAACTCAAACACATGCACAACAGTTAACCTATATACATACGGCTGGAGAAAACAAGTCCGTGGGCCCCCTGGACTGCCCTGTCATCAGTCCGCCCCTGGAGGCAGCCAGCCTCCCGGGCCACAGCAGGTTGCCTCAGCACCAGCGTGCCTCCTCTTCATCACCACCAGCTGCTCCGCTCGTCCAGGCCCACATCTCTCAGTCCCCTTCCGGGCACGCTGCAGCTCGTTCAGGTGCCCCCACAAACCGTCTGGCAGCTGGAGATGACGCATCCTCCCGTCTGGCCACAACGCGTGAGCGTCCGTATTGCTCCCTCAGCCATCGACCGGCCCATACCTGACATGATCGCCTCTCCTCCCGAATCCAGTCCTTGACCCCCAGAGGGGTCCCGCTCGGCTTGCAGGGTCTCTGCTTGGCGCATCATTCTACCGTGCCTGATGGTCCAGCCACGACCTCTTCTAAATTCGCCGCCGCCTTCGCCGTTGTGGTTCCCTGTTCACCAGCCCACTTCAACCGAGATCTGGGAACAGGTGAAACCAGCCTCTCGACGTCGCCCGTCGTCACAGGCGTCCCGCCATGCTGTCCAGTACCCTCGTCCAGGGCGACTTGGGCTCTGGCACAGGGACCTTCCTGTGATGACCCTGGGCGATACTGGTCCTGCACACTCTCCAGGGTGCCAGGCAGTTCCTCATCCCACACTGCACCATCTACCACTCTCGGGATCGGTCGGTCCCACAATCCACAGCCCGACCACTCCTCCCCAGCACCGCTTTTAATGGCAAAGCCCAGACCATAGAGTAGGTCTCAGTCCATTATATTTTGTCCATGGCCTGTAATGGTGAATTCCAGGTCACACATCTTGGCCGATTTGTACCGAGCCATCAGTTTCAGCGTTCCCACCGTGGCCAGCCATCCTCCTCCACAACCACAAAGCGGCGCTGGGTTACCCCCAATCCTGTAGTGTGGGGAAAAACATCTCACAGTCATCCAATTCAACACAGAGCCCACCACTCTCATGTTGATCAATAAAGGCACCTCCACCCCGTCCAACTCCACCATACAGTGCATGTGTCCGTTGGTGCTTGGGGATACAGCGTGGACAAACATGGGGGCGGGAGAGTCCTCCTTGTGCCATGGACTTCCTCGCTCGGATCTGTGGCATACCCTGGCAAAATGATCCAAGTGGCCACACTTGCCATAGCGCTTCACTCTTGCCAAACACTCTCTGGCTCTGAAATGGCACTTCACGGACCCGCAGCCCATACGCATGGGCTTCCCTGGGGCAGACCTCACATCCACAGTGTTGGCATCTCCCGCTTCTTCTTTCACGCTTCTATCGCTGTCCGGGTCTGCTACTCATGTGGTAACGGGAAACTCCAGCTGTCAACGTGACAAACGCTCACTCAGCAGGTCGCAAACCAACTCCTCCTCCAACGGTCTGGACCAACACACACTAACCAGTAGTTTCAAGTTGGCTACGAACCACTGAATATGCTTGCCCACCTGTTGGTAGCGCTGCTGAAACCTGCTCCTCTGGACGGTGACATCTTCCAGGGCGCGAAAATTGCGCACCATCAGCTCAGCCATGTCCTCAAAGCTGTCCGAGCTGCCAAGCAAGCTCAGTATCCCCTGGCCTCCAGTTCCCAAATTGTGCACCAACAGCGTGTTTATTCTCAGCCTGTCCATTCATCCTGGGTTTAGAGCCACCATGTAAGCCTGGAAGGCAGCGTCCCGTATCAGCCAGTAAACAGGTGGCCTGCCCGGGAGCTCCAGAAACAGCTGAACTCCAAACGCACACGCTTCCATACCTTCTTAATCCTTTTTTCTCCTTGTTGCCAAAATGTTATGTCTGATATGGAGCCAAGGACGAGGCCAGGTGTAGAACCGAACACACGTTTATTGAAGAGGCACAGGTGCAACACACAGCCGCCACGCAGAGGATGGGAAAGAGCCCCCCCCCCCCGCCTGCAGCCCTTTTATAGTCACGGGCAGTGGCGTAACCGGGAGGTGGAGCCACCACCCCATGCCTCACATTATATTATAAATACAGTAACTACACTACACAGAGTACTTCTCAAAATGACTCTATCGCTCTATTGAAGCAAGAAATCTTTGTGTGTGTGTGTCACGTTTATAGGACATCATAGGACGGCCTATGATCTCTGCCTGAACATTATAGGATGTCCCATGATCTCAGGCATCATAGGACTTGCTATGCCTATATGACGGTACATAGACAAATCCGTCTTTATGATATCATATAGGACTCTCATGCGATGCCTATATGACGGCCTTAGACAAATTTATGATGTCATATAGGACTCTCGTGTCTTTATGATGTCATATATAATGAGTCCATGCCCGAAAGCCTCTCTTTGTTCAGATCTATTTTCATGATCCTGTCCATGAACTGAAGTCACGACGCACCTATCGCTCAACCAGTGGTCTCAATAAACAAGAAGAAGAAGAAGAAGACCCACCAAATGGACAGCAATAGAATGAGGAGAACTGCTGCATGTCAGAAAATATGCCATGAAGATGAAATACCTGAGGTCCCAGCAGTACATCGCACCCGTCTGAGACAGGAGGAGACCCTTCACCAGCATAGGGTACGACAGACAAGGGATGCACAAACAGGCAGGAAACATGTAGCAGTGCACCATGTACGTGATGAGTCACTTGAAGCCCGAAATGCCCACAAAGCGAGCAACGCTGCACGCCAGGCAAGGCACAGACAAGCTGAGATCGAGGAGGTGCGGAATAGTCGGCTGGCCGCCAACACTGGAATTACGACGCACCTATCCCTCATCCAGTGGTCTGAATGAAGAAGAAGACCCACCAGATGGAGAGCAATAGAATGAGGAGAACTGCTGCACGTCAGAAAAGATGCTGTGAACATGAAACACCTCAGGTTCCAGCAGTACGCAGCAGGCATGACTGTGAACAACACAGCTGTCTGAGACAGGAGGAGACCCTTCAGCCACGGGCATGCACAAATACTTGCTTATACTTGGCTTCTACGGGGTATGCATGGGTATGTACTAGTATTTATGAGGCAAGACCTTGAAATATGATTAAACAGAAGCCATGTCATGAACCCCTGTGCGCCATTACACGGCGCACGAGGGAGAGAATGAAAAACCCAATCGCAGCAGTAGAGAGTGCTGTGTTTATTGAAATTCACCAATGTAGCAAATCCAGCTGTCACCAAATAGAGTTCAGTCAGCCACACAGTATATGAAGAAGTGTAATAACAGTATTGGCCACCAAGGATACAGGGCACCTACCGAATACTCAACAGCCTAGTGAATACAGTATAAAGCCTGGTGCTACAGGGCTGCGTTAAGCACGAAATGGAAAAGGCGAGCAGCCTAATGCTGCAGGCCTGCTAGCACAGGAGAAAGGCTAAGAACACTTACAGGTCTGGAGTTAACTCGGGGCGAGCCATGCAGTCAGGAGGCAGAGGCAGAGAAGCGGACCAGCCGAAACACCAAGGTATATATCGTCTTGAAATGTCAGGCTGGGTAGAACGCTAGGAGTGAATAACCATACGCAGAGGGAGACGCTGCCACGTGTGAAGGGGAATGTCCTGACAATCTCCTTCCTCAGCCGTGGCAAACAAATACTCCAAACGCTAATGAGGAGAAAGATTACCAGTGTGCGAATGCGTGGGCCGAACTGATTGGAAACAGGTGTGTGAGAGTGCATGTGACTGAAAGTGAATGGAGTGTGTGTGTGTAGCGTGAAATAGATGGAATATTAATAAATATGAATATGATCAGGTATGAATTATTTAATTTCTATTGATGTATTGGAATCTGAGATCAAATCTCGTTTCATATACATCAGAAAAGTTAATAACACTCGTGGGGCACCAGCTCCTATCTCTAAGAAGCAATTTAATCTTTAATTTCACTTTATACCTGTTTAATCACTCAATAAATTAATCAATAATCAGTCTCAAAAATTTTTCGTGAATTTGATACCTGTGCTTGAACAGACTCAGAATGAAATAAATTCTCAACAACTTCTCTCAATTTTACAGATTTATTAAACGAAATGATTAACAGACATTGCAGTAATTTCATTAATCATAAAATCAATCTTGTAAATGATAGATTAACAATGGCAATATTTTCGGAACCAGGGTTAAACTGAGAAACCAATTTCTTTCAGTTTGTGCTAACAGATTATGGAAACAACACAAATTTATGGAGAAAGTTTACTAATTATATGAAAAGTCCTGGATTAATCTTAACCACTTGCACTCCGGGCAATTTTCCTAAAAATGCCAAAAAATAACGAGCCCAAAGTAAATCGAAAGCTGTTATTCAACCCTTTGCAGCATCTTCATGGGGTTAGTCTCATTTAAAAGAAAACACTTTGAATTTTTTGGCAAAAAAAACATAATCTCTCTGCGTGCTCCGGCCACTGAGTTACAGTCATCTAAACATACTTAACTTGAAGAAAATAAATTTGGACACTGTTTTTTTGGATACAAATGCTTACAAATAACACACAGCTGTCCGATCCGGCTGGAAAATGCAACAGAAATGTAGAACCAAGTGTTATCAAGCTGAGATCCAAATTTGGTAACAATACCACAAAAAATGAATATTTTACACAGCTTTGTTCTCAAGTAGTTTCCAGGCGTTTTGGAACTGTGCCAAATTGTGCCAAATGGCACAGTTTGGAAAAACATCTGTAACTTTTGAATAATTCAATGTAGAATCTTCATTTTGGGCTCTAATGAAAGGTCACACTCAGGGCTGTGTCTGTGTGTGTGTGTGGTTGTCCCCCCCCCCCCCCGCTAAAAAAGACGGGAGTTCGGCCCTCGCCACATGATGGATTACACTCCTTGCATGTTTTCACAGTGCCCCCCCCCTCGCTACTGTGTGTGTGTGTGTGGGGGGGGGGTTGTCCCCCCCCTCGCTACTGTGTGTGTGTGTGGGGGGGGGTTGTCCCCCCCCCTCGCTGCAGAAGACGGCCATCGCTACATGAAGGAATAGACTCATATGCTTCCCCCCGTGGACCGGGGGCGTTCGGACTGTGAACGCCCCCCCCCCGCTCCTCTTCTGCAGCGGGGGGGGGGGGGCGTTCACGGTCCGAACACGGCAAATGAACCGTTTATCGCGGCGCATGCACTTCGTACTTCATGCGCAGTACAGTTGTAATTTACCGATCGGTCAAAAGTCATTTTTGGATTACAGTTTTCAGGGAGAAATAATAATTTAGCTTATAACACCTTACCTCTTCACAGCAGCAGAGTCGTGGCGAACTTCTCTTCCCCATTGCAAGACGAACGCGACGCTGCTCGGCTTGTGGATCCCGATCAAAACATAATTCCATTATTGCGGTTTTGGTGAATGATTTACGACCTTTGTCGTCGGCCTCCGTTGGTCTATGATGACGGAAGAGAATCTTAAACGTCTATTCTGCTGGAATGAGTGCAGGTCCCACTTGTGGGTGGTCTCCATGCTGCGGGGTCTGTAGTAGATTCGTCCAGCGTCCTTTGTTTTCATCTGTTGCAACAGTAAATCTCTCTTCACCCAGCCTGAATTTCTGTGTTTCAATTGGCTCCTGCGTTCACAGTAGGCGGGTCCTCCTTCCTAGATTTTCATTCATTGGCTCTTCAAGGTTTCAGAAACCCAATTCAAGGCTCTTATTAGTCGAATGAGAGGTCAATCAGATGAACTAATCTGTTCGCAGCTGTCTCTGCAGTTTTTTTTTTAGTGGCGCTTGGACGCCACTACATCACCATCACCACCATCATGCGTCATGCGTCCAAGCGCGCACGAGGGCGCTCTCGTGCGCCCTCGTGCGCCCTAGAATGCAGAGACTTGCCCGCCCGCGGAACAACGGAGTGCAAGTGGTTAAGAAAATAAAAACAGAATTTTAATAAAAGAAGAGTTATGTTAAGGGCTTCTTAATTTGCATCTGATTAGATATACAAATTATTATCGAACCTCAGACGTTTGATTCAGCAGATGAATTAAAGTTACAGCTCACGTGATCCCTCGGTGATGATGGTGCTTTCGTCGTCCTCAGCCCAAGATTTCGTGGACGTTAATATCTGCTCGCAGATATTTTCAGGGTCCACATTTCGACCTTTAAATTCAAGCGGTCGAAGAGGCTGGATTCTGGGCTGTATGGCCCACAGTTGAAACTGGGTTTGGAGCCAGATGATGACGACGTTTCTTCAGCACGATGTGGGAGCTGCATCTTTTCTTCCTGGTAGACAAGCGGCTGCAGAGGTCTTCGGGAATAATTAAAGATATCTTATCCGATCTCAAAATAAGGAGTTTCGGACTTTAGATAAAAGCTATAGCTTCTGGTGTGTGGTTGGTCAAGAAAAATATTATAAAAAAAAATAAAGTCAAGATTAAAGTTTACATTAAAATTAAACAAACGGGGGTTTTACAGAAAGTTTAACAAAGAAAAAGAGATAAGTAAAAATTGGAGCTTAACTCCGATTAAAAATTGAGCTCAAAGAAATAGGAATTCCTAGGCATTTAAGAGAAAAAGAAAGAGGCATTAAAATACAAAGTTACATAAACAAATTATGAGTTATCTGCTCTGTGTTCAGAAAAGCGACACGTGGTCGGAGTCTTTGTTCTTCCTTGCTGTGTGTAGACAATAGAGAGAGACGAAAAGCGGCGAAGAGAGGAGCCGAAAAGAGAAGAGAGGACGAAGCAGGGGTCCCTCTGTTATTTATAAGTTCCGTTGAGCTTCGCGGGCTTCCGGGATCTCAGCCAATGAGTGTCCTTCGTGGGAGGCCCGATGAACCTTTAGTCAAATAACAAACAGTCTACAAGGGACCAATGGGATGAAGAATTGCGGTCATGCAGAGATTGGCTGCTGGAGTCACATGGTTGTAGAGGCAAAACTTTGATACATACTGGAAGTTAATATTTCCCCTTGTGTATTAAACTAAGATAACTTTAGTGATTAGTATAAATTATAAGCAGTGCTTCTAAATCAACATGCAGGAATAAACATTCATTTAAACATTTTTAGCATGCATATATATATATATATATATATATAAAATTACAGATTAATGCATTTCACACATATTATTGATTTTCCACATTAAAACATCAGAGTCCATTTGCTTTTCATAGTTCTGAATAGAAGAAGGTTTAGAATTGAGTTTGTAGTAATGTACTTTAAAATTCACTGGTTAATTCACTGGTTCACTGGTCCAGCGTGTCCCAGAGTTTAAGGAAATTTTATTAAGTTGTGGGTCTGTGTGGCCAGGTCTGTTGCATGTTTTATGGGGGCAATAAAAGCAAAGCCGGACATTGGGGAAATTCCTTAGGCTGGTTTTTAAGAAAGGAATGGGATTTCAGCTGTGGCCTGGAGGAGAAAATCCATTTCTTTGTCTTACTCCTGGGTGAAACAAAAATGTCTTTAAGCAGAAGAATAATTATTGCTGAGCCAAAGTGAGATGATGCTACAGTCCCCCCTCTGGTATCAATGGTGACGTTGATTCAGCGTTGATAGCAATCCTAGGCATCAAGTCCCAATTTGGCGAGGCTTGATCCAAATGCTGAACTAAAGTTCTGATGTCGATAAGTCTTAAGCTTGTAAACAGTATCTATTCCAAAGTGTAGGTCCTTAAATTTGGTTTTCTGAAAAACTTCTGGAAATTTCAAAAATAATTTGGGCATGACCAAATATAAACATTGTATAATTGTCTAGGATATACTAAAGTTCTGTATAAGCCTGTAAAGACTCAAAAATTCTGGGTACAAAAAAAAGTGAACTAGAAGTATGTGGGTTTTGACATACTTGATAGAAATGTTTTGGGTTTGCTGAAAAATACCTATTCAAGATTTCAAAAACAGTTTAAATGTGCATAAAATCTAGTATAAAGGATTATTTTTATTCACACATGCATGTATCCAAAAATCTTAGTCAAAAGCAAAAATAAAATTCTTTCATATTTGAGGTAGAGGTTCAGACTAATCAATATTGAGGTGACTCAAGGAGGTTCAAATTGAATTTGTTTAGTTAGACTAAACCATGGTTCCACATATGTCCAAATCATAGGGTGTTTGAGGCTTTTGTTCAGAAAAACTGAGTGGGCATAGGATGTCGTTATCATTCTTTGGATGGCAATGAGAAGTAAATTTGGATTTACTGCAAAAAGTATATGATGAGAGAGCATATTCATTGCTAAAGCGTTAACTGAAAAGGTAATGTTTCTAGCTACTTCTGAGAGTAACATAGATATTGGCTGTGTTTGAGCATAGTCAACCTTTAACACAAAGAGCAAAGAGTTCAAGACCTTGTTGAGTTTGATTGAAGCTTCGGAGCAAGCATTCAGAACCAACACAGTGTCTTGGAAGATTATGGTAACAGTTTGTGGTTCGACAAACTGGTGTTTCGGTTTAGCGATGTTGACCGAGTTAACAGTGGGCATGCTAAGGCTAACAAGAGGCTCTAACAATGAGGCTGTTATCAAGAATCCACCCGAGGATCTTTGACCTTTCGTTTTGGCTTGGCCCAATTCTGACTGGGTAACAGTGGGTGTGATTGCTAGGCAGATGGCTAAACTGATAAACAGGAGGGCCATCATCTTGGCAAACAAAAGTGAGTGGTTTTGGATCTTAATCTTCTTGTTGATCTTTCTTTAGATACCTGGTTGGCAAATGAAAATTCCTCTTAGAGGTGAAATGATTTCTTTTAGATGGATGTACTTTATTGATCCCAAAACTGGGAAATTACAGAATAGAGCTTAAGAGATTGAACTCTAAACCTTGTGCTTGTTTTTCACCTTTGATGGGAGTTTTAAGATTAGCTCAAGCTAATGGTGTTGAATGTCTTGTGTATACTATTTGGTAATAGTAAGTTGATTGAAGTTTATTAGATTTTACAGAGGTCTTTGAAATTAATTTAAGGGCTAATTTGATTCTAATATACCCTTTCCTTCTGGAAGTTTGATGCAGTTAACTAATTGTTTGGAGAGATTTGACTGAGTGTACCTGAGGCTAGTAGTTAGCTACGGTTATTTCTCAGACGTAGAATTGATTTTAATCTTATTTATGGACTTACTTTGACAGTGTTGTACCCGACAAGTCCCATGGGGTTTTGGTAAAGGTTACTCTGATTTTGGTGAGCTCATTTGAAAATGGGGTCCTGGATTTGGCTCTTGGGTGGCCAAGTTTGTTGTTGACAATGTGTGGATTCCTCCACTCAGGCAGGAATTTAGGAGTGATTTTCCTTTCCTGTAAATTTATTTCAGGTGTCTGCGGTACGAATGTGGGGTGGAAGATCTTGTCCCCCCTTTGCAGTTTGTCATGCGAGAGTTTTTGATCATTGTACACTTTCTGTCGTTTGGCGACTCGGTCCGAATGTTTTTGAAATACAGCCTTGGGAGCTTTGTATGTCGTTTTGACGCAGTGTTCTGCAGCTGGAGTGTTATGGGCATTGGCAGTCATCACCCCCCTCTGGTTTCGAGGAACTCTGAGCGGTGGCGATGATGGTTCGTCGGAAGCATGGACAGGAGTGCCAATGTATAGCTGCAGAGAAGATTGTGTCACATGAAGTGGTTTCAGGTTTGGTATGTCATAGGGTTTAGATGCGGGCAGCGCATGTACCGTTTTATCCGACCGGTGTTTGACGGTTTTATGGATCATTTGTTTGCAAGGTTGAGTGAGTGTGCGCCTTGCGTTTGTAAAAGTTGGGTTCGTTGTCGCAAAAAGTTGAGGTTTCAGAGGGTCTAGAGAGCCGGTTGGTGGGGCTCTTGTGACCATGCAGGCCTCATGGGTGGGTGGGTGGGTTTCAAAATGTAACATCACCATTGAATCATGGGTATCAAGGGTTTCAAGAGGGCCGTTTGGGGTTTTCTGCTCGGCCGTTGAGTTTTCAAGGTCATTTGCTTCCTTGGTGTGACCTTGTATTTGAAAGTAACTTTTGACTTCTTTAGGACAGTACTCACCTTGGTCTTGGCGGTCGCTTTCACTCGGTTGCAGTTGTTCCAACAGTGCTAGTTGTGTGACACTTGGGGTGTCCAAAGTGTTCAGAACAAAGCACAGTGATTCAGTTGTCCTTGTTGGGTCAAATGGGTGAGGGTGTTGCGTTTGAGCCCATAGTTTGAGGTTCTTGAAATCAATCAGTGGCTCAAAACGGTTCAGTAGGTCTTTGCCAACAAGCAATGGAATGGCGTCAAGTTTGGACACGTAGACCGGATGTGTCAAGGTCATGGGTCCAATGGACATGTTTAGTAGTGATACGCCCAACAGGGTTGTTTTAGTGAGCGCATATGGTCGCACGGCTAATGAACAGGGTTCCAGTTTCAAATGTTTGTTAGCGCGGTTAGCAGCTACACGTAGTTTGTCAAAAAGGGTGTGTGACATGAGAGTGATGTCAGCAGCGGTGTCTAAAACAGCGTCCTGACACATCATGTCTTCAAGGGTCAGTGGAAGGTAGAATTTCCGTGCCACCCCCCTCTCGTTTAAATCGCATAGGAATTGTGGAACTGGTGGTTCGACACAGAGTTGCGACATGTTGTTAGAGGAGTGGTCTGTGACCTGTGGTTGGGCTGCCATAACAGCACTGGACTACGTTGAGTCCTTTGGTCCTTCCTCATTTGCATGAGGGATTTTCTTCTTGCGTTTCCTTCGTTTGGAATGCTTGTTTTGAGTTGGCACAGCTGATATAGCTAGAATGTTAGCAGTTTTATTCTCTTTGTAGCTTTGAATCTCTGCTAGGAGGTGTTGGACAATTTCAATATCTTCTCTACTGAATGTAGGAGTTTCTTCTTCCTTCCAAGGTTTGTGATAGGTCTCTGCTTCTGAGCTTCTGTGATGGGATGGAGACCATTTGTCGCGGTTACGCGTGTCTTCGTATCGGTATCTGTCATCATGGTAGTCCGTATCGCGTTCTCGTGACCTATCCCGTGGATATAGTCTACGACAGTAGTCGGGTTTTCGCAAAGTTGGTCCAAAGTGATATCCAGAGGACCTAGTGTGGTTTTGACCTTGATGAGGTTGCTTGGGAAAATGCTTCGGCTGTTGATGTACTCGCGGTGTAAGAGGTGGAGTAGAGCGAGGGGCTCCTTCCAACTCCAAGGTGTTAGATGCATCGCTAATCGCTAGCACTGTGGCAGGCTCAGCGTGCTTGTTGCGACTTTGTTGCTGTTTTTGGAACGCATAGTGTGCAAACTCTCTCAGCTGACTTATTGAGTTTGACCTTGGGTTAGCTGTAACTCCCAGGTAATGACTCACTGTGGGATGGAGGTTTTGGATGAAGAGGGTCTTGAAATTGTGGTCTTCTTCCATCCCTGGTGCATTTTGAGATCCAAAATATGCAAGTAGGAGTCTCTGGTAGTAGGCTTATGTTGGCTCTGAGCGTCCTTGTTTCACGGCTAGGGCTGCGGTTAGCCCTGCTTGTAGGCAGTCGTCAGAGAACTCCTTTTCGATGGCTTCGCGGAGCAGCATGTAGTCTGCTTTGATGTTTGTCGGCTGTCTGTCTATGAATTTTGATACTGACCTGTTAGATGTTAGCTTAATCAGATAGATGCGATCGTCAGTCGTAGCATCAGGATACTTACGCAGGTAGTAATCAATGTCCTGTAAATAGACTTTGGCATCAGGTGAACCCGTAGGTCCTGGTTCAAATTTGGTGATATTTCGCGCGATCTTGTCAAGGTCGCGGTCTGAAGGGGCACACACATGCTGTCCATGCGGTCATCCGTATTCGAAACGGGAATCGGGCGAGGGAGCGCGGTGGATGTCCCGGTGTTCATGTCTTTCCTTTAGGAGCAGTTGGCATTCCTTGTAATCCTTCTTCACATTTTCAAGTTGACCTTCAACTCTTCTGAGTTCCTTCTTTGTGTCTTGAAGGGCATCTTCAAGTTCATTGTTGTCTTGGTGAAGCATGTCATTGTTATGCGTCAACCGTTTATTTTCTTTCTCTGCACGGTCCAAATCTTGTAATGCTTCATCCAGTTGATTTTGAGTTTTATCATTCTCCTCTTGAGATTGCTCTAGATTTTCTTTCAGTGTTTCATTCTCTTCTTGGAGAGATAAGATCGTTGTTTGTTGATTTGCTAGTTTGTTCTCGGCTACCTTTAATCTTGCGACTAATGTTAGCGCAAACTTACCTAACACACTGGTAAGGTCCTTGCCTTCTGGTGGCTTTTCAGTGCGTTCATGCAAGAGTTCTTCAGTGAGTTGCTTCAGTTCTTCGGGCGGTGTTTCCTTGACCCGTGTTGTGAAGCTAGAAATTAAATTAGAAGTCCATGCTTCCAATATTGTTTGAAGGTCATCCAGTTTGATAAATTGGTCGGTTGTCTGGTGACTCGTCATGTTTGACCGTTGTTATTTAGCTTTTAAAAATAAAATTCAACTGGTTGATTATTCTTAAATTTGTTCGACAAGGTTTAACCTTGAGTGTTTTATTTTACAACCATAATAGTTGAAAGTTCCTTTAGAATTTGTTTCAACTTGTAGGCTTGCAGGATGGGAAATAGAATTTTGAAATTATTTAGAAATGTAGAGATGCTTCAATTAATTCGTTCGTTGAAACTATATGTTGATAAAGTTGAATTGAAATTGGATTGAATTTGTTTCACGAAACAAAACAGGAATTTCAATTGTGTGGATTGACTTCTTTACTTTGATTTTCAAAGTCTAGTATTGGAATTTGTCATCAATAACTAGCTTTGGGATTTTGCAAAATGTCACTTTGAAAGTGAGGATTTTATTTACAAAAGAAATACAAAAACAAAAGAGGATAAATGCTTTAAAGATTTAAGATTATAAGTTTCCACTTTCTTTTAAAGTTAAGGCTTTCCTTTGGTTTTATTTGTTAAAGCCTATTTTCATTTGAAGCATTAAATGTTTAAAATATTTACAAATTAGAAACAAGTGAATTGTTTGAGTATTTGGTATCCAAGGATTTCTTAGGATTGAAGCCAATAGTGATCTGTCTTGATTGTTATCTATAAATTTCTTATTTACAGAATAATCAATGTTTGCACTTTTTTGACTTTTCTTTTAAATCCTGGGAAAAATTGAAAATTATGCCAGTTAGTTAAATGTTTTTCTTTTCCTGTAGAGAAAGCATGAATCAGAAATGATACAATGAGTTTAAATAACACCTAGAGCTTCGCTTAAGTGTTAATTCCTTAATGTGGTTTCCTAAATTTGAGAAACAGGAAAAATTATAAATATTCACTAAGTCTGTAAATTTGTCAAAATGCACAGGTTTAATCCTACTTTAATGTTACTCTTGAGTAAACATCAGCATTAGAATCCTTAAGCTAAAACTGGGTTTCTGTGGGAAGGGAATCACACCATATCACATTTAAAAACAGCAAAATAAGCACATATATAGCTTCAAAGTTTGCAACTTTTTGCTTAAAAGTGTGTAAATATGTTTGCTTTTAGCTTAAAAGATTATAATATGTGGTTATATAAGTGATTAAATACAATAGGGGTGTTTATGTATGTTCCTGCTTTGGGTACCGTATCTATGCAGTGAGTGGGGTTTCACCACTGTGAAAAACTTTCAGAAGCCAACAGGTCCTTTTCCCTTTTGTTCTTGGCATAAAAGTTTGGATTAGTGTTAAATGTAGTTTATTCTGAATAATATGAATTGCTTTGAAGTTACTTTGAAGACTTAATTTGGTTATAAATCGTCTTTAAAGATTAGAAGTTTAAATAAAAATTGCAGTCCCTATGTTTCACCACAAGATGGAGGCAGTTTTCGTCTGCACTTCCGGAAGAGGAAACCCAATGATGTCACTCAAGTAGTCAAGGATCTCTACTCAAAATGGCGGCTACAGGGAACTCTACCTAGACTTAAGATGGCATCGCTTGGCCAATCTACACATGTGCAGTTTTTGTGCACAGCTTGACGGTCGCGTGTGCGACTGAGCATGCATGTGCCACGTGGATGCAGCTCAAGCTTCAGTCCATAAAACCACGCCTTGCTTTCCAAAGGCGGGAAAACTTCGGTCTCCCTAAACTTTATTCAACAAGTTTATACAATGGTTAATTCAATTAAATCCCCCAAGGGTTTGCTTCGCCTGCAGGGTGTTGAAATAATGGGGAAAACAAATAGGATTTCTTCGCTATTTTGTTCCCAGGCCTATTTTAATTATTCAGCGTGTGATCACGCTTCTTAAGCATGCATTGAACAAACAAAACAAAAACACCTAAAACTGACTAGAGTGCAGTGGGGTCTCTTCACCCCCACACTTCTCTTGGTCAGCAGACACACACACACAGCAGTAATCAGGGGGGCGAATTCACCCCCTCCCCCTTGTGACACAGAGACAGACAATAGCCTTGCTGCAAGCAATGAACACTTTGTGAGTTAAAAATTGACCAAAAATCACACACAGCTTATATATTAATTTCTTTCTGAGTCAGTCAAGTTTAACCAGGCCTCACATGGGGCACCAATAAATCTGTAGCGTGAAATAGATGGAATATTAATAAATATGAATATGATCAGGTATGAATTATTTAATTTCTATTGATGTATTGGAATCTGAGATCAAATCTCGTTTCATATACATCAGAAAAGTTAATAACACTCGTGGGGCACCAGCTCCTATCTCTAAGAAGCAATTTAATCTTTAATTTCACTTTATACCTGTTTAATCACTCAATAACTTAATCAATAATCAGTCTCAAAAATTTTCCGTGAATTCGATACCTGTGCTTGAACAGACTCAGAATGAAATAAATTCTCAACAACTTCTCTCAATTTTACAGATTTATTAAACGAAATGATTAACAGACATTGCAGTAATTTCATTAATCATAAAATCAATCTTGTAAATGATAGATTAACAATGGCAATATTTTTGGAACCAGGGTTAAACTGAGAAACCAATTTCTATCAGTTTGTGTTAACAGATTATGGAAACAACGCAAATTTATGGAGAAAGTTTACTAATTATATGAAAAGTCCTGGATTAATCTTAAGAAAATAAAAACAGAATTTTAATAAAAGAAGAGTTATGTTAAGGGCTTCTTAATTTGCATCTGATTAGATATACAAATTATTACCGAACCTCAGACGTTTGATTCAGCAGATGAATTAAAGTTACAGCTCACATGATCCCTCGATGATGATGGTGCTTTCGTCGTCCTCAGCCCAAGATTTCATGGACGTTAATATCTGCCCGCAGATATTTTCAGGGTCCACATTTCGACCTTTAAATTCAAGCGGTCGAAGAGGCTGGATTCTGGGCTGTATGACCCACAGTTGAAACTGGGTTTGGAGCCAGATGATGATGACGTTTCTTCAGCGCGATGTGGGAGCTGCGTCTTTTCTTCCTGGTAGACAAGCGGCTGCAGAGGTCTTCGGGAATAATTAAAGATATCTAATCCGATCTCAAATTAAGGAGTTTTGGACTTTAGATAAAAGTTATAGCTTCTGGTGTGTGGTTGGTCAAGAAAAATATTATAAAAAAAATAAAGTCAAGATTAAAGTTTACATTAAAATTAAACAAACGGTGGTTTTACAGAAAGTTTAACAAAGAAAAAGAGATAAGTAAAAATTGGAGTTTAACTCCGATTAAAAATTGAGCTCAAAGAAATAGGAATTCCTAGGCATTTAAGAGAAAAAAGAAAGAGGCATTAAAATACAAAGTTACATAAACAAATTACGAGTTATCTGCTCTGTGTTCAGAAAAGCGACACGTGGTCGGAGTCTTTGTTCTTCCTTGCTGTGTGTAGACAATAGAGAGAGACGAAAAGCGGCGAAGAGAGGAGCCGAAAAGAGAAGAGAGGACGAAGCAGGGGTCCCTCTGTTATTTATAAGTTCCGTTGAGCTTCGCGGGCTTCCGGGATCTCAGCCAATGAGTGTCCTTCGTGGGAGGCCCGATGAACCTTTAGTCCAATAACAAACAGTCTACAAGGGACCAATGGGATGAAGAATTACGGTCATGCAGAGATTGGCTGCTGGAGTCACATGGTTTTAGAGGCAAAACTTTGATACATACTGGAAGTTAATATTTCCCCTTATGTATTAAACTAAGATAACTTTAGTGATTAGTATAAATTATAAGCAGTGCTTCTAAATCAACATGCAGGAATAAACATTCATTTAAACATTTTTAGCATGCGTATATATATATAAAATCACAGATTAATGCATTTCACACATATTATTGATTTTCCACATTAAAACATCAGAGTCCATTTACTTTTCATAGTTCTGAAAAGAAGAAGGTTTAGAATTGAGTTTGTAATAATGTACTTTAAAATTCACTGGTTAAATCCAGCGTGTCCCAGAGTTTAAGGAAATTTTATTAAGTTGTGGGTCTGTGTGGCCAGGTCTGTTGCATGTTTTATAGGGGCAATAAAAGCAAAGCCGGACATTGGGGAAATTCCTTAGGCAGGTTTTTAACAAAGGAATGGGATTTCAGCTGTGGCCTGGGGGAGAAAATCCATTTCTTTGTCTTACTCCTGGGTGAAACAAAAATGTCTTTAAGCAGAAGAATAATTATTGCTGAGCCAAAGTGAGATGATGCTACATGTGTGTGTGTGTGTGTGTGTGTGTGTGTGTGTGTGTGTGTGTGTGTGTGAGAGCACCAGTGAGTGCAGCTGACGGAGCTTGACAGGAGGAGGGGCCCGAGCTGTCAGGAGGAAACTAGGTCAAAGCATAAGAATGAGTCACAATGGGGTTTGGCCTCCAAACCCAGATTCATGACAGCCCCCCCCCCCAACCCAGGGGTGGATACCAGACACCCCAGTACCATCAGCCAAAAAGGAAAGGAGACAACACCCCTCAAGGGAACCCCTCCCCTCCGGCAGCAACACTAACCCAGGGTATGAAGTAGGAGAAAACTGGTTAGGAGGGAAGCAACCCGTGAAAACACAACAGTACAAAAACAGAATGAAGAACAATCCCCCTAACAAACCCCCAACCTGGGGCACTAACCCCCTCTCCAGAAGTCCAAAGTTCAGGGGGTCGACCAGAGTCCCAGGCCCCCAGTGTGGTGAGGAGTGGCAGATCGGGTGGCCTGCCCAAGTCCCAAGTCCAGCAGGCAGACCGTGGGATAGTGTCTGGCGGCCTACCCGGGCCAATGGGCCACCCGACCCATAACCCAAGTCCCTCGGGTGGCCGACCAGTGTGGTGGACCCACCAGGACCTGCGAGGACAGCGGAGAGGCACCCTCCATACTCGGGAACATTGGCGGCCAAGCCAAGGAACAGGAGCCCCCTGCCATTCGAGACTTGGAGCAGGAAAACGGTAGCACCCGCAATGGTCCTGGCCTGGAACGTGGCTGCACCCGCGATGGTCCTGGCCTGGGACGTGACTGCACCCGCGATGGTCCCGGCCTGGGATGTGGCTGCACCGGCGGTGGTCCCGGCCTGGGACGTGACTGTACCGGCGGTGGACTCCAGCTGGAGCTCTGCTGCACCCGCGGTGATCTCCCCAGCAAGGGAGGTGATGCTCCTCATGTCCTCAGGAGTCGAACCCCGATCCTCGGTTGCCTCCAACAGCATTCTGACGACCTTGCCCGGAGGCTCCGAGTCCAAAGGGAGAAAGAGAAAAACCATGTCAGGGTCACCGGCAGTGGTGGAGCCCGGTGTGGCGGTCCTGAGGGCTACTGTGAACTGCCCCGGGTCCACCTCACCATGAATTGGGCAGTGTGACATTAATATTGAAATATCTGATACAGGTATAGTAGAACACACTTGCCTGAACTCTGGCTCCACCGCCATCCAGGACTCCGATCTTGAGTGATCTTGGGTGCGTGGGTTCCTCTGGACCGTCGGGTGCCTCATCCCCGTCGGTCCCCTCCGCGGAAGCTGGACCCGTCTCGTCATCAATGGGCAGCCCAGGTGGTGGCTGCTCCTCTCCGGCGACCCTAGGATAGAACTCAAAGGGGATAGGAGAGGGAGAGCGATTAGGGTCGCCGGCAGCGGCAGAGCCTGGCGAGGGGGGTCCAGATGCGGCTGGGAGCCGCACCTGACTCCCCTCCCCAAAAACCAGGCACGATCCCTCCACCATCCACAAATGAACTGCAGGAGAGACTACTTGCCTGTGCTTAAGCTCTACCGCTATCCAGGACTTTGACGACGATACCCCGGGTCCCATCGGCAGGAGGTCTGGTCCGGGGGACGACTCCACTGCGGTGACCCCCGCAGCAGGCTTGATGACGGTAGCAGAAGTGGAACTCACGTGCGCCATCCTCCACGCCTCTGGTTCCTCTGGCATGGCAGCCGTGGACAACTCTTTAGCTGGCCCATGGGCTGGACCATCCTGATCCTCTGGCTCCTCCTCCCCCAGCGACCTGGATCCGAGACCGATGGGCTGGTGGGGGCACATAGAGAAGAGTCAATGAGACGAGAGTACTGTATGCTGCTGGGGTGGAGAACTCAGGGGACTGCACTCCCCGAGTCTCCTCACCAGGAGGCAGGCAACATTGATCATTGATTGTGTAACTTGAATGAAAAGAAAGTTGCCTGTTCTCCTGGCACTGGAGGTCCCCAGCGGCCTCCAAGGCATCCTCTCTACTCTCCTGGCGTTCTTCGTCAGGTTGAAGCTCCTCCTCCCTCGGGGAAAGCTCTTTCAGTCTATCAGCCATCTCCGGGAGGAGCCACGGCTTCATCTCCAAGATGAGGTCCATTTCAGCCAGGAGAGCCCTCCTACATTCCTCCATCTCCTCCCGTGATGGGGCGGAGCATTGCTCGGAGTGGGAAGGTGAAGCTGCAGTAGGCGGGACTGGACGCTTCTTGCTGCGGAGCTTCCTCCCTCTCCTTCTCTTGGGTGATGTGGGGATGAGGTAATCCGGAACGTGGAGCACCGTGTCGGGAAGTGGGTCACCTGCAGAGAGAGACCCCGCGTCCTCGGAAAAGGAGAGCGAGATGGCCGCGAGGAGCCCGAGCACCGGGAGATCCTCAGCTGATTCCTCACATGGCGCGGCAAAGATGTCCCGGAGGATCTCCAGTGCCTCCGGATGATCCCAGAGGCTGATCCGCAACATCACCCTCCTCGCAGTGTCCCGAGCCTGACGAACTGTCGGAGAGGGACGGGGCGTCTGCGTCCAGGAGAGGACCTCCTCCAGTTGACATAACGAGCGCTGCTCCCTATCTAACTCCATCTCCGTCTTCTCATCCACAGGCTGGGTGGACGCTGGCCCGGGAGACGAAGGGGATCCGAGGGGAGAGGAAGTCTTACTCTGACGGGAGCATTTCTTCTGGCAAGGGGCCGGCTCCAATCGCGGAGAGACATCCTCTGGTTCCGCGTCAGGAAAGGGAAGGATGGCGAAGAGGATGGCGTCTACCCTATGGATTCCCCAGAGGTGAGGGTAGCGCCGCTCGAAGTCCTCCGCAACGAGTCGTGCCCACTCCCGCTCCTCGGGAGACCAAGACCACTGAAAGACGAAACCCGCCTCCTCCAGCAAATCCTGGGCTTCCTGCTCCTCATCTGTCCTAGTCATTATATGCACATATAAGGAGGAAAAGGAGAAGGGAAAAAGAACACAACTCTACACCGCTGTTTTGTTGTTTTTTTTATGGTTGGGACATTCTGTCATGAACCCCTATGCGCCATTACACAGCGCATGAGGGAGAGAATGAAAAACCCAATCGCAGGAGTAGAGAGTGCTGTGTTTATTGAAATTTACCAACGTAGCAAATCCAGCTGTCACCAAATATAGTTCAGTCAGCCACACAGTATATGAAGAGGTGTAATGACAGTATTGGCCACCAAGGATACAGGGCGTCTGCCGAATACTCAACAGCCTAGTGAACATAAAGCCTGGTGCTACAGGGCTGCGTTAAGCACGAAACGGGAAAGGCGAGTAGCCTAATGGTGTAGGCCTGCTAGCATAGGAGAAAGGCTAAGAACACTTACAGGTCTGGAGTTAATTCGGGGTGAGCCGTGCAGTCAGGAGGCAGAGGCAGAGAAGCGGACCAGCCGAAACACCAAGGTATGGATCGTCTTGAAATGTCAGGCTGGGTAGAACGCTGGGAGTGAATAACCATACACAGAGGGGGATGCTGCCACGTATGAAGGGGAATGTCCCGACAATCTCCTTCCTCAGCGGTGGCAAACAAATACTCCAAATGCTGACGAGGAGAGAGATTGCTGGTGTGCGAATGCGTGGGCCGAACTGATTGGAAACAGGTGTGTGAGAGCGCATGTGACCGAGAGTGAATGGATCGTGTGTGTGTGTGTGTGTGTGTGTGTGTGTGTGTGTGTGTGTGTGTGTGTGTGTGTGAGCACCAGTGAGTGCAGCTGACGGAGCTTGACAGGAGGAGAGGGTGTGCCCAAGCTGTCAGGAGGAAACTAGGTCAAAGCATAACAATGAGTCACAATGGGGTTTGGCCTCCAAACCCAGATTCTTGACAAGCCATGCAGAAGATAATTAAGTATGACTGATATTCTGGGCTGCTCAGTGCAGGCCAGGGGCTTATGCTGTACTCCACACAGGTAGAGGAGCTGGTCTGCAAGACACACTTTTTTTCCAACCAATCTGTTAGATTATTTAAAGGTAAAACTGTGTTATAGGCCATAATGTGCATGATCTGTGATAATATGTTACTGAAGCAGATGGTCCTGAGCCCCGTCAGAATGAAAACTGGATGTGTATGATAAGTTTCCTCAAAATATGATAATTTTAAACCACTGGCACGATACTTCAACATTTCCCATCTGGCAACACTGGGTAAAGGCAGAGAGGCGGATGTACTGTGTGTTTAAGAAACCAGATGGAAGGGAAGCAAGGCTAGGAGCACTGGAGATGGATTTAAACTGTTCTACAACAGTGTAGGTAGGAAGAGAAATTGAGTAGGAGTAATCTTGAAGGAAGAGTATGTAAAGAGTGTTCAGGAGGTAAAGAGCCAGTCAGACAGAATTGATGAGTTTGAAGCTAGAAGTCGAAGGTGTGATGTTGAATGATGTCAGTGCATATGCCCCACAAGTTGGATGTCAGGTAGAAGAGAAAGAGGAATTCTGGAGTAAGTTGGATGAAGTGGTAGAGAGTGTTCCCGGGGGCGACAATGGCGACTGGAGAAGACTTTAATGGGCATGTAGGTGAAGGGAACAGTGGTGATGAGGAGGTTCTGGGTAGGTATGGGCTTCAGGAGAAAAATGTGGAAGAACGGATTGTTTTGGATTTTGCTGAAAGGATGGAAATGGCTGTGGTGAACACATACTTTATATAGATAAACATAAGGTGACTTGCAAGAGTGGAGGAAGGTGCACTAAGGTGGACTACATCTTATGCAGAAGGAGAAATCTGAAAGAGGTAGGAGACTGCAAGGTGGTGGCATGGGAGAATGTAGCTAGACAGCATCGGATGGTAGTCTGTAGGATGACTTTGGAAAGCAAGAAGAGGAAGAGAGTGAAGGCAGAGCCAAAGTTTAAGAGGGGGAAGTTACAGCAGGAAGAATGTTGCACAAAGTTCAGGAAGGAGTTGATACAGGCTCTGGGTGGTAGGGAAGAATTACCAGATGACTGGGAAAGTACAGCAAAAGTATTGAGGGAAATTGATAGAAAGGTACTGTATGTGGTGTATCCAGTGGACAGAGGAAGGAAGACAAGGAGACTTGGTGGTGGAATGAGGAGGCACAGGAATGCATTCAAAGGAAGAGGTTAGCAACGAAAAAGTGGGGTAGTTAGGGAGATGAATAAAGTACACAGGAGTATTTGGAATCTAGGCGCATTTCAAAGAGAGAGGTGGCAAAGGCAAAGGAAAAGGCATATAGTGAGTTGTATGAGAGGCTGGACATTAAGGAGAAAAGGACTCATATCGATTGGCTAGACAGAGCAATCAAGCTGGAAAGGGTGTGCAGCAGGTTAGGTTGATTTAAAGACAGAAATGGTAATGTACTAACAAGTGATGAAAGTGTGTTGAGAAGCTGGAAGGAGTACTTTGAAGTGAAGGCATCTTTGAAGAGGATGAAGAATGGAAATGCGGTTCATCCAGATGACATACCTGTGGAAGTATAAAGATGTTTAGGAGAGATGGCAGTGGACTTTTTAACCAGATTGTTTGACACAATCTTGGAATCAGAATCAGAATCAGCTTTATTGCCAAGTATATTTACAAGTAAACACACAAGGAATTTGACTTGACATTGGGCGCGCACATTAGGCGCATCCAATGACACGGCAGCCATAGAGGCGCCTGTCTGCAGTGGGGGTAAAGGGGGGAGGGGGGGGAAACACAATAGGCAGAGAGAAAAAACATAGTTATCAGAATCACGCTCGTATAAGCTCATATAAGCTTATGAGCCAAATTTTGATTACACAGAAAAAAACCCTCTATGCACATTAGCAGACGATAGATACAATCACACAGCAGAGGGAGGGAGAGCAGTGTGTGTATATTTGCATGTCATTGTGTAGTGTGAGTGTAACAGTTGTTAGTGAGCAGCAGAGGGCGCCTCCAGGCAGTGGATAGATGTTATAATCATGTGACTTATAAACAAGTCAGAGATCAGAGTCTGTCTCTCTTTTCCTCTTCCTTGCAGAAGGCACATGGGCAATGTCCTCGAGAGACCAATCCGCTGACGACAACAACTGATTGTTGATGTATGGGTAGACATAAGCCACTTCCCAGCGTTATCTTCATCGAGGAGGAATGTAAACAAAGGCGCCAAAACACAAGGTCAAATCTGCACAGTGCACTCAGAGAATAAAAAATTTCTCTCTCTTCGATTCTGTGCTTCAATTTCATACAGGCTTGAATCATACTTTAGATCATTCTCTGGAGAGCACTCAGCGATCCACAGATGTTATCCACCTACCGAAACATAGGTAAAACATGTCCAGAGAGTTCGTTCTCTCTTCAATGCATGCCAGATAGTAAATTCCATGTTAATCCTGCCGCTGACAGTCAGTGCTCCCCCCAGCTGGACGAATTGTTGAATTTGTTAAGGGAGCTACGCCGGGGTCCGCATTTGATTAGCTCACCCAGATAATTTCGATACACTAGGAAAACTCCAGGGGCCAAACAGAAGATCCTGTGATCAGTTCAATCTCAGTCGAATCACACAGACACATGAATTCCAATACCATGAGTCTCCCTTGGGTTCCCCCTGACCCGATCTTCTACTTTTTAAAGTGGTGACAATCGCATATAAGTCGCTTTCCAGATCCATAATTTCCATTTGGATTAAGATTCAGCCAGGAGAAGAGTGACATTGCAAGCTGGGATCAGAAGGGAGAGGATTAGGAGGGAGAGGGAAGAAAAGCGTCTGCTCTCTCTCAGAAGCGGAGAGTGAGAGGATTTCTGAGGAGTTGAGAAGAAGTGTTTTGGTACCAATTTTCAAGAACAAGGGTGACGTGCAGAACTGTAGTAACTACAGAGGCATAAAGTTGATCAGCCACATTATGAAGATATGGCAAAGAGTTGTTGAAACCAGGTTAAGAGGAGAGGTGACAATCAGTGAGCAGCAGTATGGTTTCATGCCAAGAAAAAGTACTACAGATGCAATGTTTGCTTTAAGAGTGTTGATGGAGAAGTACAGAGATGGTCAGAAGGAACTACACTGTTTTTGTGGATCTAGAGAAAGCATATGATAGGGTGCCAAGAGAGGAAGTGTGGTACTGTATGAGAAAGTCAGGAGTGGCAGAGAAGTATGTGAGGGTGGTGCAGAACATGTATGAGGACAGCGAGACGGTGGTGAGATGTGCTGTAGGAGTGACGGATGGGTTCAAGGTGGGGGTGGGATTACATCAGGGATTGGCTCTAAGCTCCTTGTTGTTTGCCATGGTGGACAGGCTGACAGACGAGGTTAGGCAGGAGTCTCCATAGATCATGATGTTTGCAGACGACATTGTGATCTGTAGGGAAAGTAGGGAGCAGGTGGAAGAGAACCTGAAGAGGTGGAGGTATGCTCTAGAGAGAAGAGGAATGAAAGTCAGTAGAAGCAAGACAGACTACATGAGTGTGAATGAGAGGGAGGCAGGTGTAAAAGTGAAGATGGAAGGTGTAGATGTAGTGAAAGTAGATGAGTTTAAATACCTGGGGTCAACCATCTAAAGCAATGGAAAATGCACAAGAAAGGTGAAGAAGAGAGTGCAGGCAGGGTGGAGTGGGTGGAAATAGGTGTCAGGGTGATTTGTGACAGAAAGGTAGCAGCAAGAGTGAAAGGGAAGATTTACAAGACGGTAGTGAGACCTGCTATGATGTATAGTTTGCAGACAGTGGCACTGACAAAAAGACAGGAGGTGGAGCTGGAGGTGGCAGAGTTGAAGATGCTAAGATTTTTATTGGGAGTGACAAGGAAGGACAGGATTAGAAATGAGTATGTCAGAGGTACACCTCAGGTTGGCGGTTTGGAGACAAAGCCAAGAGAGGCAAGGCTGAGATGGTTTGGACATGTGCAGAGGAGGGATAGTGGATATACTGAAAAAAGGATGTTGAAGATGAAGCTGCCAGGCAGGAGGAAAAGAGGAAGATCACAGAGAAGATTCATAGATGTAGTAAAGGAGGACATGGAGAGGATTGGTGTTACAGAAGAAGATGCAAGGGATAGGGTGAGATGGAGGCAGATGATCCACTGTGGTGACCCCTAAAGGGCGCAGCCAAAAGAAGAAGAAGACAAAGATGGACTAGTAAAAGGCTTTGTTAAAAATGCATACTTGAGTCTTTATGGTCATAGGCCATTTTATGAGCACAATATAAATAATGTAAAACCCAGTTCCAATGAAGTTGGGACATAGGGCTGGGCAATGCAATAAATATATTTGTTATACGATAAGATAAGATAAGATAAGATAAGATAAGATAAGCCTTTATTAGTCCCACAATGGGGAAATTCCAGGATTGCAACAGCACAGAGATAGCAACACTCAGAGCAACAATCAGAAGGCAAGAAAAAAAACAAGAGCAGCAAGTATACATATGTACATATAAACATAAATATATAGACACACAGTGTGGAGCATTGTAGCTAGATGGAATAAATATATAAATATATAAACACACAGTGTGGAGCATTGTAGCTAGATGGAATAAATATATGAATATATAAACACACAGTGCGGAGCATTGTAGCTAGATGGAATAAATATGTAAATATATAAACACACACAGTGCGGAGCATTGTAGCTAGATGGAATGAAACAGCATAACCGTCTACTTAGTTATCCTACATGGTATGATTATGTACCCATACATATTGTCACCCTCCGTAGCTACCGGTCTTTTCCTAGTTGTATACCGGAGGGGACCATTGTGTGAGTCTATTACGTCTTTTGCATTCAATACTATTAGGTTGTCACATCTTTTTGCTATCTCTGCGAGCAGCCCTGCTTAGGTTGTACAGTCTGACAGCCATAGGTAGGAAGGACCTGCGAAACATTTCATATGCACAATACAAAAAATGTCTTTATCGCCGATCTCGAGCAGTGTAAGCTGTCAGCTTCTCTCTCCTGTCCTCTCTCACACAGCTGCACTCAGCACCCCCCCCCCCCGCCCCAAACATACACACCTTCCCGCACTGTATTTCATTTCAGGGTTGTTGCCAAGTCTGTTTTTTCCCTGCAATTTTTTTTTTTTTTTTTTTTAGAAACTGCTTCTTTTGAGCCTGTTTTCACGGAGCAGGATGCTTGTTTTGTATGCACAATCTAGCAACACTGGCAGAGCGCAGGGAAGGGGGGGGGGGATGAAATGACACACACACATACCTGCTGCAGTGCAGCAGACCTGAAAGAAAGGAGAAAAAGCACCAGCTCCGTTCTCTGTCAGACTTCAGAAGGTAAAAATTGAACAAAATACAGTCTTGTGCAAATTATGCCACACTACTACTAATTTGTTTCACCACTTGAGATGTCATCCACTATAATATCAAGAATGTATAAAAATCCGCTCTTAACATCCCAGGTAGCCCCTACAAAAAACAAAAGAAATAAATTAAGCAGCCCTAAGAAAATGACTATATGGCTTCTTCATTTGGAAAATTTATCCCATACAACAAAAGTGCAAAATGGAAAGAGATCACAACTGCGATCACAAATTATACTGCCAAAGACATAGCCCTTATTGCTAAAAACATGACCAAACAGAAAAAGTGGACTTTAATTCATATGGCTTTAAAATATCTTTCTGTAGAATTCTTGCTTAATGCACTTTTTTATTGCGCTGAGTCCTCTTTTTGTTTGGTTTGGTTTGTAATGCTTTCTGCTGCACATCCACCAGCCATAATGCTCTGCACTGTGTGTCTATATATATACATTTATAGTAATATGGACATATGTTTGCTAGATGTTGTTTTTTCTTGCCTTCTGATTGTTGCTCTGAGTGTTGCTGTCCCTGTGCTGTTGCAATCCTGGAATTTCCCCATTGTGGGACTAATAAAGGCTTATCTTATCTTATCTTATCTTATCTTAATGGTTTTATTACAGGCCATAATAGGAAGGCCTACCATTATCATTATTTATTCTGATTTGCTGTAAATTTATGACTGGGGTTGTCTGACTGGTTCAATAAAGTTTGCTAAATTTAACTTGATTTTACACCACCCCCTTCAATGCAATATTTTTTTAAAAAAAATGTAATACATGGATCTGTTTCTATTATCATGCCAGTGTCATTTAATGCAAAGCTTTACAGTGGTTTGGAGAAGATCTCAAGATATCATGATATGTATTGTGTAACGCAATAAAACCCTAAATGTACTGCGATACATGTTAAAAGCCATATCACCCAGTCCTATTGGGACATTGTGTAAAATGTAAATAAAAAACATGGAATGATTACACTGATGAATACAATGATTTGCAAATAATTTTAAACCTATATTCAACTGACTACACTACAAATAAAAGACAAGATAGTTAATGTTCAAACTGATAGACTTGTTACAAGTATTGGCCCAGGCTGGAACGGAGCACCTGCAACGATCTCCACAGAAAAGGAAGCACCTCGAAGACCTCAGCCGGAGAGGGAGCAGCACCCACGGAGGTCCTGGGCTGGGACGGAGCACCCACGATGACCTCAGCGGGAGGAGCTGGACCCACAGTGATCTCTGGTGGTGAACCTGGACCCATGGAGACATCTGGCAGATCTGGAAATACCTCGGCGACCCTGGGGGAGAGCTCAGACAAAACAGGTGGAGAAACAGAGTCAGGGTCACTGGCAGCAGTGGAGCCCGGTGAGGTGAGCTCAGGTGCAGCTGGCAGTAGCACTTGGCTCTCCCCACCAAGAGCCCGACAAGAACTCTCCAAAACTGAGACAATGCAAACAAAGGACAGCACTTGCCTGAGCTCGAGCTCCACGGCCGTCCAGGACTCGTTTTGGGTCTGGTCCATTGGAGGTCCAGCTCCAACTCTGCTGTGGTGGCCCCTGCATCAGGCATGATGGTAGATGCAGTCTCAGGACCCCCAGGCAAAGTGACCCATGCAGGTAGCTCGTCTGGCGTGGCGGCTGGAGGTCGGCTCACTGCTGGCGCTGGATTCCGCTAAGCCAAAGCCAGGGGATGCTCTGCCGTCGGTGCAGGCTTCGGGTAGCAGGAAGTGCTCTTCCTCTGTCCAGACTGTGGCTGCAGGGCTGGGACCAGGTCCTCCAGGGCCGCAGGTTCCTCCATCGTCCGACAGCTCAACCCTGTCATTGGCAGACCCTCAGGGAGGATAGGCGGAGATACGGAGAGGGCAGGTGAGAAATTAATAGCTGCAACACACGGTGAGGACTCAGGGGACTGCAAACCCTGAGCCTCACTACCGGGAATCAGACAAGGCATATCATCATAAAATGAAAGGGAATGAAATTACACTTGCCTGTGTTCCCGAGTTTCGACATTGCCTGCTGCAGCAGGTGTAGCATCATCCCTCTCCGTGGCTACAGTGGATATTGGCTCCTCAGAGGATTGTGGAGGAGCAGCCCCAGTGGACACGGAGGCAGGTGGAGCTGGGGGAAAAACAGCGGATGAGAGCGGATGCGATGAGAGCAGCAGATGAGAGCGCTGAGGAAAAGCAGAGAACAGCAGCTGCGGAGAAGGGAGTAGCTGATGATTCAGTCGGAGACGAAGAACACTGAGTGCACACTGCTGAGGGAGGCTTCTGCCTTGGTGAAGGGGAATTAGCTGCCCGAGAGGCGCGAGGATTCCTCCGGTGGTCCAGAGCTGAACGACTCTGGCGTTGTGGAGCTGATGAATCAGGAGCAGGAGTTTGTGTATTGGAGGGAGGCAGGGCGTCTTCTGTGGAGCGCGTCTCCGTGTAGGCTCCGAGCTCCCTGGAGGCGGCCCCCTCGTCAGCCCAGGGAATGACTGCTTCAACACGGAGAGTGTGGCCAACAAGTCAGTGAACTGGGAGTGCTTCCATAACCCTGGATGCTCCTCGACGATGGTGGTTGCCAAATCCACCTTTTCCCAGATCGTTTTCGGGCTCCGGAAGGGGAGGGCTTCATCCATGAAGCCTTGGATTAATTCAGCAGCCCACTCCTCCTCCACAATTGGTAAACCTGCTGCTGATCTCCCCTTGATCACCGGATATCGGCAAGCTGGGGCCATATCGAGCTCCACAAAATAGGTGAGTGAAAGAGAGAAAAAAAAATCCGCAAACTCACAGCAGCTAGATCTCTATAGGCCGCTGTCTTCTGTTATGAATTGCCCTATGGGGCAGGAAGGTGAGATCCATGTGCTGAACTGTGAGTTTGGATAATTTCTTGAAAAAGGCAACAAACATAAAGTTCAACATGGTGCTCTAAACACAAAATACAAACAAGGGAGAAAACTTACAGGTATAGCGCACCAGAGCAGGGCAAGACTCTGGTGGAGACGACGAGTAGTTAGTAGAGTCAAGACAGCAGCAAATGGAAATGAAAACAACTCCCCTTACATGGGGTCAAAAGCCATTACATAAGTAGTGACAAGTGTGGGTTCACATGAGCGGGCAAAAGGTAACAATGAATGGTGATTGGGATCACCTGGAAGTAATGAGATAAGAGCACATCAGCTGACAGTTGAATGGGCTAAGCTCACACGGGGCACAAATCAGGGAATGCCCTGACAGCTGTCAACCTCAAATAATAAGGAGTAGAATAAATTATAAACAAGTACAACTGAGAAATAGGTACCAATAATACAGAATCAGAATATAATAGAACTAAGACATAAACTGGAAAATAGAAAACATGCAGGAATAACAAAAGTCAAACGGCACAAAAAATACAACCAATAAATATACTGTAAATACACAGGAAAGCCACGAGACTGAGCCTGGGGGAACTTCCAGAGCTCAGCTCGTGATAGATCTTCCCTACTGAACTTGTCAAAAGCTGCATATTTTCTGTTACAATAAATAAATACAAGTGTGAATTATCTGAATCTTAAAGTTTCTTTCTTTCCCACAGGGACTCTTGTTACCAGCTGTGAGTACTGCCATAAGGACGCTACCTGTTTCGAATCCAGAGAAAGAGGTGACTCTTTTGCCATCCAGGCCCTTTCTTGTGTCTGTAAAGATGGCTTCAGAGGTGATGGTCTTGCCTGTTATGATCCAAAACTGTGCAGGGACTCTTCGTGCTGTAGTCAGGGCTTCCAGTGGTCACCAGAGAAGGGCTGTGTGGACACCGACGAGTGCTCTCTCCAAGTCTCACCCTGCAAACCTCCTCAGATTTGTCACAACACTCCAGGCTCCTTTGAATGCCTGCAGCCGTCCTCCAGTTCCAGATCAGCCACCTCCTCCCAGTCTATCCAGTTCACATGTGGAAACACAGCTTGTCCTTCAGGGATGGACTGCATCAACAACAGGTGTGCTGACCCCTGTGAGAACTACACTGCACTGCATGATGACTGGCGGGCAACGAATAACACAAGTGGCAATCACTGTCATAGTCGGGTGAACTGGCAAGGCTGGTATCGTCTGTTTCTGGGACAATCCAGTGCTCGTATTCCAGATAGGTGCACACAACCGGGCAGATGTGGAACCGCTGGTACATTATGGATAACAGAACCTAATCCCACACAGTTAAATGAAATTGTAAATCGCAGAGTTTGTAAATCCTTCTCTGGAGACTGTTGCAAATACTATGCAGAAAACATTCATGTCAAACGCTGCTATGGAAGTTTCTATGTCTACAAATTGGTAACACCAAACGGATGTAACTTCGCCTACTGTGCAGGTATTGTTCTGTTTTAAATGTCTTTACAGTTTAAGAAAAAGTAAATCTCTTCTAACAGCTCTGCTCTTAATATTATTATTTTAATTATAAATAGAGATGGACACAACAGACCCTGGAGTTTTTACAACCACACCTCCACCAAAAATACCAGCCTATACCACAGCACCTCCAGACAACAGCACAGCCATTGAGGGGCAGGTCCGCCTGGTTAATGGAGGAAACAGCTCCTGCTCTGGCAGGGTAGAGATCTTCCACCATGGACAGTGGGGGACGGTGTGTGATGATGCCTGGGGCATGGTTGACGCTCAGGTGGTGTGTAGACAGCTGGGCTGTGGCCGGGTGCTCTCAGCACCAGGAAATGCACGATTTGGACAGGGTACTGGACCCATCTGGTTGGATGATGTCACATGCACAGGCAGCGAATCACAGCTCTCCGAATGTGACCATCGAGGGTTTGGATCTCACAACTGTCGCCACCACGAGGACGCTGGTGTTGTTTGTGAAGGTAACTAGAATGGCTAAAGATACTGAGGTCCAGCTGTGTTACTGTGCCTGAAAACAGTCAAACATTTAGCTGATTCCAGTCACTCAATACTACAACAGACAGGGAATAGAACTCTCTACTGTGTAAGCAGACATTTTGAGTAGTTTTTGGGCAAAAAAAAATCCGGATGAAGCCACTGAGCCTTAAAGTGAAGGTTAAAAAACTGACTCATAAACTGGTTTGATAACATTCTTTTTCCAAAAAAATTTTACAGCTTTTTTTCCTCATCAGGTAGTTAGCTTTCTTTTTTGGATTTCTGTCACAGCCACAGTGAAACATACCGTGGTGGACACCTGACGCAGCGGGGGGGGCATCCTCTCACACCCATCAGGACAGGAGGAAAGGCAGGACAATAGACATATGGACAAAGTGCCGAAGGGGGCAATCAGATTGGACTGTTAAGTATGCGCCCCCGAGGACAGAGACCAGAAGCAGCGGTCAAAGCAGCGCCAGCTGATGTTAGGCTAATGATATGTATTGACTGACAATCACTATACTAATGTGCCACACATTCTTTTTGTCTGTGCAACAGTATAAAAGAGCTATGTACAGTAACCTCAGCAGCACAGTAGTTCACACGAGCTACGAAGCTTGTCGTATTATGTTAGAGAAAATAAAACCTTGTGTCCTTCTAGCTCGTTGCCTCTCACCTGTTCCATTTTCTCCACAATACAGACAAAGATCTGCCAATGGTAAAAAATTGCTGTTGTCAAATCAAATTTGTGTTTCTTGTTTTTCTTGTAGCTGCTTCACCAATGAGGCTGGTCAACGGTACTAACCGCTGCTCTGGCAGGGTGGAGGTCCTCTATGCTGGACGGTGGGGAACGGTGTGTGATGACTTATGGGACATGAATGATGCCAGAGTGGTGTGCAGACAGATGGGTTGTGGAACGGCTCGTTCAGCTCTACAAAGTGCAGCTTTTGGAGAGGGCAGTGGACCAATCTGGTTGGACAATGTCAGATGTTTTGGGAATGAACCGTCCATCACCGACTGCTCACATCCAGGGTTTGGAGTCCACAACTGTCATCACTATGAAGATGCCAGCGTAGTATGTGATGGTAAGTTTATTTTAAAGAGTTGTGCTAACTCTTAATTATTCAGAGATCTGTTTTGGGTGTCATGCAACAAACCAACCAGCACGACTCCTCTCCTCACCTTAACAGGCAAGGGCGAATGATCTAAGGCAGATTAATATTGTGGTGGCATGTTTATCTCCAGAGGCAGATAGGTTTTGTGCTGGAGAAAGGATGTGCTTGTTGGTGAAGAGAAAATGCATTTGAACATTATCGGTCTACACTTTTTGACATTAAGCCAGGGATTAATTACAGTCAATGTCCACGCGGTTATTTATTGAGGAGCAGCACAAGGAGACGGAGATGAATGAACAACTAGACTGATATTTAAGGTCAGAGGATCACACATGGGCATACGCACCCACACATCAAGAGCACTGTCACAGAAGATCGAAGAAAGTGATGATTTCCCTATGATCATACAGACATAATAGGTTATGTCAGTATGTGGGCAGAATACGTTGTCACAACAGAGAAGTTTGAAGTTTGAGGGACTTCTTGCGTGCATAGACAATTGTTATTTGGATGACGAGGGCACAAAGCATGAAAATAGACAATGTGCTTCCAGAAAAGATCAAAACTACTGGCAGAAGGTGCACAGTGTGGCAAGAACACATACTTTATTTTGTCTTGTGCCACTGAAAAAAGTGCTAACGTTCAGCTGTAAAGACACCTTTTCCTCATTGATAATCAATGCACTGCAGGCTGCTCTTGTATTGTATGTTGAGCTAACTGAAACTTTTCTGTCAGTTCTACCAGGAGATAACAGCACGGTTTCCCCAACCACACCAAGACCTCAGAACTTCACCACCACTCGTGCACCCATCACCAATAGTACAGCACCTCCAGACAACAGCACAGCCATTGAGGGGCAGGTCCGCCTGGTTAATGGAGGAAACAGCTCCTGCTCTGGCAGGGTAGAGATCTTCCACCATGGACAGTGGGGGACGGTGTGTGATGATGCCTGGGGCATGGTTGACGCTCAGGTGGTGTGTAGACAGCTGGGCTGTGGCCGGGTGCTCTCAGCACCAGGAAATGCACGATTTGGACAGGGCACTGGACCCATCTGGTTGGATGATGTCACATGCACAGGCAGCGAATCACAGCTCTCCGATTGTGACCATCGAGGGTTTGGATCTCACAACTGTCGCCACCACGAGGACGCTGGTGTTGTTTGTGAAGGTAACTAGAATGACTAAAGATACTGAGGTCCAGGTGTGTTACTGTGTCTGACAACAGTCAAACATTTAGCTGATTCCAGTCACTCAATACTACAGCAGACAGGGAATAGAACTCTCTACTGTGTAAGCAGACATTTTGAGTAGTTTTGGGGCAAAAAATAAATCTGGATGAAGCCACTGAGCCTTAAAGTGAAGGTTAAAAAACTGACTCAAACTGGTTTGACAACATTCTCTTTCCAAAAAAATCTTTACAACTTTTTTTTCTCATCAGGTAGTTAGCTTTCTTTTTCGGATTTCTGTCACAGCCACAGTGAGACATTATACAGACAACGATCTGCCAATGGTAAAAAATTCCTGTTGTCAAATCAAATTTGTGTTTAGTGTTTTTCTTGTAGCTGCGTCACCAATGAGGCTGGTCAACGGTACTAACCGCTGCTCTGGCAGGGTGGAGGTCCTCTATGCTGGACGGTGGGGAACGGTGTGTGATGACTCTTGGGACATGAATGATGCCAGAGTGGTGTGCAGACAGATGGGCTGTGGAACGGCTCGTTCCGCTCCACAAAATGCAGCTTTTGGAGAGGGCAGTGGACCAATCTGGTTGGATGATGTCACATGCACAGGCAACGAATCGCAGCTCTCCGACTGTGGCCACCAAGGGTTTGGATCTCACAACTGTGGCCACTACGAGGACGCTGGTGTTGTTTGTGAAGGTAACTGCAAACTAGAACAGCTGAAGAGACTGAGGCCCAACTGCGTTACTGTGTCCGAAAACAGTCAACCATTTAGCTGAATCCATTCCCTAAAAGAAATCTGCCTAGAGTCATAAAAACACATTAAAATAAAGGTTAAAAACTGGTTTGTAAACATTCTCTTGAATTTGAAACTTTTTCCAAAAAACTTTATTTTTTTCCCTCATCAGTTAATGAGCTTTATCCCGTTTTTTTCTTTCACAGCCTCAGTGAAACATGAGATGCAGGCAAAGATCTGCTATTGTTTGAAATTTCTGGTTACTTATTACTTAGTTACTTATTGTTTTCTTTGAAACAACAGTACCTGCTAACTCTAGGTCTTTCAGGAGCTCTCCATGAGTGGTCTTTGGTTCTTGGATAACTCTTCTGCTAATTCTTTTGACTCCTCTGTCAGATATCTTGAGGAGCTCCTGGTCATGGCCGGTTCATGGTAAAATCATGTTCTTTCTGCTTTCGAAAGAAGTGCAGCATTTTGCTTTTCACAAACTCCCCAGAGAGACAGGAGATGCGTCCACATCTGCGTCAGCCATGCACCCCGGGTTTCCAGCCCAGCAAGCCCCCCGACAGCCACCCGTCAGCCCCCAGCACAGGCTCACTTCATGGCGAGGGCCGGAGACAGCAGATCTCCTTCCCTCCTACCCAGGACGGACAGGGGAAACCCTCGGTCAGCGAAAGCAAGAGGAGAGGGAGCACTCCATCTCCCTACAGCCAGGAGCGACTTCCACGTCATCGTTAATGAAAGTTTATGAAAATTTGCACAGGCATCATCCTCTTTTCTTGATGTCTGTGTTGCATCCATGCGCACATTTAAGAATTCGGCTGATTTTTTTCAGCCCATTCTTACCCATTTGTTCTTTTTAACATAAGCACTGGGCATCAACTGTGATTGATGTCTTCCTCATTACCAAGCAGCATTACTATCGCATGCATTTTGGCTCATACACACAGGCGTTGGTAAGCAGAAAACCCATCTTAAACCATCATGATCACAATTCACTTTAGATAATGCACCTCTTTTCATTAAAGGGATGGGAAGGAGAGCTTTGGATTGGATTATCCAGAACACACCTTTGAATGATTAGACTGGTGTTCTGCCATTTTACAATACTTTATCAGAATACCATACCCCTATGGCAAACCAATAGATATTGTGGGAATCATGAAATGATGAGACTGGATGATTTCTCAGTATTGGTTTATTCCATCTCACGTCCCACAGCTCTTTCTCTCAGTCAGGAAATCAGAGAATGAGCTGCAGTAAACCACATACATTTATACCCCACATCAAACACAGAATCACATTTACATTTAATCCCTCCATTGTCCTCTTGGCTCCTCTGTCTGACCTCCTGGGGTCAGACAGACCTTTCAGGTTCCCTCTCCAGTTCTTCTCACTTCCTCCCAAGTTCGCAGGTGGTCCAGACTCATTGTCCATCTGAGGCGTGATATCAATACACACCGCGAGCTTAAAGTCCTTTTATGCTTGGGTCTCCGCAGCGGAATATGTGAGCTACATAATGTTACGCCACATCACTCCCCCCGAAACGCCAAAGAATGGACACACACCAACATTACCCTAACGGCCATAAAACATATGTCACCCCCCCCTTTGCAGGATCTACAGCACAATCTACACGGGTTGATCAAAACACACATCACTCTGCCCGTAGTCTAGGCTTCAACCTCCTCCCGAATTTGCTGTACGCAGGTTTCGCAGCTTGTGTTGTGCCGTCCTGCGGCGCACCTGTGGAATGAGGGGGAGAAGGGTTAATTGCCCCCTGCGGGGGATCCAGGAGCCGTTCCCTGGGAGGTCTGCCGCGTCGAGGCGCCCCCGCCGGTCGTACAGGTTCGTCACGCAACACAAAAGCAGGCTTTAAACTGTCAACACTGATTGTTTCTTTCCTGCCCCCCAAATCTAGCACAAAATATTTCTCCCCAGTTTCCAGCACTCAAAATGGACCGTCGTAAGGTGGGCGGAGGCTGTGACGCTGAGCGTCGTGCCTGACAAAAACAAATTCTGCTTTTTGTAAAGCCTTGGGAACAAAAACACGCGGAAAAGTGTGATGAGCGGGGCCCGGGAGCATTTCTGCTCCCGTGCCACTTAGAGGTCCCCGCACCGGGGGGCGCTCTGGTGCCACATGGGCTGGCAGGAACTCTCCGGGCAGCCTGAGAGGTTGAGTAAAAACTAATTCAGCGGGTGAGGCATCTAAATCCTCTTTGGGTGCTGAACACAACCCCAATAAAACCCATGGTAGTTTGTTTACCCAATCTGTACCCGTGAGCGACGCTCTGAGGGCTGCCTTCAACGACCTGTGAAAACGCTCGCATAAACCGTTGGCCTGGGGGTGATAGGCGATAGTGCGGTGGGCTTCCGCTCCTAAGCCGCTGGCCATTGCTGACCACAGCTCCGACACGAATTGCGGACCCCTATCGGACGTAATATCTGATGGGACTCTGAACCGCGCTACCCAGGCTGGTAAAAAAGCGCGAGTCACCTCTGCCGCTGTGGTCGATTGTAATGGGACCACTTCAGAGAATGAGCTGCAGTAAACCACATACATTTATACCCCCACATCAAACACAGAATCACATTTACATTTAATCCCTCCATTGTCCTCTTGGCTCCTCTGTCTGACCCCAGGAGGTCAGACAGACCTTTCAGGTTCCCTCTCCAGTTCTTCTCACTTCCTCCCAAGTTCGCAGGTTGTCCAGACTCATTGTCCATCTGAGGCGTGATGTCAATACACACCGCGAGCTTAAAGTCCTTTTATGCTTGGGTCTCTGCAGCGGAATATGTGAGCTACATAATGTTACACCACAATATAGCTATCAGTTCAGGATACTTTGTCAGGATCAGTTTCACTGCAAATATGGCACTAACATTACATAATTCCTTATCTTCCATCAGCTGGGCCATGGTGTGCTATTGTTTACCTTCCGTAATCTGTATTGAATAATTTTTAACAGCAGGAAATATATATAATATAAACAAATAGACACACATTTAAAACGCGCCACATTTTTGGATCAGCCAACCACGGTACAGCACCGTCAGCCGTTTCCGTCAGCTATGTCGTATGCTGAAATTATGAGCAGAAGCGTATTTCCTGTTACTACACATATGCGGCATGCGCGCATGCAGAGTAATCCAGGGTATGGCCATTCTGATAAGTAAGGTAAAATATCAGAACACCGGCCTCTTTGCGTCATGCAGCGGTGGAAAGTTTGTTTTTACACCGTTGTGATGAGGAAATGAACTTGGAAACGCATTCTGCATCAGACAGCTGATCAACCCACCCCGTTGTTGTAATATGGCCCCATGACTGTCCCAGCGCATGCCGTTTTCTGAGCTCCACAGCTGCGCAATGTCAAAACACGCCACTAAAGTATCATTATACAATGCGCTTCTGACAATAGACCTCCTTTTTCCTGATCGCACGGTGGAAAGTCTGTAAAAAAGTGCACGGATGACCGTCAAAATAGGGCCCTTTGTGTTGGCAAAAATTGCAAAAGAGCTGTGCTAACTCCTAATTATTCAGAGATCTGTTTTGGGTGTCATGCAACAAACCAACCAGCACGACTCCTCTCCTCACCTTTAACAGGCAAGGGCGAATGATCTAAGGCAGATTACTATTGTGGTGGCATGTTTATCTCCAGAGGGCAGATTGGTTTTGTGCTGGAGAAACGATGTGCTTGTTAGCGAAGAGAAAATGCATTTGAACATTGTCGGTCTGCCCTTCTTGACATTCAGTCAGGCATTAATCGCAGCTAATGTCCACGCACTTATTTTATCGAGGAGCTGGACAAGGAGGAGGAGATGACTGAACAACTAGATTGATATTTAAGGTCAGAGGATCACACATGGGCATATGCCAAACTCATTCTGTTATCGCATTGTGCAACATGCAGACATGAATGGGTTTGAGAGTAGAGGCGATGCTGCTGAATAATTTCAGGAACCCATGCACCATTTCTGCTTTTTTCTCTGCGCAATGAACGAGCAGCAATACATTCAGCCACAAAATATATGGGGCTGTTACTGTTTGCTTTTTCTCCATATGATTTGGATTATATTACAGGGTACATGTGGAGAGTTTGTATTTAATTTTGCTCAGATTGACACATTTAACAGAAAAACAATAGCTAAGTGTGAAGTTTTTTCAGTGACTGAAACAAAACATGCACACACACATTTGAGAGGACAGTCACAGAAGACCAAAGAAGGTGATGATTTCCCTATGATCACACAGACATAATAGGTTATGTCAGTATGTGGGCAGAATACGTTGTCACAACAGAGAAGTTTGAAGTTTGAGGGACTTCTTGCGTGCATAGACAATTGTTATTTGGATGACGAGGGCACAAAGCATGAAAATAGACAATGTGCTTCCAGAAAAGATCAAAACTACTGGCAGAAGGTGCACAGTGTGGCAAGAACACATACTTTATTTTGTCTTGTGCCACTGAGTCAAGTGCTAACGTTCAGCTGTAAAGACACCTTTTCCTCATTGATAATCAATGCACTGCAGGCTGCTCTTGTATTGTATGTTGAGCTAACTGAAACTTTTCTGTCAGTTCTACCAGGAGATAACAGCACGGTTTCCCCAACCACACCAAGACCTCAGAACTTCACCACCACTCGTGCACCCATCACCAATAGTACAGCACCTCCAGACAACAGCACAGCCATTGAGGGGCAGGTCCGCCTGGTTAATGGAGGAAACAGCTCCTGCTCTGGCAGGGTAGAGATCTTCCACCATGGACAGTGGGGGACGGTGTGTGATGATGCCTGGGGCATGGTTGACGCTCAGGTGGTGTGTAGACAGCTGGGCTGTGGCCGGGTGCTCTCAGCACCAGGAAATGCACAATTTGGACAGGGCACTGGACCCATCTGGTTGGATGATGTCACATGCACAGGCAGCGAATCACAGCTCTCCGATTGTGACCATCGAGGGTTTGGATCTCACAACTGTCGCCACCACGAGGACGCTGGTGTTGTTTGTGAAGGTAACTAGAATGACTAAAGATACTGAGGTCCAGGTGTGTTACTGTGTCTGACAACAGTCAAACATTTAGCTGATTCCAGTCACTCAATACTACAGCAGACAGGGAATAGAACTGTCTACTGTGTAAGCAGACATTTTGAGTAGTTTTAGGGCAAAAAATAAATCTGGATGAAGCCACTGAGCCTTAAAGTGAAGGTTAAAAAACTGACTCAAACTGGTTTGACAACATTCTCTTTCCAAAAAAATCTTTACAACTTTTTTTTCTCATCAGGTAGTTAGCTTTCTTTTTCGGATTTCTGTCACAGCCACAGTGAGACATTATACAGACAATGATCTGCCAATGGTAAAAAATTCCTGTTGTCAAATCAAATTTGTGTTTCGTGTTTTTCTTGTAGCTGCGTCACCAATGAGGCTGGTCAACGGTACTAACCGCTGCTCTGGCAGGGTGGAGGTCCTCTATGCTGGACGGTGGGGAACGGTGTGTGATGACTCTTGGGACATGAATGATGCCAGAGTGGTGTGCAGACAGATGGGCTGTGGAACGGCTCGTTCCGCTCCACAAAATGCAGCTTTTGGAGAGGGCAGTGGACCAATCTGGTTGGATGATGTCACATGCACAGGCAACGAATCGCAGCTCTCCGACTGTGGCCACCAAGGGTTTGGATCTCACAACTGTGGCCACTACGAGGACGCTGGTGTTGTTTGTGAAGGTAACTGCAAACTAGAACAGCTGAAGAGACTGAGGCCCAACTGCGTTACTGTGTCCGAAAACAGTCAACCATTTAGCTGAATCCATTCCCTAAAAGAAATCTGCCTAGAGTCATAAAAACACATTAAAATAAAGGTTAAAAACTGGTTTGTAAACATTCTCTTGAATTTGAAACTTTTTCCAAAAAACTTTATTTTTTTCCCTCATCAGTTAATGAGCTTTATCCCGTTTTTTTCTTTCACAGCCTCAGTGAAACATGAGATGCAGGCAAAGATCTGCTATTGTTTGAAATTTCTGGTTACTTATTACTTAGTTACTTATTGTTTTCTTTGAAACAACAGTACCTGCTAACTCTAGGTCTTTCAGGAGCTCTCCATGAGTGGTCTTTGGTTCTTGGATAACTCTTCTGCTAATTCTTTTGACTCCTCTGTCAGATATCTTGAGGAGCTCCTGGTCATGGCCGGTTCATGGTAAAATCATGTTCTTTCTGCTTTCGAAAGAAGTGCAGCATTTTGCTTTTCACAAACTCCCCAGAGAGACAGGAGATGCGTCCACATCTGCGTCAGCCATGCACCCCGGGTTTCCAGCCCAGCAAGCCCCCCGACAGCCACCCGTCAGCCCCCAGCACAGGCTCACTTCATGGCGAGGGCCGGAGACAGCAGATCTCCTTCCCTCCTACCCAGGACGGACAGGGGAAACCCTCGGTCAGCGAAAGCAAGAGGAGAGGGAGCACTCCATCTCCCTACAGCCAGGAGCGACTTCCACGTCATCGTTAATGAAAGTTTATGAAAATTTGCACAGGCATCATCCTCTTTTCTTGATGTCTGTGTTGCATCCATGCGCACATTTAAGAATTCGGCTGATTTTTTTCAGCCCATTCTTACCCATTTGTTCTTTTTAACATAAGCACTGGGCATCAACTGTGATTGATGTCTTCCTCATTACCAAGCAGCATTACTATCGCATGCATTTTGGCTCATACACACAGGCGTTGGTAAGCAGAAAACCCATCTTAAACCATCATGATCACAATTCACTTTAGATAATGCACCTCTTTTCATTAAAGGGATGGGAAGGAGAGCTTTGGATTGGATTATCCAGAACACACCTTTGAATGATTAGACTGGTGTTCTGCCATTTTACAATACTTTATCAGAATACCATACCCCTATGGCAAACCAATAGATATTGTGGGAATCATGAAATGATGAGACTGGATGATTTCTCAGTATTGGTTTATTCCATCTCACGTCCCACAGCTCTTTCTCTCAGTCAGGAAATCAGAGAATGAGCTGCAGTAAACCACATACATTTATACCCCACATCAAACACAGAATCACATTTACATTTAATCCCTCCATTGTCCTCTTGGCTCCTCTGTCTGACCTCCTGGGGTCAGACAGACCTTTCAGGTTCCCTCTCCAGTTCTTCTCACTTCCTCCCAAGTTCGCAGGTGGTCCAGACTCATTGTCCATCTGAGGCGTGATATCAATACACACCGCGAGCTTAAAGTCCTTTTATGCTTGGGTCTCCGCAGCGGAATATGTGAGCTACATAATGTTACGCCACATCACTCCCCCCGAAACGCCAAAGAATGGACACACACCAACATTACCCTAACGGCCATAAAACATATGTCACCCCCCCCTTTGCAGGATCTACAGCACAATCTACACGGGTTGATCAAAACACACATCACTCTGCCCGTAGTCTAGGCTTCAACCTCCTCCCGAATTTGCTGTACGCAGGTTTCGCAGCTTGTGTTGTGCCGTCCTGCGGCGCACCTGTGGAATGAGGGGGAGAAGGGTTAATTGCCCCCTGCGGGGGATCCAGGAGCCGTTCCCTGGGAGGTCTGCCGCGTCGAGGCGCCCCCACCGGTCGTACAGGTTCGTCACGCAACACAAAAGCAGGCTTTAAACTGTCAACACTGATTGTTTCTTTCCTGCCCCCCAAATCTAGCACAAAATATTTCTCCCCAGTTTCCAGCACTCAAAATGGACCGTCGTAAGGTGGGCGGAGGCTGTGACGCTGAGCGTCGTGCCTGACAAAAACAAATTCTGCTTTTTGTAAAGCCTTGGGAACAAAAACACGCGGAAAAGTGTGATGAGCGGGGCCCGGGAGCATTTCTGCTCCCGTGCCACTTAGAGGTCCCCGCACCGGGGGGCGCTCTGGTGCCACATGGGCTGGCAGGAACTCTCCGGGCAGCCTGAGAGGTTGAGTAAAAACTAATTCAGCGGGTGAGGCATCTAAATCCTCTTTGGGTGCTGAACACAACCCCAATAAAACCCATGGTAGTTTGTTTACCCAATCTGTACCCGTGAGCGACGCTCTGAGGGCTGCCTTCAACGACCTGTGAAAACGCTCGCATAAACCGTTGGCCTGGGGGTGATAGGCGATAGTGCGGTGGGCTTCCGCTCCTAAGCCGCTGGCCATTGCTGACCACAGCTCCGACACGAATTGCGGACCCCTATCGGACGTAATATCTGATGGGACTCTGAACCGCGCTACCCAGGCTGGTAAAAAAGCGCGAGTCACCTCTGCCGCTGTGGTCGATTGTAATGGGACCACTTCAGAGAATGAGCTGCAGTAAACCACATACATTTATACCCCCACATCAAACACAGAATCACATTTACATTTAATCCCTCCATTGTCCTCTTGGCTCCTCTGTCTGACCCCAGGAGGTCAGACAGACCTTTCAGGTTCCCTCTCCAGTTCTTCTCACTTCCTCCCAAGTTCGCAGGTTGTCCAGACTCATTGTCCATCTGAGGCGTGATGTCAATACACACCGCGAGCTTAAAGTCCTTTTATGCTTGGGTCTCTGCAGCGGAATATGTGAGCTACATAATGTTACACCACAATATAGCTATCAGTTCAGGATACTTTGTCAGGATCAGTTTCACTGCAAATATGGCACTAACATTACATAATTCCTTATCTTCCATCAGCTGGGCCATGGTGTGCTATTGTTTACCTTCCGTAATCTGTATTGAATAATTTTTAACAGCAGGAAATATATATAATATAAACAAATAGACACACATTTAAAACGCGCCACATTTTTGGATCAGCCAACCACGGTACAGCACCGTCAGCCGTTTCCGTCAGCTATGTCGTATGCTGAAATTATGAGCAGAAGCGTATTTCCTGTTACTACACACATGCGGCATGCGCGCATGCAGAGTAATCCAGGGTATGGCCATTCTGATAAGTAAGGTAAAATATCAGAACACCGGCCTCTTTGCGTCATGCAGCGGTGGAAAGTTTGTTTTTACACCGTTGTGATGAGGAAATGAACTTGGAAACGCATTCTGCATCAGACAGCTGATCAACCCACCCCGTTGTTGTAATATGGCCCCATGACTGTCCCAGCGCATGCCGTTTTCTGAGCTCCACAGCTGCGCAATGTCAAAACACGCCACTCAAGTATCATTATACAATGCGCTTCTGACAATAGACCTCCTTTTTCCTGATCGCACGGTGGAAAGTCTGTAAAAAAGTGCACGGATGACCGTCAAAATAGGGCCCTTTGTGTTGGCAAAAATTGCAAAAGAGCTGTGCTAACTCCTAATTATTCAGAGATCTGTTTTGGGTGTCATGCAACAAACCAACCAGCACGACTCCTCTCCTCACCTTTAACAGGCAAGGGCGAATGATCTAAGGCAGATTACTATTGTGGTGGCATGTTTATCTCCAGAGGGCAGATTGGTTTTGTGCTGGAGAAACGATGTGCTTGTTAGCGAAGAGAAAATGCATTTGAACATTGTCGGTCTGCCCTTCTTGACATTCAGTCAGGCATTAATCGCAGCTAATGTCCACGCACTTATTTTATCGAGGAGCTGGACAAGGAGGAGGAGATGACTGAACAACTAGATTGATATTTAAGGTCAGAGGATCACACATGGGCATATGCCAAACTCATTCTGTTATCGCATTGTGCAACATGCAGACATGAATGGGTTTGAGAGTAGAGGCGATGCTGCTGAATAATTTCAGGAACCCATGCACCATTTCTGCTTTTTTCTCTGCGCAATGAACGAGCAGCAATACATTCAGCCACAAAATATATGGGGCTGTTACTGTTTGCTTTTTCTCCATATGATTTGGATTATATTACAGGGTACATGTGGAGAGTTTGTATTTAATTTTGCTCAGATTGACACATTTAACAGAAAAACAATAGCTAAGTGTGAAGTTTTTTCAGTGACTGAAACAAAACATGCACACACACATTTGAGAGGACAGTCACAGAAGACCAAAGAAGGTGATGATTTCCCTATGATCACACAGACATAATAGGTTATGTCAGTATGTGGGCAGAATACGTTGTCACAACAGAGAAGTTTGAAGTTTGAGGGACTTCTTGCGTGCATAGACAATTGTTATTTGGATGACGAGGGCACAAAGCATGAAAATAGACAATGTGCTTCCAGAAAAGATCAAAACTACTGGCAGAAGGTGCACAGTGTGGCAAGAACACATACTTTATTTTGTCTTGTGCCACTGAGTCAAGTGCTAACGTTCAGCTGTAAAGACACCTTTTCCTCATTGATAATCAATGCACTGCAGGCTGCTCTTGTATTGTATGTTGAGCTAACTGAAACTTTTCTGTCAGTTCTACCAGGAGATAACAGCACGGTTTCCCCAACCACACCAAGACCTCAGAACTTCACCACCACTCGTGCACCCATCACCAATAGTACAGCACCTCCAGACAACAGCACAGCCATTGAGGGGCAGGTCCGCCTGGTTAATGGAGGAAACAGCTCCTGCTCTGGCAGGGTAGAGATCTTCCACCATGGACAGTGGGGGACGGTGTGTGATGATGCCTGGGGCATGGTTGACGCTCAGGTGGTGTGTAGACAGCTGGGCTGTGGCCGGGTGCTCTCAGCACCAGGAAATGCACAATTTGGACAGGGCACTGGACCCATCTGGTTGGATGATGTCACATGCACAGGCAGCGAATCACAGCTCTCCGATTGTGACCATCGAGGGTTTGGATCTCACAACTGTCGCCACCACGAGGACGCTGGTGTTGTTTGTGAAGGTAACTAGAATGACTAAAGATACTGAGGTCCAGGTGTGTTACTGTGTCTGACAACAGTCAAACATTTAGCTGATTCCAGTCACTCAATACTACAGCAGACAGGGAATAGAACTGTCTACTGTGTAAGCAGACATTTTGAGTAGTTTTAGGGCAAAAAATAAATCTGGATGAAGCCACTGAGCCTTAAAGTGAAGGTTAAAAAACTGACTCAAACTGGTTTGACAACATTCTCTTTCCAAAAAAATCTTTACAACTTTTTTTTCTCATCAGGTAGTTAGCTTTCTTTTTCGGATTTCTGTCACAGCCACAGTGAGACATTATACAGACAATGATCTGCCAATGGTAAAAAATTCCTGTTGTCAAATCAAATTTGTGTTTCGTGTTTTTCTTGTAGCTGCGTCACCAATGAGGCTGGTCAACGGTACTAACCGCTGCTCTGGCAGGGTGGAGGTCCTCTATGCTGGACGGTGGGGAACGGTGTGTGATGACTCTTGGGACATGAATGATGCCAGAGTGGTGTGCAGACAGATGGGCTGTGGAACGGCTCGTTCCGCTCCACAAAATGCAGCTTTTGGAGAGGGCAGTGGACCAATCTGGTTGGATGATGTCACATGCACAGGCAACGAATCGCAGCTCTCCGACTGTGGCCACCAAGGGTTTGGATCTCACAACTGTGGCCACTACGAGGACGCTGGTGTTGTTTGTGAAGGTAACTGCAAACTAGAACAGCTGAAGAGACTGAGGCCCAACTGCGTTACTGTGTCCGAAAACAGTCAACCATTTAGCTGAATCCATTCCCTAAAAGAAATCTGCCTAGAGTCATAAAAACACATTAAAATAAAGGTTAAAAACTGGTTTGTAAACATTCTCTTGAATTTGAAACTTTTTCCAAAAAACTTTATTTTTTTCCCTCATCAGTTAATGAGCTTTATCCCGTTTTTTTCTTTCACAGCCTCAGTGAAACATGAGATGCAGGCAAAGATCTGCTATTGTTTGAAATTTCTGGTTACTTATTACTTAGTTACTTATTGTTTTCTTTGAAACAACAGTACCTGCTAACTCTAGGTCTTTCAGGAGCTCTCCATGAGTGGTCTTTGGTTCTTGGATAACTCTTCTGCTAATTCTTTTGACTCCTCTGTCAGATATCTTGAGGAGCTCCTGGTCATGGCCGGTTCATGGTAAAATCATGTTCTTTCTGCTTTCGAAAGAAGTGCAGCATTTTGCTTTTCACAAACTCCCCAGAGAGACAGGAGATGCGTCCACATCTGCGTCAGCCATGCACCCCGGGTTTCCAGCCCAGCAAGCCCCCCGACAGCCACCCGTCAGCCCCCAGCACAGGCTCACTTCATGGCGAGGGCCGGAGACAGCAGATCTCCTTCCCTCCTACCCAGGACGGACAGGGGAAACCCTCGGTCAGCGAAAGCAAGAGGAGAGGGAGCACTCCATCTCCCTACAGCCAGGAGCGACTTCCACGTCATCGTTAATGAAAGTTTATGAAAATTTGCACAGGCATCATCCTCTTTTCTTGATGTCTGTGTTGCATCCATGTGCACATTTAAGAATTCGGCTGATTTTTTTCAGCCCATTCTTACCCATTTGTTCTTTTTAACATAAGCACTGGGCATCAACTGTGATTGATGTCTTCCTCATTACCAAGCAGCATTACTATCGCATGCATTTTGGCTCATACACACAGGCGTTGGTAAGCAGAAAACCCATCTTAAACCATCATGATCACAATTCACTTTAGATAATGCACCTCTTTTCATTAAAGGGATGGGAAGGAGAGCTTTGGATTGGATTATCCAGAACACACCTTTGAATGATTAGACCGGTGTTCTGCCATTTTACAATACTTTATCAGAATACCATACCCCTATGGCAAACCAATAGATATTGTGGGAATCATGAAATGATGAGACTGGATGATTTCTCAGTATTGGTTTATTCCATCTCACGTCCCACAGCTCTTTCTCTCAGTCAGGAAATCAGAGAATGAGCTGCAGTAAACCACATACATTTATACCCCCACGTCAAACACAGAATCACATTTACATTTAATCCCTCCATTGTCCTCTTGGCTCCTCTGTCTGACCTCCTGGGGTCAGACAGACCTTTCAGGTTCCCTCTCCAGTTCTTCTCACTTCCTCCCAAGTTCGCAGGTGGTCCAGACTCATTGTCCATCTGAGGCGTGATGTCAATACACACCGCGAGCTTAAAGTCCTTTTATGCTTGGGTCTCTGCAGCGGAATATGTGAGCTACATAATATTACGCCACATCACTCCCCCCGAAACGCCAAAGAATGGACACACACCAACATTACCCTAACGGCCATAAAACATATGTCACCCCCCCCCCTTTGCAGGATCTACAGCACAATCTACACGGGTTGATCCAAACACACATCACTCTGCCCGTAGTCTAGGCTTCAACCTCCTCCCGAATTTGCTGTACGCAGGTTTCGCAGCTTGTGTTGTGCCGTCCTGCGGCGCACCTGTGGAATGAGAGGGAGAAGGGTTAATTGCCCCCTGCGGGGGATCCAGGAGCCGTTCCCTGGGAGGTCTGCCACGTTGAGGCGCCCCCGCCGGTCGTACAGGTTCGTCACGCAACACAAAAGCAGGCTTTAATCTGTCAACACTGATTGTTTCTTTCCTGCCCCCCAAATCTAGCACAAAATATTTCTCCCCAGTTTCCAGCACTTGAAATGGACCGTCGTAAGGTGGGCGGAGGCTGTGACGCTGAGCGTCGTGCCTGACAAAAACAAATTCTGCGTTTTGTAAAGCCTTGGGAACAAAAACACACGGAAAAGTGTGATGAGCGGGGCCCGGGAGCATTTCTGCTCCCGTGCCACTTAGAGGTCCCCGCACCGGGGGGCGCTCTGGTGCCGCATGGGCTGGCAGGAACTCTCCGGGCAGCCTGAGAGGTTGAGTAAAAACTAATTCAGCGGGTGAGGCATCTAAATCCTCTTTGGGTGCTGAACGCAACCCCAATAAAACCCATGGTAGTTTGTTTACCCATTCTGTATCCGTGAGCGACGCTCTGAGGGCTGCCTTCAACGACCTGTGAAAACGCTCGCATAAACCGTTGGCCTGGGGGTGATAGGCGATAGTGCGGTGGGCTGCCTATCCTAAGCCGCTGGCCATTGCTGACCACAGCTCCGACACGAATTGCGGACCCCTATCGGACGTAATATCTGATGGGACTCCGAACCGCGCTACCCAGGCTGGTAAAAAAGTGCGAGTCACCTCTGCCGCTGTGGTCGATTGTAATGGGACCACTTCAGAGAATGAGCTGCAGTAAACCACATACATTTATACCCCCACATCAAACACAGAATCACATTTACATTTAATCCCTCCATTGTCCTCTTGGCTCCTCTGTCTGACCCCAGGAGGTCAGACAGACCTTTCAGGTTCCCTCTCCAGTTCTTCTCACTTCCTCCCAAGTTCGCAGGTTGTCCAGACTCATTGTCCATCTGAGGCGTGATGTCAATACACACCGCGAGCTTAAAGTCCTTTTATGCTTGGGTCTCTGTAGCGGAATATGTGAGCTACATAATGTTACACCACAATATAGCTATCAGTTCAGGATACTTTGTCAGGATCAGTTTCACTGCAAATATGGCACTAACATTACATAATTCCTTATCTTCCATCAGCTGGGCCACGGTGTGCTATTGTTTACCTTCCGTAATCTGTATTGAATAATTTTTAACAGCAGGAAATACATATAATATAAACAAATAGACACACATTTAAAACGCGCCGCATTTTTGGATCAGCCAATCACGGTACAGCACCGTCAGCCGTTTCCGTCAGCTATGTCGTATGCTGAAATTATGAGCAGAAGCGTATTTCCTGTTACTACACATATGCGGCATGCGCGCATGCAGAGTAATCCAGGGTATGGCCATTCTGATAAGTAAGGTAAAATATCAGAACACCGGCCTCTTTGCGTCATGCAGCGGTGGAAAGTTTGTTTTTACACCGTTGTGATGAGGAAATGAACTTGGAAACGCATTCTGTTGAACGTGTCCCCAGCTTCAAATTCCTGGGGACCCACATCTCGGAGGACCTGTCCTGGTCAGTTAACACCACCAGCCTGATCAAGAAGGCCCATCAGCGCCTCTTCTTCTTGAGGACATTGAAGAAGAACCATCTGTCAACTGACATCCTGGGCAACTTCTACCGCTGCGTGATAGAGAGCACCCTGACCAACTGTATCACACTCTGGTATGGGAGCTGCTCTGTAGCTGACCGCAAGGCGCTGCAGCGGGTGATGAAAACCGCCCAACGCATCACAGGGACTCCACTTCCAGCTATAGAGGACGTCTACAGGAAAAGATGTCTGCGCCGGGCACGCAGCATTCTTAGGGACTCCAACCATCCTGCTCATGGACTGTTCCAGCTTCTTCCCTCCAGAAGACGTTTCAGAAGCCTTTGGACTAGAACCAGCAGGTTTAGGAACAGTTTCTTTCCAACAGCTGTCACGTTATTGAACTTAGTTCCCCGCTGACTCTCTTACAATCATCTTTTACCATCCTCACCTGTACATAACTGCATAACTACATAACTACATCTAACTTATTGCACATTATTTGCACATAACAGTACTCTTAACTTTCTGCACTGCTGCATATATTTGCATATATTTGCTTAAATTGCACATACTGTTAATTACCGTATATACTGCACTGCTGTCCTTTGCACTTCTGATTGGATGCTAAACTGTGTTTCGTTACCTTGTATTCATACATGTGTAATGACAGTAAAGTTGAATCTAATCTAATCTAATCTAATTCTGCATCAGACAGCTGATCAACCCACCCTGCTGTTGTAATATGGCCCCATGACTGTCCCAGCGCATGCCGTTTTCTGAGCTCCACAGCTGCGCAATATCAAAACACGCCACTGAAGTATCATTATACAATGTGCTTCTGACAATAGACCTCCTTTTTCCTGATCGCACGGTGGAAAGTCTGTAAAAAAGTGCACGGATGACCGTCAAAATAGGGCCCTTTGTGCTGGGGAAAATTGCAAAAGAGCTGTGCTAACTCTTAATTATTCAGAGATCTGTTTTGGGTGTCATGCAACAAACCAACCAGCACGACTCCTCTCCTCACCTTTAACAGGCAAGGGCGAATGATCTAAGGCAGATTACTATTGTGGTGGCATGTTTATCTCCAGAGGGCAGATTGGTTTTGTGCTGGAGAAACGATGTGCTTGTTAGCGAAGAGAAAATGCATTTGAACATTGTCGGTCTGCCCTTCTTGACATTCAGTCAGGCATTAATCACAGCTAATGTCCACGCACTTATTTTATCGAGGAGCTGGACAAGGAGGAGGAGATGACTGAACAACTAGATTGATATTTAAGGTCAGAGGATCACACATGGGCATACGCCAAACTCATTCTGTTATCGCATTGTGCAACATGCAGACATGAATAGGTTTGAGAGTAGAGGAGATGCTGCTGAATAATTTCAGGAACCCATGCACCATTTCTGCTTTTTTCTCTGCGCAATGAACGAGCAGCAATACATTCAGCCACAAAATATATGGGGCTGTTACTGTTTGCTTTTTCTTCATATGATTTGGATTATATTACAGGGTACATGTGGAGAGTTTGTATTTAATTTTGCTCAGATTGACACATTTAACAGAAAAACAATAGCTAAGTGTGAAGTTTTTTCAGTGACTGAAACAAAACATGCACACACACATTTGAGAGGACAGTCACAGAAGACCGAAGAAGGTGATGATTTCCCTATGATCACACAGACATAATAGGTTATGTCAGTATGTGGGCAGAATACGTTGTCACAACAGAGAAGTTTGAAGTTTGAGGGACTTCTTGCGTGCATAGACAATTGTTATTTGGATGACGAGGGCACAAAGCATGAAAATAGACAAGGTGCTTCCAGAAAAGATCAAAACTACTGGCAGAAGGTGCACAGTGTGGCAAGAACACATACTTTATTTTGTCTTGTGCCACTGAGTCAAGTGCTAACGTTCAGCTGTAAAGACACCTTTTCCTCATTGATAATCAATGCACTGCAGGCTGCTCTTGTATTGTATGTTGAGCTAACTGAAACTTTTCTGTCAGTTCTACCAGGAGATAACAGCACGGTTTCCCCAACCACACCAAGACCTCAGAACTTCACCACCACTTGTGCACCCATCACCAATAGTACAGCACCTCCAGACAACAGCACAGCCATTGAGGGGCAGGTCCGCCTGGTTAATGGAGGAAACAGCTCCTGCTCTGGCAGGGTAGAGATCTTCCACCATGGACAGTGGGGGACGGTGTGTGATGATGCCTGGGGCATGGTCGACGCTCAGGTGGTGTGTAGACAGCTGGGCTGTGGCCGGGTGCTCTCAGCACCAGGAAATGCACAATTTGGACAGGGCACTGGACCCATCTGGTTGGATGATGTCACATGCACAGGCAGCGAATCACAGCTCTCCGATTGTGACCATCGAGGGTTTGGATCTCACAACTGTCGCCACCACGAGGACGCTGGTGTTGTTTGTGAAGGTAACTAGAATGACTAAAGATACTGAGGTCCAGGTGTGTTACTGTGTCTGACAACAGTCAAACATTTAGCTGATTCCAGTCACTCAATACTACAGCAGACAGAGAATAGAACTCTCTACTGTGTAAGCAGACATTTTGAGTAGTTTTGGGGCAAAAAAAATCTGGATGAAGCCACTGAGCCTTAAAGTGAAGGTTAAAAAACTGACTCATAAACTGGTTTGACAACATTCTTTTTCCTAAAAAACTTTACAACTTTTTTTCTCATCAGGTAGTTAGCTTTCTTTTTTGGATTTCTGTCACAGCCACAGTGAAACATACCGTGGTGGACACCTGACTCAGCAGGGGGACATCCTCTCACACCCATCAAGACAGGAGGAAAGGCAGGACAATAGACATATGGACAAAGAGCCAAAGGGGTCACTCAGATTGGACTGTTAGGTATGCGCCCCCCGAGGACAGAGACCAGAAGCAGCGGTCAAAGTAGCGCCAGCTGATGTTAGGCTAATGATGTGTATTGACTGACAATCACTATACTAATGTGCCACACATTCTTTTTGTCTGTGCAACAGTATAAAAGAGCTATGTACAGTAACCTCAGCAGCACAGTAGTTCACACGAGCTACGAAGCGTGTCGTATTATGTTAGAGAAAATAAAACCTTGTGTCCTTCTAGCTCGTTGCCTCTCACCTGTTCCATTTTCTCCACAATACAGACAAAGCTCTGCCAATGGTAAAAAATTGCTGTTGTCAAATCAAATTTGTGTTTCTTGTTTTTCTTGTAGCTGCTTCACCAATGAGGCTGGTCAACGGTACTAACCGCTGCTCTGGCAGGGTGGAGGTCCTCTATGCTGGACGGTGGGGAACGGTGTGTGATGACTTATGGGACATGAATGATGCCAGAGTGGTGTGCAGACAGATGGGCTGTGGAACGGCTCGTTCAGCTCTACAAAGTGCAGCTTTTGGGGAGGGCAGTGGACCAATCTGGTTGGACAATGTCAGATGTTTTGGGAATGAACCGTCCATCACCGACTGCTCACATCCAGGGTTTGGAGTCCACAACTGTCATCACTATGAAGATGCCAGCATAGTGTGTGATGGTAAGTTTATTTTAAAGAGTTGTGCTAACTCTTAATTATTCAGAGATCTGTTTTGGGTGTCGTGCAACAAACTAACCAGCACGACTCCTCTCCTCACCTTTAACAGGCAAGGGCGAATGATCTAAGGCAGATTAATATTGTGGTTGCATGTTTATCTCCAGAGGCAGATTGGTTTTGTGCTGGAGAAACGATGTGCTTGTTGGCGAAGAGAGAATGTATTTGAACATTATCGGTCTGCACTTTTTGACATTAAACCAGGGATTAATTACAGCTAATGTCCACGCGGTTATTTATTGAGGAGCAGCACAAGGAGACGGAGATGAATGAACAACTAGACTGATATTTAAGGTCAGAGGATTACACATGGTACATGTGGGGAGTTTGTATTTAATTTTGCTCAGATTGTGTGAAGTTTTTTCAGTTACTGGAACAGAACACGCATACACACATCAAGAGCATCGTCACAGAAGATCGAAGAAAGTGATGATTTCCCTATGATCATACAGACGTAATAGGTTATGTCAGTATGTGGGCAGAATACGTTGTCACAACAGAGAAGTTTGAAGTTTGAGGGACTTCTTGTGTGCATAGACAATTGTTATTTGGATGACGAGGGCACAAAGCATGAAAATAGACAATGTGCTTCCAGAAATGATCAAAACTACTGGCAGAAGGTGCACAGTGTGGCAAGAATACATACTTTATATTGTTTTGTGCCACTGAGTCAAGTGCTAACGTTCAGCTGTAAAGACACCTTTTCCTCATTGATAATCAATGCACTGCAGGCTGCTCTTGTATTGTATGTTGAGCTAACTGAAACTTTTCTGTCAGTTCTACCAGGAGATAACAGCACGGTTTTCCCAACCACACCAAGACCTCAGAACTTCACCACCACTCGTGCACCCATCACCAATAGTACAGCACGTCCAGACAACAGCACAGCCATTGAGGGGCAGGTCCGCCTGGTTAATGGAGGAAACAGCTCCTGCTCTGGCAGGGTAGAGATCTTCCACCATGGACAGTGGGGGACGGTGTGTGATGATGCCTGGGGCATGGTTGACGCTCAGGTGGTGTGTAGACAGCTGGGCTGTGGCCGGGTGCTCTCAGCACCAGGAAATGCACGATTTGGACAGGGCACTGGACCCATCTGGTTGGATGATGTCACATGCACAGGCAGCGAATCACAGCTCTCCGACTGTGACCATCGAGGGTTTGGATCTCACAACTGTCGCCACCACGAGGACGCTGGTGTTGTTTGTGAAGGTAACTAGAATGGCTAAAGATACTGAGGTCCAGGTGTGTTACTGTGTCTGACAACAGTCAAACATTTAGCTGATTCCAGTCACTCAATACTACAGCAGACAGGGAATAGAACTCTCTACTGTGTAAGCAGACATTTAAGCCTGTTTTCCACTAGCCCAGCATACCTCGGTACGGCTCGATTCACTTCAGTACGGCTCGGAATGCTTCTGTCTCCATTAGCACGGTGTTGTGCTTGTGCTGTGTTTTTTTTTTTTTAGGAGGTTTTAGAAGCGGGGCAGCAGCAGATTCTTAGCGAGGCGGGGCCACACTCCCGTGACGTTACGCACCCGACTGAGTCCTTATTTACACGAGACAAAAAAGGATCCAAGGATTATTGCCTTGCTCGCTCTGTGGATTTATCTCACAATTAATTTTATCTCATAATTAAGCTGCAACAACACAAGTCACTTTTGTTTTGAATTAACTGCCAAATGACCTAGAAATAATGAGCTGAAACTTGTTTTTATTCGTATTAAATAATGAGATGGTGGCACACTGGCCTACACCAAATTATTATTTTTTACATCCTAGGGCATTTTGGATGTACTGAATTAAAAAAATTCATGTTTTTCACCTTCAGGTCAACGTTTGGAACAACAGTATTATTATTTTCCGTTTAGATGATGCTACACTCCTTCTAAAGTATTGTAATTCTCTGAATTTGGAATGCCGATAGAACATTCAATTTACATATACTTACTTTTTTACATACTTTGACTTGTAAGCTTGATTAGTCTGTCCTGCTGCATTTTAAAGTCCAACTGTGCAACTTCTTATAAGTTAACATAAAAAATGTACCCAAAGTTTAGAACTGGATCATGTGGGGCTAATTTTTTATGATATTTCAATAAAAAGAACAGAAAGCTTACAAAAACATTTGTTTTTTGGTCTAGTTAAAAATTACATTACCTTTACAATGGTTTACCCTGACAGGAAGATCAGTATCATTTTGATCAGATTAGGCAATGGAATTTCTATGTAATTATACTGTTTTATAATTCAGTGTTATAACAGACAAACCACACTTTCCAAAACAATTCCATTTTATTATATACAAAATATTAAAAGAAAAAAAAAACTTTGCAACACAACATGAAGGTTAATCGACATTTTATACACGCCGACCACTGAGTTCCTCTACACCAGCTTCCCAAACTGGGTCACGACTCGGCTGAATGAAGGCATCTCTGCCAGCTGTGGGTCAGGAAGGCTCGGTTGAATAATCCGGACGGGCTGTCGCGGCGGACGCGTGGGATGATTCTACAAGGAAAATGCACACAATAAAATACAGCACAGTAGTTTTTAACAAGAATACATAAGCTTATTTCAGCGTATTGTTCACATGAATAATTAAAATAAAAGCTTTAGTCCGCAGTGTGCTGCAATAAAGTAGCGATCCATCCACAAATGAACAGCTTTTTTATTGCATAAATAAACTGAGCGTCTTACCGAATATATTTGCGAAAAAACGCACAATAAAAAAAAATTAAAACTCACCGTTAAAGGACTCCGATGTCGAGACCTCCCGGTATATTTTTTCATTCCGGGCGGCTCCGTCTAACTCGCGCTACGTTCGTCTGACAATGCAGTGAACAGACACTGCAGCTCCTTATTGATGCATGGAACACCCTTATTACACGAAGCCATTTTTGATAGAGAATAAATGAAAATAGCACAGCAATACACTGAAAAGGAACCGCCAACAGTGGTTGCGTGCTGAGTAAAGGCGGTCGTGAAGATTCTTTTTTTTTTTTTTTTCAAAAACTTTATTGAGAAGGTCGTGAAGATTTGGTAGATGAGGAGGAGGAGAGGGGCGGTTACAACCTGACCAATCAGCGCCGGTTACGACCTGACCAATCAGCGGCAACCAGTCTGTTAACGTCACAACACGGCACAGCTCAGCACTGCTGTACCCTGCCCTTCAGCGGGGCTGAGAATTGCGGCTGTTAAACCGTGTTGGGGCTTGTGGAAAAGCGTACAAAGCGTGCTGAGCCGTCCCGTGTCGCGCTAAAGCGTGCTAGTGGAAAAGGCCCTTTTGAGTAGTTTTGGGGCAAACGAAAAAATCTGGATGAAGCCACTGAGCCTTAAAGTGAAGGTTAAAAAACTGACTCATAAACTGGTTTGACAACATTCTTTTTCCAAAAAAACTTTACAACTTTTTTTCTCGTCAGGTAGTTAGCTTTCTTTTTTGGATTTCTGTCACAGCCACAGTGAAACATTATACTGTGGTGGACACCTGACTCAGCGGGGGGACAGACAAAGATCTGCCAATGCTAAAAAAATTCCTGTTGTCACATCAAATGTGTTTCTTGTTTTTCTTGTAGCTGTTTCACCAATGAGGCTGGTCAATGGTAATAACCGTTGCTCTGGCAGGGTGGAGGTCCTCTATGCTGGACGGTGGGGAACGGTGTGTGATGACTTATGGGACATGAATGATGCCAGAGTGGTATGCAGACAGATGGGCTGTGGAACGGCTCGTTCAGCTCTACAAAATGCAGCTTTTGGACAGGGCAGTGGACCAATCTGGTTGGACAATGTCAGATGTTTTGGGAATGAACCGTCCATCACCGACTGCTCACATCCAGGGTTTGGAGTCCACGACTGTAGTCACTATGAAGATGCCAGCGTAGTGTGTGATGGTAAGTTCATTTTAATGTGATGTTTCTTTTAAATTATTATTTTAGTTTTGTGACTTGCATCTTTTTTGATAGCCTGCTGCCATTCTAGTATGATTGTGACAATAAATAGTTCTTTATCTCAATGGGAATCCAACAAGAAAAAGGGCTCAACAAGTTTTTTCTGTTAATGGTTCCACCAAAACAGCTATGGTGCTCATTTCACTGATAAAATACTTTTCTCTATTTCTTATGCACATACGCTCTTCTTACAACATACTTATGGGCTACTCAGAATGCCTGTGAGCTCTACTGCTTATAGCATATACCTCTAATTATATTGTAATAATGATCTACTTCCACAATAATTATGGAATTCTTACACTGTAATTACATTATACTTTGCTGATTGTTATAAAACTCTACATTTTTGTTTTTAGTCCAGCACCCTCCACTCCAGCCTTCCAATCTGATCTGTAACCGTGATAAACTCCAGATTAGACTGGATTTGTCCAGTATGGTGTCCTCTGGGTTGAATCCACTCTCTGGTAACCTGGCTGTCTACAACTGCTCCTGGGTTAGAGTGGATGGAGAAAATGTTTGGTACGAAGTGGAGGCTAAGGCAGGCGCCTGTGGAAACACACTGAGGGTAAATAAAGACCTTTTAAACAAAAATTATTATTCTTAAGCTGCTTAAATGTGCTCCTGAAATTTTAATCTTTTGCCTTTCAGAGCAACACCACACATGCCATCTACTCCAACACTTTATTTATCTACCCATCTGACAACTCGTCCTTTGGTTTTCCTGTGAGTTTTCCCTTCTCCTGTGCTTATCCACTGGAAACAGACACCAGTCTGAATGTGGCTATCAGACCAGTCTTAGAGTAAGTTCCCTTTTCATCAAAAATGGCTTTAACACCATTGTCCAAATGCAGTTTTTACCTTTGAATGGAAGAAAAATTATTCAACCTCCATGACACATTAGGTTTGTTGGCATCAATAACAAATTCAACCATGATTTAAAACAAGTCACATTTCATTTACTTTCTTTAATGGCTCTACTTTAATCAATCTCTTCAAGTCAACTTTAATCCAATTTTAGGATTTTCTGCCTCATAACACCAAATAAAGGCTATCCCCCAATTTGACATCATACAGAGTCAATGATAATAAAAACAGCTGCAATCAGTGGTGTGGATGGTAGTCTGCAGGATGAGTTTGGAAACAAAAAAGAGTAAGAGAGTGAAGGCAGAGCCAAGGATTAAATGGTAATGTCACGAACCGAGCCGATGTTACCCTGTAGGCTCGGTTCTGGCCGTTCTCTGTGGCTCAGGCATCAGGTTTATTATGTATTGTATCTTTTGAGTTCTTGTTGTTTTTATAGCTGTGTTCTTTTTCTTTTCCATGCCTGTAGCCGCCGCTCTGGCCGGCGGTTGTTAGGCAGCTTCTTTGACCCACTTTCATGTGGGCATTGTCTAACATTCGCTAGTCTGATCACACCCCCTCTCCGTTTGACAGCCAGTTGATTCTCCCTGGTAATTGTCTTTCCCACGCCTCACCCAGGTGTGTCCAATTTGTGATTCCAGCAGTATTTGTACTTAGGTGGCCCTTGCCAGTCAAACACTGCTGGACCATTGTGCGCGATCACACGGTCATTAATCGCCATGTCAACAAGGGATTGTATGTGCTCGCTGGAGTATTGGACTTCTAGGACTGTTCCTGCTTTGTGAGTAAACTGTTCGCATTTCTCTGTGTAGTTGTGCTGCTATGCTTGTCTGGTAGCATTTCCCCATGCAGCACAACTGCTACGCTTAGGCTGTTGCCCAGTTTGCCTTCCTCTGACGGTCGAGCCTCCTAGAAGACTCCCAGTGCCCCTGAGCTTATATGTGTGTTTGTGTATCTGTTTGTGACCACGGTGCACAATGGTCAGCCCACTGTACGCTTATCGCGTCAGCCATTTTGTGCATATCGCTACCTTTTTGTCAGTCTTTATTTTTGAACTGTCTACTTTTGTGTTTAATAAATGTGTTGTGGTGAATCCTGCGCATAAACCCCATTCTTCCTTCTCCTCCTCCATGCGCTGCGTAAAAGTGTACAAGGAGGTTCATGAAAGGTAAAAGTTACAGAAGGAAGAAAGTTGCATAGCGTTCAGGAACAAGTTGAGACAGGCTCTGGGTGCTAGGGTACAAATGACAGATGACTGGGCAAGTACAGCTAAAGTAGTGAGGGAAAGGTATGTGGTATATCCTTTGGACAGAGGAAAGAAGAAAGGGAGTCTTGGTGGTGGAATGAGGAGGTACACTAAAGTATTGTATCAAATGGCTAGACAGAGAGATCGAGCTAGAAAAGGTTTGCAGCAGGTTAATGAAGGACAGACATGGTAATGTACTAACAAGTGAAGAGAGTGTGTTGAGAAGATTCAATTCAATTCAATTCAACTTTATTTATATAGCGCCATTTCACAACAACAGTCATCTCATAGCACTATCAACTGTAGGGGGGACCCCCACAGTTGCAGAAAGACCCCAGCAATCGGGGTACTTTGATGGAAGATGGAAGGAGTACTTTGAGGAATGGATGAATGATGAAAATGAGAGGGAGAGGAGGATGGGTGAAGGAGAGGGTGAATCAGGAAGTTCTGAGGATTAGGAAAGTGGTAGTGAAGATAAAAAAAAAAAGGTGGAAAGGAGGTTGGTTCAGATGGCATATGGAGATATGAAGATGTTTAGAAGAGATGGCAGTGGACATTTTGACCAGATTGTTTCTTGAAGAGTGAAATGATGCCTGAAGAATGAAGAAAAAGTGTACTGGTACTGATTTTCAAGAACAAGGGTAATGAGCAGTAACTACAGAGGCAAATCATGCCCAAAAAAAAAGAGTACTACAGATACAGTGTTTGCTCTAAGAGTGTTTATGGAGAAGTAAAGAGAAGGTCAGGAAGAGTTGCACTGTGTCTTTGTGTATCTAGAGAAACATGTGATGGAGTGCCAAAAAAGGAAGTGTAGCATTGTATGAGGAAGTTAAGAGTGGCAGAGAAGTATGTGAAGGTGGTGCAGGACATGTATGAGGACAGTGAGACATTGGTAACGTGTGCTACTGGGGTGGCAGATGAATTCATCTTGGGGTGAGATCAGGGCTGAAAGAGTCTAAGTTGACTATGATGCTTGCAGATAACATTGTGATCTGTAGTAAGAGTGGGGAAAAGGTAGAAGAGAATCTGGGGAGGTGGAAGTTTGCACTGGAGAAAAGAGTCAGTAGAAGCAAGACAGAATCAAGTGTAGCAATGAGAGAAAGGCAGGTGTAAGGATGAGGTTGCAAGGAGCAGAGATAGCAAAGCAAGACAAGTTTAAATACCTGGGGTCACCTATCCAAAGCAATGATAGATAGGGGAAATAATAGAAATTTTGGGTAAAGCATGTTGAAGATGGAACTGGCAGACAGGACAGAAAGAGAAAGACCACAGAGAAGATTAATGGATGCAGTACAGGAGAACATGGAGAGTGTTGGTAGACACAAGAAGATGCAAGGGTGAGACAGGGTGAGAGAGAGATTGATGATCCACTGTAGCATCCCCTAAATGGTGCAGGCGAAGGAAGAAAAGGAAAGCAAAGTTGATGTCATAATATATAAAACATCTTTTCTTTGACAGGCAAGCTGATGGTGTCATGGGCTCAGGCTCTCAAGCCAGAGCTTCCATGTCTCTGTTCCGTAACTCCAACTATACAGAGGTTTATCCACCAGGACAAGTCACACTCCCCGTGGGCTCAGCTCTGTACGTGGGCGTCTCTGTGGAGGACACTGATCAGACATTTGCAGTTGTTCTGGAGGACTGCTATGCCACTCACTCTCCAAACCCTCACACTCCCATTAGGTTCCCTCTCATCCAGAACAAGTATGTCCTCTCTTCAGTCTTAACAGATGTTTTTGTGGGACTTGATGTGTAACAACCCTGATGATCTTCTCCATCTTCTCCCACAGGTGTCCTGTTAACCACTTGCTGGTGTCGGTGGTAGAGAACGGCTCGTCCCTCCGGGCTCGCTGGTCTGCTCTGCTGTTCCTGTTTCAGGAGGAATACAGTGGCATTTATCTTCACTGCAGCCTCAGTCTGTGTGACCAGAGGATTTCTCGATGTGTCCCGGTGAGTTAAACGTTTCACTTCATCAAGTGAGCAGCACAGTGGTGCAGTGGTTAGCACTGTTGCCTTATAGCTAGAAGGTTCCTGGTTCAAATCCCCAGGTTGGCAGGGGTTGGAACCTTTCTGTGTGGAGTTTGCATGTTCTCCCTGTGCTGCGTGGGTTTACTCCGGGGCCTCCAGTTTCCTCCCACAATCCAAAGACATGCCTGTTAGGTTAATTGGCTGTTCTAAATTGTCCCTAGATATCTGTTTCCTATAGGCCCTTAGAATAGAGGGTTAGTATTAGTGAAAGCGCTTTGAGTGGTCTTTGTGACTAGAAAAGTGCTATATAAGTGCAGGGTAGTTAGTTAGTGTCAGTAATGTGTAAATCTGGCAGCTTCTTCTTTTCTGATCACATCTATTTTTTGTCTACCTTGTAGTCTTGTAGAAGCAGGACATATCGATCAGTTTCCAGCTCTGTTTCAATGAAGTCCTTCACCATTGGACCAATAATTTGTGAGTATGAATGAAAACTTGATTTCACCATTAGTGTCTCACAGAATGATTGATAGTAAATCTGTTTGATATTAAAAAAGTGTTTCTCTTTATTTTTAGGGGAGAAACCGACTCAGTGAGATGGTTAGCAAATACAGTAAAAACAAAAAAGTTATGTTGTTACACTGATCTTTTCCCCTTGTTTATTATTTTGAATGTTTTTTTTGTGTTATCATGATTTGCTTTTCATACTGTAATATCAAATATTAACAAAATATTTGAGTCTTCAGTTGTCATACTGTACCTTGTAAAAACATATTATTTGTAATAAAATCAAGGTACTAAGAACTCGCTTCTTTGTGTTTGTTTTCACAGCAGACATTACACAGCGAGTAAAACAAGTATTGAACTCATCACCATTTTTCTCAGTAAATATATTTCTAATGGGGCTATTGTAATCAAAGTTTCACCAAATATCAGCAATAACCCATGTAATCCACATGTAGGAAAAATTAAATGTTGGACACCCCCCTAGAAAATCCCCAGAAAACATTTTTAATTAGATGTGATTAGATGCTGATGGCTAATATAAGCATTTATAATAAATGTATCTAAAAGACTGTAATTTAGATGCTGGTGGCTAATATAAGCATTTATAGGAAATGTATCTAAAAGACTGTAATTTGGACTGTTTTTTTTCCACAATATTTTTATTGAACCTTTTTTAACAAACATGACACAAACAATCAAACACTAACACTAAAGTAAATTAAAAAGAAAAGAAAAAAAAATACTAAAAACACCAACAACCATTAACAAAAGCAAGTCAAACAATGCTCCTCTGTTTAGTCTAGGTAATCCATTACATACACTACTGTTCAAAAGTTTGGGGTCACTTAGAAATTTCCTTATTTTTGAAAGAAAAGCACTTTTTTTCAATGAAGATAACTTTAAACTAATCAGAAATACACTATATACATTGCTAATGTGGTAAATGACTATTCTAGCTGCAAATGTCTGGTTTTTGGTGCAATATCTAGATAGGTGTATAGAGGACCATTTCCAGCAACTATCACTCCAGTGTTCTAATGGTACAATGTGTTTGCTCATTGTGTCAGAAGGCTAATGGATGATTAGAAAACCCTTGTGCAATCACGTTAGGTCTGCAATGTTGTAATTGCTGCAAATGGAGGATTCTTTGACGACAGCAAAGTTTGAAGGAAAAAATTATTATTTCAAATACAAATCATTATTTCTAACCTTGTCAATGTCTTGACTATATTTTCTATTCATTTTACAACTCATGGTGGTAAATAAGTGTGACTTTTCATGGAAAGCACAAAATAATTGTCTGGGTGACCCCAAACTTTTGAACGGTAGTGTAAGTATACATTTTATACATTCACCAATTTGGAATTTACAAGGTCCACACACATCATTCACCTTCTTCTTCAGAAGTTATGTTTAATTTCTTTACATAATCAATGAAAGGTCTCCATATATTCTCAAACACATTTTCCTTTGATTTCAGTATGTATGTTACTCTTTCTAGTGGAAGGTTTGTTAGCATCTGTCTTAACCACTGAGTCACATCTGGTCTATGAGTCTTTTTCCACAATAGTGCAATACATTTTTTGGCATTAAGCAAACTGAGGTCTATGAATGTTCTTTCACTCTTATTAAAATTATGCTTTTCTGTATATAGACCCAACAAAAACAGTTTAGAATTCAATATGAATTGTTTTGAAAGTATTTTTTTCAATTGTTACCCTCACCTCTTCCCAAAACATTCTAATTTTACTACATTCCCATAAACAATAGGGTTCCTTTGCTTTCTATACATTTTGTGCACGTATCTGGTATGTTTTTGTTATATCTATTTAACTCCACTGGTGTAACATACATCCACATTAACCATTTAAAATGTATCAATTTGAGACGTACATTTATTGATTTGGTTTGAGCTTCTGTGCAAGCCAATTCCCATTGTTCCTCTGAAATTTCAATTTGCAGGTCTTCTTTCCAATAATTCATTCTTTTTTGTGAGTTTTCACTTGAGGATAGTGTCAATGAGTTATAAAACTCTGAAATAATACCCTTTCTTTTACTATCTTTCGTCAAAATTTTTTCCAAGGATGAATAAGTAGGTCGGATGAGAACATTATTTTGATTTGATCAAATAAAATTCCTAAGCTGAAGATATTTAAAAAAAAATGTGTTCTATTAAGATTAAATTTGATCCTCAGTTCTTCAAAAGACATTATGTTATCTGAACGTGATATAAGTCTTGAATCTTTTGAATCCCTTTTAAATTCCATACTTTAAATACAGCATCCGCTCTCCCTGGTGTAAAATATTGATTACCCCATATTGGGCTAAATTGTGACAATAAGTGTGGTTCTTTTAAATATTTTTTGATTTCACACCATATTTTGATCATATGCTTTACAATAGGATTTTTAACTTGTTTCTGTAATTTTTTAGCCGGGTCTGAGTATATGAATAAGGGAAGAGGTAAAGGTAAATTGTGTGATTCCATTTCAATCCAGTGAGGGAGATCATTTGATGAAAGATAATATGTCATAGACCTCAGTTGTGCTGACCAGTAATACAACAAAAAGTTTGGACATTTCAGACCTCCACGATCAAATGGTAAATATAGTAAGGACAGACATAATCTAGCCTTCCTATTGTTCCATATAAATTCCACTAACTTTTTTTTAATTCTAGAGAATAGATCTGAAGGTGGTGGTAAAGGAATGTATTGAAATAAATATAGTATTTTGGGTAAGATATTACTTTTAAGTATATTAATTCTCCCGATCATCGACATTGGTAGTGACATCCATCTCTGAAGCAACTCATTAATATCTGTCATTAAGGCTTCATAGTTGGCACTGGCTACTGATTCTAACTTAGGCACAATTTGAATTCCTAAATATTTAAACTGATTTACAACATTGAATTGATTTACCTCAGGAGCTGGGTGATTTCTCTGGGTCTCATTTAGCATTGAATGAATGAATGAATTGAATGAATGAATGAATTTATTTCGGATAGTGCAGTACAGGTTAGAAGAAACTGAATAATATAACAACAAGGTCAAATTAGACAATGACTCCTCTGATTATACAATTCAACGTAAGTTATCCGAAATGGGTGATGGCTGAAGCCGCAGCTTATATTGCCCACCCATATTCCATCCAAGAATTCAAAAGAGAAAAAGAGAAAACAGACAAGAGCCATTACAATTCAAAACAAAGCTAAGACAAAATGTGACAGAGAAAAAAAAAAAACTAAGCTCAGCTAAGTTAAGCGATTACTATTCAAAAACAAATCTAAGACAAAATGTGACAGAAAAGAAAAAAAAAATACTAAGCTACAACACAACACAGGCTGGATATGGCGGTCCTTATGTGATTTTACATGTCGTCTTGTATATATGTTTGGAGTATTTCTTCCTTTAGTTTTTGTTTAAATTGTCCAAGCGTTGTACATGATTTTAATTCAGGTCCAAAATCGTTCCATAATCTGACTCCTTGCACTGAAATAAAGTGTTGCTTGGTGGTTGTTCTCACTGTAGGTTTTTGAAATATACATGTTCCTCTGAAGTGATATCGTTTCTCCCTTATTTGGAACAACTTTTGGATATTTGCGGGCAGTGATAAATTCTTCACTTTAAACATTATTATTGCAGTTTTAAAGTCAACCAGATCTTTCAACTTGAGAGTTTTTTGTTTAAGAAAAAGTGGGTTCGTTGGTTCCATGTAAGCTGCTTTGTTTATTATTCTAATAGCTCTCTTTTGAAGCATAAAGAGTGGATATATGTTTGTTTTATATGTATTTCCCCATACTTCATTACAATATGTCATGTATGGGAGTATTAATGAATGATACAAGGTGTATAGTGTGGGTTGATTCAGCAATTATTTCACTCTGTGTAATATTGCAATTGATTTGGATACTTTACCTTTAATATAATTAATATGTGACTTCCACCACAGTTTATTATCAATTATTACTCCAAGAAATTTAGTTTCAGATACCCTTTCAATCTCTACACCATTTACACTGAGTTTAGGTACTGGGTTGTTGTGATGGTTGTTAAAGACTATAAATTTTGTCTTACTTAAATTGAGCTTTAATTTGTTTGAATCAAACCACAGTTTAAGCTTTCCTAATTCCTTTCCGAGTGTATCCAGAAGTTGTTTCAAATTGTTTCCACTGCATAATAGATTAGTGTCATCGGCAAACAATATTTAGTCCATTTTTTCTGAAACTTTACATATATCATTTATATACATATTGAATAATAATGGTCCCAAAACTGAACCCTGTGGGACTCACAGGTAACCTTCAGTAACTGTGAGTTTTTGTTGCTAACACATACATACTGATATCTATTCTTTAAGTAACTACTTAACCAGGACAGTGCTACCCCTCTAATACCACAATTTTGTAGTTTCTTTAATAATAAATTATGATCTACTGTATCAAATGCTTTTTTAAGATCCAGGAATACTCCAACTGAATACTCTTTACTTTCGATGGCTGTTGATATTTTTTCTGTAAATTCCATTAGGGCATATGCAGTTGTCCTCTTGTGTCTGAACCCATATTGCTGCTCACACAATAAATTGGATCCGATGGCAGGGGAGGAAGCCATTCAGACCTGGTAGACCCAAACGTATAGTGAGGATGTGCTGGGAGCGTCTGGCTGAGGCCCCTGTCCGGAAGGTCTTCAACTACCACCGCCGGAAGAACTTCAACCACATTCCGAGGGAGTCTGGAGACATGGAGTCTGAATGGGCCATGTTCTCCACCTCTGTTGTTGAAGCGGCGGCCCAGAGCTGCGGCCGCAAGGTGGTCGGTGCATCTCGTGGTGGCAACCCCCGAACCAAGTGGTGGACACCAGTGGTGAGGGGGGCCATTAAGCTGAAGAAGGAGTCCTATCAAGCTTGGTTGGCTTGTGGGACTCCCGAAGCAGCTGAGGTGTACCGGCAGGCCAAGCGGAGTGCAGCTCGGGTGGTTGCTGAAGCAAAAACGCGGGTATGGGAGGAGTTCGGTGACGCCATGGAACAAGACTTTCGGTCGGCTTCAAAGAGATTCTGGCAAACTGTTCGGCGGCTCAGGAGGGGAAAGCAGCTCCCCGTCCACACTGTGTATGGTGCGGATGGGACACTGTTGACTTCAACTGGGGATATCGTCGGGCGGTGGAAGGAATACTTTGAGGATCTCCTCAATCCCACTGATACGCCTTCCACAGAGGAAGCAGGGTTTGGGGACGAGGGGGATGACTCACCTATCACAGGGGCTGAGGTCGCCAAGGTGGTTAAAAATCTCCTTGGTGGCTGGGCCCCGGGGGTGGACGAGATTCGCCCTGAGTACTTCAAGGCCCTGGATGTTGTTGGGTTGTCATGGTTGACACGCCTCTGCAACATTGCGTGGAGGTCGGGGGCAGTGCCTTTGGCATGGCAAACCGGGGTGGTGGTTCCTCTCTTCAAAAAAGGGGACCGGAGGGTGTGCTCCAACTTTAGAGGGATCACACTCCTCAGCCTCCCTGGGAAGGTCTATGCCAAGGTACTGGAGAGGAGAGTCCGGCCGTTGGTCGAACCTCGGATTCAGGAGGAGCAATGTGGTTTTCGTCCTGGCCGTGGCACATCGGACCAGCTCTTTACCCTCTCGAGAATTCTTGAGGGTTCGTGGGAGTTTGCCCAACCAGTTTACATGTGTTTTGTGGACTTGGAGAAGGCATTTTACTGCGTCCCTCGTGGATTTTTGTGGGAGGTGCTTCGGGAGTATGGGGTATCGGGCTTGTTGTTACGAGCTATTCGGTCTCTGTACGACCGTTGTGAGAGTTTGGTTCGTATTGCCAACACTCGGTCGGAGTCATTCCCAGTGAGAGTTGGACTTCGCCAGGGCTGCCCTTTGTCACCGATCCTGTTCATAATTTTTATGGACAGGATTTCTAGGCGCAGCCAGGGAATGGAGGGTGTCATGCTTGGTGACCACAGGATCTCATCTCTGTTGTTTGCAGATGATGTTGTCCTGTTGGCTTCATCCAGCAATGACCTACAGCTCTTGCTGGGACGGTTTGCCGCTGAGTGTGAAGCGGCTGGGATGAGAATCAGCACCTCCAAGTCCGAGTCCATGGTCCTCAGCTGGAAAAAGGTGGATTGTCCTCTCCGGGTTGGGGACAGGCTCCTGCCCCAAGTGGAGGAGTTTAAGTATCTTGGGGTCTTGTTCACGAGTGAGGGGAAAATGGAGCGAGAGATCGACAGACGGATTGGAGCAGCATCTGCAGTGATGCGGACGTTGTACCGGTCTGTTGTGGTGAAGAGGGAGCTTAGTTCTAAGGCAAAGCTGTCGATTTACCAGTCAATCTACGTTCCTACTCTCACCTATGGTCACGAGCTTTGGGTAATGACCGAAAGAACGAGATCGCGGATACAAGCGGCTGAAATGAGCTTTCTCCGTAGGATTGCTGGACTCACCCTCAGAGATAGGGTGAGGAGCTCAGTCATCCGGGAGAGGCTCAGAGTAGAACCGCTGCTGCTCCACATTGAAAGGAGTCAGTTGAGGCGGTATGGGCATCTGATTAGGATGCCTCCTGGACGCCTCCCACTTGAGGTGTTTCAGGCACGTCCCACTGGGAGGAGACCCCGGGGCAGACCCAGGACTCGGTGGAGAGACTATGTCTCCCAGCTGGTCTGGGAACGCCTTGGTATCCCCTCTGAAGAGCTGGAGCAGGTGGCTGGGGAGAGGGAAGTCTGGGCTTCTCTGCTTGAACTGCTGCCTCCGCGACCCGGACCTCCGGAAAAGCGGTAGAAGATGGATGGATGGATGGATGGATGGACAATAAATTATTCTTCAGTATGAAGTTGTCAATTCTCTCATAGAATATTTTTCAAGTATCTTGGAAAATTGCGGTAATAGTGAAATTGGTCTATAGTTTGAGAGTTCCCCTCTGTCGCCCGTCTTGTATATTGGAATTACTTTAGCTATTTTCATTGCATTGGGAAATATACCTGTTTGGAGAGACAGGTTACAGATATACGTCAGTGGTTTTACTAGGCATTCAATAACAGTTTTGACTAGGAGCATGTCAATACCATCACAGTCCGTAAATGTTTTACTTTTGAACAATTTAACAATTTCAATGACCTCTCTTTCGTCTGTGTTCTTTATGAAGATGGAGTCTTTTACATGTAACCGGGTCATATTTATGGATCTTTGTTGATTTGATTTGCGTTTAAATATTTTGATTTGAACTTGACTCAACAGGAAGTGACTTCAGGGTGTGGGCGGGATATGCCAGGTAGAGGATTTTGAATATCTGGGTTTTTTTCGGTTGGGAAAACGGTTCAGGAGACCGGATTTGAAAAGCAAGCAAGACGAGGAATAATCTTCATAAAGAAACGTTGGAGACTCGGGTGTCCTGTGAAGATCAGTCAGTGATCACGCGCTGGTGTGGCGTCGTGTGTATGTTCGTGCTGCTCTTTATTTTCTATATATCAGATAAAACCCACAAAATACATTTGTTGTTCAGTGTGTATTATTTCCCGGCAACAAATTTTGGTACCAGGAGTGGGGTCAATTATCTGAATAGTTTAGAGTGGGTTGGTGTACAGTAAACGGTAGTGGTGATACGAAGCAGACGAGAGCGGCTGGACGGTTGGAGCCTGACGGGGTGCAGACGGAGAGACCGGCCGGAGTGATCGTGGACCTTGGATCAGCGGAGAGGACTCGGGGCCAAGAGACTGCAATTCCCGGGGTTCCATCAGACTGGACAGTTCAACACAATATCCTCGACTACTTGTAAGAGAGACTTTTGAACATGGAAGAGGGCGCAGTGGGGGGCGTTGAAAACAGAGGCGTTGAGGACTCCTCTGCGAGCAGAAATGCTGAGGTATCACCTGAAAACAGAGACCTTTTAGAACAGGTTTCTGAACTGAAACGTAAACAAACTGAAGCCTTGACAGCCATCGCGGCTTTGAGTGAGGAACCACAGAGATCCTATGTTTATGTACCTAGAGAACGGCAAATCCCCCCTTTCAGTGGTGATTATGATAAGGATGGTCGTTCTGTTGAGGATTTTATTGAGGAGGTTGAGCGTGTAGTGCATTCTAGATACCAATCAAACAGTGACCGGTATGACTTCATAATGTCACTTCTAAAGGGTGCAGCTCTAGAGGAGATGCGATTTCGTAGTGGGGGGAAATCACTACCCGTTGCTGACCTGTTCAAGTACCTCAGAGAAGCCTTTAGAGATAAAAGATGCACCGCTCAGCTCTTACATGACCTATACAGTCGAAAACAAAAAGATGGTGAAGATATCCTTGGCTACTCACATGCCTTGTGTCGGATTTTGAGAACGATCTCAAAGCACGACGCAAATGCCTTAGCTAATGAGCAGAAAGTTCTTAGGGATCAGTTCATTGAAGGCCTTAGTGATCCACTCCTTAAGCGAGAACTGAGGAAGTTCGCAAGACAGAAACCAGACTCCACTATGATACAGGTCCGAGAAGAAGCCTATTTGTGGTCAGTGGAGGATGCTAGCCATTCCAGATCTTCTAAAAGCCGAAGTAAAGGAGACAGTGGAGATAGAGAGACCCAGTGCAGTGCCATAACGGCTCAGGAACAGCAAGTGGGAACTGTGGGTGATCTTTTCAAAGTAGTAGCAGAGCAAGGGAAGCAGATCAGTGAGCTGGCTGCTGCGGTTAAGACCCTAACTATGCAGAGAACAAATTCAAGTGAACAGACCAATACCCGCCGTCGAGCTCAGTTGAAATTTACAGATGATGGAAAACCCATCTGTCTTAAATGTCAAGGGGAGGGGCATATAGCCAAGAATTGCACCCAGAAGCAAAAGGCACAGCAAAGCGGTCAGAATCAGGGAAACTAGAGGCCCCGGTCGCCGTGAGTCAAGCGATTAGGGGGAACACTTCAGACTCAGTTAAAGCACAGATTACTCAGGATCAGTTACTGGCCCATGCAGTAGGAACATGTCCCACGGTAGAGATTAACATACGTGGTGTGGTAACCCGTTGCTTACTAGATACGGGCAGCCAGGTCAGCACCATAACTGAACAGTTTTTCCGTCAGCATTTGTGTGGGGAGGATGATGACATGGTGACTACAGTGGGGTGGTTAAGGTTGACTGCTGCTAATGGATTAGAAATCCCATATTTAGGATATCTTGAGTTAGAGATTGAGACCATGGGACTGAAAATACCTGATTGCGGTTTCCTCGTTGTGAAAGACCCACCGAATTCAGAAACTGCAGGGATTGTCGGCATGAATATCATTAGCCGCTGCCGTCAACTGGTGCATGCTGAGTTTGATACTGTCCTTGGGGGGAAACTCGATTCAGACTGGAGAAGTGCCTTTCAGCAGGTTCAGAAATGTACAGTCACTAGGCGGAGTGTGGCTAGGCTGGTAGGTAGGGATGGAGCCCACATCCCCTCAGCATCAGTAGTTACAGTCATGGCAAAAGGGTTTCCCAAGGTACAAGAGGGTAACGGCTTGAGATTACTAGAGCTGGGGAACATGACTTTGCCAAGTGGTCTGGTTGTCCTACCCACATTGGTTGAAGCTAGCAGTAATACTGTCCCAGTGCAAGTAGTGAATCTTTCATCAGAGGATGTGTGGCTAAACGCGAGGACCCGGCTTGGGGTATTTTCCCCTGTGGAGTGCTTAAGTGACGAACCCCCAGTTAAAGTAAAGTTTAACCGTATTTCAGCAAGTATCAAACATGTCTCAGTTGATCAGCCTAGTGCCCTTGATGCCAGCACCTCGTCTGTCTTGGACAAATTAGACATTGGAGGGAGTAAAGAGCAACAGGATCAATTGAAAACTGTGCTGGCCAAGTATGTTAATGTTTTTGCTGTCGATGATGATGACTTGGGGTACACAGACAGAGTCAAACATGACATAAACCTAGTGGATGATGTACCTGTGAGCCTACCCTATCGGCGAATTCCACCCAACCAATACACAGACGTTAAAGAGCACATATCCAAGCTGTTGAAAAAGGGGATAATCAAGGAGAGTTGTAGCTCTTACGCATCTCCTGTGGTGGTAGTGAGAAAAACTGATGGTAGTATACGGCTATGTGTGGATTTCCGTAAGCTTAACCAGAAGACACGAAAAGATGCTTTTCCACTGCCGCGAATTGATGAGAGTTTCGATGCTTTGCAGGGAGCAAAGTTTTTCTCAACAATTGACTTAGCAATTGGGTACCACCAGGTGGCAGTAAAAGAGCATGACCAACATAAAACAGCCTTCACAACCCCTTTTGGTCTCTTTGAGTACTTGCGCATGCCCATGGGTGTCTGTAATGGTCCAGCAACGTTTCAAAGATTGATGCAAACTGCGATGAATGATTTGATTTTCCAAATAATGCTGGTGTTTTTGGATGACATTTTGCTGTTTTCCAAGACATTCACGGAGCACCTAGAAAGAGTTGGCATAGTCTTGAAACGACTACAAGATACCGGTCTTAAAGTCAAACTAGAGAAATGTCACTTTCTGCAGCAGAAGGTTAAGTTTTTAGGTCACCAGGTTTCAGCAGATGGAATTGAAACAGACCCAGGTAAAATAGAGGCAGTGAAGCAATGGCCAGTGCCTACCACACTGAAAGAGTTGCGCTCGTTCCTAGGCTTTTGCGGTTATTATAGGCGATTTGTTGAGCACTTTTCCCAGATAGCTAGCCCGCTTCACGACCTGGTGAATCTCTGTTTGAATTCAGGGCCTCCTTCCAAGGTGAATCAATGGATGTGCAGTCTATGGACGCCGCAATGCCAAAGCTCGTTTGATATTCTGAAACAGAAACTCACTAGCGCCCCAGTACTAGGGTATGCGGATTTTACTCGTCCCTTTATTGTTGAGACAGATGCCAGTAATCAAGGGTTGGGAGCAATATTGTATCAAGAACAAGGGGGAAAGAAAAGAGTAATTTCACATGCAAGCCGTAGGCTCAGAAATGCAGAGAGGAATGACAGAAATTATAGCAGTATGAAATTAGAACTTCTAGCTCTGAAATGGGCAATATCAGAAAAATTCAGAGGCTACCTACTAGGTTCTAAATTCACGGTCCTTACTGATAACAATCCGTTGTGTCATCTCAACACTGCTAGATTAGGAGCACTAGAACAGCGATGGGTGGCTCAGTTAGCAGTGTTTGATTTTGATGTTCAGTATCGGCCTGGCCGGTCTAACCGGGCTGCTGATGCATTATCTAGGCACCCGTTTGCAGGGGAGCAGGAACCAATGTCGGACGACATGGATTATGATGGGTGTGTGGCTATCTGCAATGTGATACAGAAAGGGACAACACTTGGCACTGAGCTAACCAGTGCTGGTCTTGAGAGTTGCAGGATTAGGCAAATGCGGGCGAACGAAAAGGGAGATGGTTCCGGTTCTGGAGCCCAGGGTAATACTCCTACCTTACCTGGCTACTCAAAAGAGGAATTAAGGGAATTTCAGGGGCAGGATCCAGTACTGGGAGTTTTTAGAAGGTTTTGGGACGGCAAAAGTAAACCTAACTTTCAGGAGAGGAAAGACCTTGAAAAACCAGTGCTCTCTTTATTGAAACATTGGCCACATATTAGGGAGAAGGAGGGACTGCTTTATCGGGTGATTGAGGATGTGAGGTATGGGGAACGTTTTCAACTACTGGTGCCAGGCTGTTTAAAGTCTCAGGTGTTAGAGAGTGTGCATGACTCGATGGGGCACCAAGGCATTGAGCGTACTCTGGAATTGCTACGACAACAATGTTTTTGGGTAGGGATTCATGAGGATGTCAAACAGTGGATAAAGAAATGTGAACGCTGTGTGTTAACAAAAATGCCAAATCCCAAGATTCACCCCCCCATGAAATCATTTCTAGCTAGTAGGCCCTTAGAGGTAGTCGCAGTTGATTTTACTCTTCTAGAACCCTCTAGCGATGGTAGAGAAAATGTTCTAGTGATCACCGATGTGTTTACAAAGTTTACGCAGGCTTTCCCAACACGTGATCAAAAAGCTGACACAACAGCCAAGGTTCTGCTGCGAGAGTGGTTTCTCAAGTATGGTGTCCCTGAGCGTTTGCATTCGGACCAGGGCCGGAATTTTGAAAGCGAGGTGATCTCAGAACTCTGCAAGTTGTATGGTGTAAAAAAAAGTCGTACAACCCCCCATCATCCTACTGGGAATGCCCAATGTGAACGTTTTAATAGGACGTTGCATGAACTCTTGCGCACCCTCCCGCCTGAGAAAAAACGCAGATGGCCAGAGTCTTTGCCAGAGTTAGTCTATGCGTACAATGTTACCCCGCATTCAACAACAGGCTACTCCCCTTACTACCTTCTGTTTGGTGTGGACCCACACCTTCCTGTTGATGCCCTTTTAGGACAGGAGTCCACTGCAGAGCCCAGTCACGACTGGCTGGCGATCCACCAAAGGCGTCTGAATGATGCTCATGCCAGGGCCAAAGAGTACTGTGAACAGAAAGCTGCTGAACGCATTTCAATGCATAACGAGAAGGTGTACTGTCCCCCTATTGAGCTAGGTCAGATTGTGTATGTCAGAAACCGGCCCCCAGGCAGAAACAAAATTCAAGATGCTTGGAAACCCATTCCCCACCGTGTGGTGCAGATTCAAGGAACTACATACACGGTAGAACCTGTAGAAGGAGGACCGACAAAAAGAGTTAACAGAGTTGACATCAGACCATGTGTGTCCCCACCCGTCTTCAGGTCACGACTGAGTAGCCAGTGTCTTAGAAAGTCCCCAGAGTCCCCGCCGGAGGACAGTCTAAATTCAGAGGACCCTACCGATGGTTTAGTTTTGGAAGAAGTGAGGGCTGTTAGTCCCATCCGTAACCCAGCTCACACTGATGGTCAGGTCAGGATCCCTAGCAGTGAGAATAGTGCGGAAGGTAGCATCAATGGTGAGTCAGAGCAGGATGATGAATTTCCTGAACCAGAATCTGAGGTAGACTCACAAGAAACACGGTCTGATACAGAAGATGAAGCCATGCCTGAACCTGTTCCCTTTCCCCGCAGGAGTCAAAGGTCAACAGCAGGCCAGCACTCAAACCCGTACCATGAGCCAAAGTCAGTTTTGGATCCCAGTTCTTCAGCTATAATCGCTCAGATTTTTGCAAACTTAGGCACGGTCTTGTTTAGAGAAGCTGTGAGGGAAATCAAAAACTCATTTGTAGTCACCGAGGCCGTTGACTTGTAAGCAGGGGAGAATGTAACCGGGTCATATTTATGGATCTTTGTTGATTTGATTTGCGTTTAAATATTTTGATTTGAACTTGACTCAACAGGAAGTGACTTCAGGGTGTGGGCGGGATATGCCAGGTAGAGGATTTTGAATATCTGGGTTTTTTTCGGTTGGGAAAACGGTTCAGGAGACTGGATTTGAAAAGCAAGCAAGACGAGGAATAATCTTCATAAAGAAACGTTGGAGACTCGGGTGTCCTGTGAAGATCAGTCAGTGATCACGCGCTGGTGTGGCGTCGTGTGTATGTTCGTGCTGCTCTTTATTTTCTATATATCAGATAAAACCCATAAAATACATTTGTTGTTCAGTGTGTATTATTTCCCGGCAACATACAGCAGTGTTATTGCATATTGTATCACCTGTAGGCACCGTAGTGGGTATTTCTCGAGCCAAATTAGGTCCAATGTTAACAAAAAATTATTAAATTCATCTGCAGGTGAAGCGGTTGGGTTGCTTGTATTTCTGCTTTTATTTCCAAGGATACTGTTGAGTATTGTCCATGTATTTTTAATATTGTCTTTGTTTTTCTCCAGTTCTTTACTGTAATAGTCTCTTTTACTACATCTTATTATATATGTTAACTTATTTTTGTATGTTTTATACCACCGCTCTGCTTCTTTTGTCCTTTTCTTTAGGAAAGCTTTATATAATAAATTTTTCTTTTTACACGCCTTTTGTAGTCCTTTGGTTAACCATGGTTTATCAGCAAATTTATGTTTAAGCTTTTTTTTTACTAATGGGCAGTTTTTTTCATAAAGAGTGGTTACAATGTTTATAAATGTGTCATAGGCTTCATTTACATCTGATACATAGACTTCTGTCCAGTCTTGCTTCAGCAAGTCCTCTTTAAAAGAACTGATTGCATTTGGTGATTTGTATCTGAACAATTTTGAAATTTTTTCTGTGTTGGCCCCGGTGTGGCCATGGATAAGTGCAAAGGTTGGCAAGTGGTCAGTTATATCATTTATCAATAATCCACTTTCTATTTTCTTATCAATAACATTGACAAACAGGTTGTCAATAAGTGTAGCAGTGTGAACTGTGATTCTACTGGGATGTGTTATTGTGGGATATAGACTCATGCTGTACATAGAGTTCATGAACTCTGTAACTACATTTTGTTGATGTGGATTCAGTAAATCAATATTGAAATCTCCACAAATTGCTACCATTTTCTTATTAGTAATATTATTGTACAGCTCAACTAATTTATCTCTGAATGTCTCAATGCAAGTTCCCGGCGTTCTAAATATACAACTTATAATTAGATTTTTTGTTTTATCTTGGTCAATCTCAACAGTGACACATTCCAAGATCCCTGGTAGTGCAAAGGACATTCCATTTACAAGCTTACACCTATACAGGTCATCAATATACAGTGCAACACCACCACCCTTTTTTTGAGATCTGTTAATATGAAATATCTGATATCCCTCTATTGCCATCAGGGGAGCCTGCTCTTCATTAAGCCAGGTTTCAGAGACTGCAATAGCTGTAAATTTCCTGTCTAGCTGTTTTAAATAGTCCTGAATCTGTGGAAAGTTTTTGTTAAGACTTCTGCTGTTGAAGTGTATTATTGACAGTTTACCATCTAATTGCACTTGACTTTTGAATTGCTTTTCAGTGTAATATTCACAATGGTTATGAATATTATTGAAAAGGTGGTTATCAGGATCAATGTCATTCTCCATCTCTTGTGGTTTATGTTCAGCATAATGGCATATTTTCAGAGTTTGAGTTTCCTCACTCTGTGTCAAATGACTTCCTCCAACTGGGGATAATTGATGTCTACTCGAGTCGGTCATAAGTTTTAGTTTGTTTTGCTTATTTTTTTTTAAAGTACTTTGGCATGGTGTATCAAAAGAATTATTCTTACCGTGTGTGTGAATATGGATTATCATTGACTCATAATTTTCTTAATCAGTGTTCATCTGTATTTATCTAAGTCAGTAGCATCTCTGATCATTATACTCTTTGCTTGCTCAGGTGTTCCATTTGGTTTAATCCAAATTCTACAATTTCTTGTCCAGGTTGCCTGTATCTTATTTTGTCTTTTCAGCATCCGTGCCTGCCGTGCTATTTCAGCGTTTGTTTTTGTCAGATGTTCATTTAGGTAAACTTGTGTTCCCCGTAGCTTTCTGGCCTGCCTCAGTATGTCATTCTTTACCCTTCTGTTCACAAAGCGCATCACAATTGATTTCTTTGTTTTGTTATCTTTCTTCGGTAAAGCATAACAGGCTGAAATTGCATTAGCTTCTACCTTAATATCTCTATTATTAAGGAACTGAAGCACCTGATTTTCTAGGGAGACTGATTCACTCATGGGAGCATCCTCACCACTCAGTCCTGTTGTGGCATGGGCGTATGACTGATATCTGATGTCTAGTCCACTTATAACTAGGTCATCCATACGAGAACCTTGTTCAAGATCCTCGACGCGTTGCTCCAGGCCCTTAATTTTTTTGTCTTTTTCTTGAATTATTAATTGTAGGACTTGTACATCTTCTATTAGGCCTATTATTTTGGCCTAATAGAAGCATTAATATTGAAGATTTAGTTTTATTTATTTTATATCCTGATATTTCCCCAAAGTTCTTTATTAAATTTAACAAGGTCGGAATTGATTTTTTAAAATTTGACATAAACAAAATTATGTCATCAGCATACAGGGAGATTTTATGTTCTGTTGGTCCTACTTTAATTCCATATATTTGTGGATGTAAACGTACTGCCATCGCTAAAGGTTCAATTGCCATAGTGAACAGTAAAGGTGAAAGTGGACAACCTTGTCGACATCTTCTATTGATTTTTATTGATTTTGAGATATTGCTATTTGTTAGGATTTCTGCTGTAGCATTATTATATATTATCTGAACCCATTTTATGAAATTATTTCCAAGTCCAAACCTTTGTAGGACTTCAAAAAGAAAGGGCCATTCGACCCTATCAAAGGCCTTTTCAGCGTCCAATGCTAGGAGAGCTGTATCCGGTGCTTCTTTATTAGAAGCTGTATCCGGTGCTTCTTTATTCTTAATTTATTAGAATAAATAATATTAAATAGTCTTCTTACATTATGGAAGCCTTGTCTTCCCATTATAAAGCCATTCTGATCTCAGTTAATAATATTTGGTAATATTTCTTGAAGTTGTCTTGCTAAAATTTTACAGATTATCTTAAGGTCAGCATTTAATAGGCTTATTGGTCTCATGTTTTCACATTTATTAGAGGGTTTACCTGGTTTTGGCAGCAGTATAATTAAGGCATTATACATGTATGGTGGTAAATTACTATTTTGAAATGCTTCTAAAACCATTTCCAAAAATGGTTTTATTAATTTATTCTTAAATTTTTTATAGAGGTCAACTGGAAGACCATCAGGTCCTGCACTTTTTCCTGATTTCATATTATCAATGGCTAGCCCAACTTCTTCTTGACTAATTTTAGACTCCAGTATCTCCCTATTGTCACAACGGCCCTCACGGACCATCACAAGACGCCTCAGTCACCAGAGAGTTTGCAGTGGTAATTTATTAAGGATAAGGCAGAACACTCACAGAACACATACAATGGCTGGGTGATGTCTAAGCCGGGGGACACCCGATGCGCCAGACGGACAACAGTGAGAGTGAAGTCTCAAAGGAACATACCTGAGAATAACAGGTGCACGACGGAACGTGGCTGAACATAACAGGATATAACAGAGACTGCCGCGCTGGAGGACATTTAGCACCCGCTTATATCTCTGGCGGCTAATGACCCCAACGCGGCACAGCTGCTGCTAATGACAGCAGAGCAGCAGCTGACTTTGACAGCAGGGAGCTCCCCCGGGCGCCTTCACAATAAGAGCCCGAGGAGCTGGAAGGAACCCTCAGCTGCCAAAGCCAGGAAACAAAAAGATATGAGACCCGAGTGTGGCCAGAACCGACACTCGGGTTATGACAGTACCTCCCCCTCAAGGCCGAGCTCTGAGCGGCCAGAGTACCACCCAAGCCCCCCCCACCCCACCCCCCTAGGGTGGGTGGATGGGGCGCTGGCAGGAGGGAGAGAAACAACCAACAAGGCTATAGAGAAAAAAAAAAAAAAAAACCACAATCCCTAAAACGTGGGTAACAAAACCACAGGCAATATTATATATATGGGCAAACAACGAATTGACATAAGGTGGAGGGAAAGGACCACCAAACATTGGAACAAGAAAGGAGTGAACCACAAAAATCACAGATCAAACCCCCCCCCCCCCCAACAGTCTCACAGAAACCCCGGGAGGAGTGTAGTTCTGACCCAGAAAGTTCGGGGGGGCCGACTGGCAACAGGAGGCCACAAAACAGGCAGGGGGAGAAAGAACAGTTCGGGCGGCCTACCCCGGTCCCATGCTCGGAAGCAGAGAATCTCAGGCGGCCGGACCAGGTCGCCACACAGGGAGTCCAAAATGTCGGGAGGCCGACCCAGAGAGCCAAATTGGCGAGACAGTCTTTCGGGCGGCCGACCCGCATCGCTAGCCCACCAGAACCGGTGAGTCAAAGTAGCCGGCGGTTCCGCTGAAAAGGGGAGAGATGAGGGAGAACCGGGCGAAGCAATCGGAACCCCAACGGCCCCAGGTGAACATGGGCAGCGCGCCTCAGGGAGACGAGGAGGATGACAATGGAGATGAGAGTGAAGAAGAAAACGAGCCTGTCCAGCATCCGGTGGCTGGGGATCTGCAGCTCCCTCACCGAACCTAGGACCTGCTGGTGCAGCACCCACGGTGGACCCCGATTGGGCCTCCGGAACCAAACCCGCGATGGACCCCGACTGGGTCGGCGTGGCACCAAACTCGACCTCCAACCCTGAAACCGGAACCTCTGGCACAGCAGACGAAAGCAGCCCCTCGCCGGCGACCCTGGGAGAAGGCTCGAAAGAGAGAGAAAACCCGGGATCAGGATCACCGGCAGCGCCAGAACCCAGTGAGATAAGCTCGGACGCAGCGGGCGGCTGCACCCGGCTCATCTCCCCTTGAGACAGGCAAAAATGCTCTAAGAGGTGAAAAAGAAAGACAAAGTAGAGCACTTGCCTGAGCTCGGGTTCTGACGCCGTCCAGGACTGCGAAGATCCGGGCTCAGATGTCAGGAGGTCGTCATCAGGCTCCCACTCAGCTGCGTCGGGCTCCGCAGCTGGCATGATGGTGCGTGCAGCCAAAGAGTCCTCCGGCACCGATGTCCACGCCGGTGGCCCGCATGGTGTGGTGGCAGGAGAATCTCGCCCTGCTGGACCGGACCGCTCCTCCGTGGAACCCCGGGGACGCTTCCTCACCGGCGATGGCTCCATGCTGCAGTCCGCTCTCCTCCTCTGCCCATGGCGTGGCTGCGGAACCGGAACCAGGCTCTCCAGAACCGCAGGCCCCCTCCTCATCCAGCGACGTTGGCCTGACGTCGAGGACCGCTCATCGGAGGGAGACACAGAGGAAGCAGGGTTAATACTTTCATCCACAGCGGGTGGAGGGAGCTCGGGGGGCTGCATACCCCGAACTTCACCCCTAGGAGTCAGACAAGGCACAACAATGTCAAGAGGAGAGAAATTATCATGCACTCGCCTTTCCCCTAAGGGTAAGATGGTCTCCGCTGTGGGGGACGTCATTCCTTCCTTTCCCCGCTGGATGGCGACAGAGGGCCCTCTGGGAAGACGAGATGAGGCCACTCGAGGCAGATCCGGGATGAAGCTCGCCGAAACGGAGCTCTCGTGACACACAGCAGCCAGGATAGGCAACGAGGAGGAGGGGGCGACAGCCGGGGTCAGTCGGGCATGGGGCGCTGACGGGACAGCGGGCGAGGGCCCGGGAGAAGACGAGGCTGCGGGGATTCCCCTCTGACGAGGCGCAGAAGTGACAGCTGTGTGGGGGGTTGAGCCCTTGCGGCGACCCGGAGCAGCATCCAGACGGGGCTCTAGCCGAGGTTGGAAGCCGGAGTGACGACGGTTCCTTGTAGGGGGTGAGGCGAAGGTGAGGTCCGGAAATCGCCGTTCCTGAGCAGAAACGGCGGCAAGCAAGTCAGCAAACTCAGGAAACTCATGCAGCGCTGGATTCCTCTCCACGAGTCTAACCGCCGCCACCACATGCTTCATACACGCTGGAGGATTCTCAGCGGAGCAAGCAGCTGCCACCCGGTCCCAGATCTTGTCTGCTGTCATCTGCAGCTTCTCTGGGGGAATCCCGAGTGACGACATGCCCGATGGGAAAAGACCTCCGGATGGTGCGAACTCCCGGGCCGGAACAGAGGCAGGAGCGGGATCCCGAAGCGAGGGGCGACGTCTCCTCCGCTTCAGCTTCCTGCCAGGATTTCCCTCCAGCCCTCGGAGAATCTCACGCTGGGCGGCGATGTCATCTCTCCTCACGCTTACCTCTGGATGATTAGTGAAGCGGGGGAGAGAATCCAGAATTTCCTCGGCTAGGTCCAGGTACCAGGGCACTTCGCTGTTGTATTCGAGGAGGGAGGCGGCGACAAGGACTCTGTCCACGCGCTCGAGGATGTCAGCGAGAACAGCGTCCTGCCTCCGAGCACGAGACCTCCACGATGGCATGCTTCAACACAGCACCCAGACAGGTAGGAACAAACAGTCCACTACTGCAAACTACACGGTGAATGGCGTCTCGATGCAACGCCTCCTCTCCGGGCGTTAGGCGGCAGTCTACTGTCACAACGGCCCTCACGGACCGTCACAAGACGCCTCAGTCACCAGAGAGTTTGCAGTGGTAATTTATTAAGGATAAGGCAGAACACTCACAGAACACATACAATGGCTGGGTGATGTCTGAGCCGGGGGACACCCGATGCGCCAGACGGACAACAGTGAGAGTGAAGTCTCAAAGGAACATACCTGAGAATAACAGGAGCACGACGGAACGTGGCTGAACATAACAGGATATAACAGAGACTGCCGCGCTGGAGGACATTTAGCACCCGCTTATATCTCTGGCGGCTAATGACCCCAACGCGGCACAGCTGCTGCTAATGACAGCAGAGCAGCAGCTGACTTTGACAGCAGGGAGCTCCCCCGGGCGCCTTCACAATAAGAGCCCGAGGAGCTGGAAGGAACCCTCAGCTGCCAAAGCCAGGGAACAAAAAGATATGAGACCCGAGTGTGGCCAGAACCGACACTCGGGTTATGACACCTATTTTCATTTGGAATACATGGTATAGATAATCCGTCCAAAAACCCATTTAGTTTTGTTAAGTCATTTTTTGTATCATATAATTTTTCATTCCACGTACCAAAAGCCAGTTTAGAAAGCTTGGGATCAGTCCGCCAAGGTCTCCACCTTTGACCGCCACCTGATCCACATAGCACCGGACCCCCATGATCCCTCCTGCAGGTGGTGAGCCCACTGGAGGGCGGATCCATGTAACTCCTTCGGGCTGAGCCCGGCCGGGTCCCATGGGTGGAAACCCGGCCACCAGACGCTAGCCTTCGAGCCCCTCCCCCAGGCCTGGCTCCAGGGTGGGGCCCCGGTAACCCCATACCGGGCGGGGTACACTGAATCCTTGATATACAATTCATGAGAGTCTGTTGAATCGTTCTTAGTCTGGCCCTTCACCCAGGACCAGTTTGTCTTGGGAGACCCTATCAGAGGCAAATTGCCCCAGACAACATAGCTCCTGGGATCACTGGGGCACGCAAACCCCCCCACCACCACCACCACGATAAGGTGACGATCCATGAGGGGGAGTCAGTTGAGGTGGTATGGGCATCTGATTAGGATGCCTCCTGGACGCCTCCCACTTGAGGTGTTTCAGGCACGTCCCACTGGGAGGAGACCCCGGGGCAGACCCAGGACTCGGTGGAGAGACTATGTCTCCCAGCTGGTCTGGGAACGCCTTGGTATCCCCTCTGAAGAGCTGGAGCAGGTGGCTGGGGAGAGGGAAGTCTGGGCTTCTCTGCTTGAACTGCTGCCTCCGCGACCCGGACCTCCGGAAAAGTGGTAGAAGATGGATGGATGGATGGATGGATAATTTTTCAAGGATCTACAACTACCTGTCCGTTACTTATAATACTGGTAATTGGTGTTTTAAATTCTAATTGTTTAATCTGCCATGCCAATAATTTCCCTGATTTTTCACCTTGTTCATAAAAGGTTTGCTTCAATCTTAGAAGACTCGAGGCAGCTCTATTCGCTGATTTTTTGTCATATTCAGCTCTCAGAATCAGTAATTTGTTCTCTAATTTTGGATTACTTCCTGCATACACTTTTTCTTGAAGAATTTTTATTTTACGTTCCAATTGGACTCTCTCCTCTCGAGTCTTCCTAGATTTTGAACCTGTATAACTAATAATATGCCCCCTAATAAAAGCTTTGAAAGCCTCCCACTTTATACATGCTGATGTTTTTGTAGTATTGACATCAAAGAACTCATCTATCTGTTTTTCTATGTACTTAACAAATTCCTCATCCTGAAGCCATTTATGCTGAAATTGCCACCTACCTGGAACCTTTGTCAATTTCTTATCTACATATATTAGACAGCAGGGTGCGTGATCAGATATCACGATGTTATCATAGAAATGATTTTGAATCTTGGACCTTAATTCTGTGGAGATCAAAAAATAGTCAATACGTGAAAATGTCTTGTAGGTATTAGAATAGCAAGAATAGGCTTTGACTTGTGGTTTCATTTCTCTCCATCTTCCAGCTGGCCCGCTGCATCCGCGGAGAGAGAGCTTAGACTTTCTGCTGCACATTCACCAGCCATAATGCTCTGCACTGTGTGTCTATATATATACATTTATAGTAATATGGACATATGTTTACTAGATGTTGTTTTTTCTTGCCTTCTGATTGTTGCTCTGAGTGTTGCTATCCCTATGCTGTTGCAATCCTGGAATTTCCCCATTGTGGGACTAATAAAGGCTTATCTTATCTTATCTTATATATCTAACAATCTCAATTCTTTCATAAAATGATTAATGGTCATCTTACATCCATTGTGCGTACAGTCCTGTCCTGTTGATCTATCTATACTGGGATTCAATGTACAATTAAAATCCCCTGCTATTATATGTTGCCCTGTGAGTGATGCTAAAGTGAGAAATAAATTAACGAAGAAGTTTTGATCATCTATATTGGGACCATATATCTTCACCAGATTTATATTTTCTAATAACAAAGATCCTTGTATGATTAGATAGCTTCCCAATTTATCTCCAATTACATTTTTCACTTGAAATGGAACTGTTTTATGTATGAGAGTCGTAACTCCCCTGGCTCGGGATGAAAATGATGAGGTGAACAAATTTCCCTCCCATCTTCTCCTTATTCTTTTTACATCCTCCTCTATTAGATGAGTTTCTTGTAAAAACACAATTTTTGAACCTATATCTTTTATTTTATTCAAAACTTGTTTAAGTTTTTTTAGATTTTGTAGATCTCTGCAATTCCATGATGTTAAATTAAGATTAACGCTTTGGTCTATGATCGATAAAGAGTTTGAGATTACCTTGCAAAATAAGCATGCTCATACAGAGAAGCAAAAACATGGATGGTTGAACATTCATCCCACAAACTACACAAAAACAAACTCCCCCTCCCCACATTTGTGGTAATCCCCCCAAAATCAAAAAAAAAAAAAAATCCGTCTCCCGTTATAGCCAGTGGCTGCTCCTCACCCGCGAGGTTCAGTCAAACCACTCACTCTATCCTTCTCTCAATCACCCTGTCTCTGCTACTTTTAATGACATGACAATAACTCTCTTCTGTAGTTTTTCCAACTTAACTCCAAAAATTTTATAGCAACTTTGTACATCATAGCTTTTTTTTTAATATAATACAATCTATATTTTGTAGACATGCTATATGTTTCAGATCAGTCAGATACTTATACACATGCTTAAATATTCTACCTTTATATCTTGTTCTTGCTTCATGCTTAGCTCCCGCCAGTCTCTCCTTGGATCTGTTTAATGAGCTCCTGCGCCTCCTGAGGGGTCTTGAAGATACGGGTTCTCCCTTTATATGTGACCAGCAGTCTTGCTGGATGAATCACCCCGTGACGAATCTCGAGGCTACACAGCTCTTTACGGGCGGGGTCAAACTGTTTCCTTAATTGTTGGATTCCTGTGGCCAAATCTGGGTAGAACCGCACCTGATGATCCTGGTATTTGATTTCTCCTTTAATACGCGTTGCGTTGGAGAACGTCATCTTGTCTCTGTAGCTGAGGAACTTCATAATCAGCGTCCTCGGTGGTGTCTTCTTATCTCTCGTTGGGCCGATTCGGTGTGCGCTCTCCAAGACGACCGATGACTGTAGTTCTGCGTTATTCAGCGCCTCTGGAATCCACTTTTCCAAAAAGGAACATGCATCCTGTCCCTCCGTATCCTCCGGAAGGCCCACCAGCCTTAAATTATTCCGTCTCGACCGGGATTCTAAGTCCAGGACGTTATCTTCCAGACGTTTATTTTTTAATTCCAATGTTTGGACCTTTAATTGTAGGCTGGTGACGTCATCTTCAGCATTGGAGATCCGGAGCTCTGCCTGCGATACTCGCTCCATACAGTCGCTTAATTCTTTTCTCATGCCTTCTATCGCTGCTATAATCCCGTCAAACTTTGATGAAAAGTCTGCTCTCATAGCGCTGATAGCAGCAAGGACCGCATTCGTTCCTTCGGCAGTCACCGCTCCACCGCTAGCTCTGTCCTCAGCCATGGTCCCTGGAGATTTTCCTGCTTCGTCACTAGCGTGGAAGTCTGTTAACTTGGATTGTCTCGACGAATCAGTTTTTCCGCCGCCTGATTTCACAGCCTTGGTTTTTACCATATTCGCGCCTAAACGCTAGGATAGGTTTTTGCTCCAATTGAGAGAGTTTTAGCCTATTTTTTATTATTAGGAGCAGAGCAGAGTGAAACACGTCTTCCTCCGTGGCCGCCATAACCGGAAGTCCAGTTTGGACTGTTTTAATTTAAACTGTTTGTCAGTAAAAGCAGTAGCGCTTTTGCGCCACAAGTGGCGCTCGGTTGTGATGAGACACTGTTAAGTTGGGAGAACGTGCGAGAAGAAGAAGTTATTGCTGTTGTTGAGTGATGTCCCGTGTCAAAGTGCCGTGCCTGGTGTTGTAAAAAGACAATAAACCGCTGAAAAGTCGTCAAATTGCCTCTTCTTCACCTGACGAGTGTAACAAAATTTAGTAGCAGAGGATGGTTCAGTCGTGCCCAAGACGGTGAGTGTGCAAATATAAAAAAAAAAAGAGCAGAAATGATGGAATTGGAGCAGCTGCAAGATAAGCTAAGTGAGGCCTTGGTGCAACTACATCCAGAACAGCTACACGAGGTCTGTTTGTTTGCAAAGATAAACCCAGTCAAGCCGTCTAAAAAGTACACGCTGGTACGACTGTTAAACGAGGAGGTGGAAAAGACCATTGAAAACGAAGAAGAGGATGTAGCCCGCGCATTTCTGCTAAAGCTAATCACATGTGCTACCGAAGCTAAGCAAAGCGAACAGCCATCGCAGACGGCGGCAGCGGCCGGCGTGGGTCGGGATGCGGAGGCACTCGCAAGTTTACAAAAACAATATGCCGCTCTACACGAAAGTTTTCTTGATTCAACTAAAAAGATTGAAGAGGAAATAGCAAGGCTTACCACTAACGCGACCACTCAGCCACAAAGTCGCCCTTTTCTGGCATAGCCCGCGGTCCCCTCAGCGCCCCTACTATCAGAGGGGACCATTAAACGAGAGTTTAGGATAAATGGTCAGATAGGAGAGAGGGGCCAATGAGACAAGTTGTCTTATTCCAACCTCATTCACCAGATTGATATGGGCCTAAAGAAAAATCACAGTGAGGCTGAGATAATCGAGGCTGTTGTCAGAGCAGTGAGTCCCGGACTGAGTTTGCGAGATATGCTGGAGATCAAGTCAGATCTCACCCTGCCACAGCTGCGCACCATCCTGCGAGGATATTATAAAGAGGATAGTTCCACTGACTTGTACAATCGCCTGATAAACCTCACACAAGACAGTAATGAGTCACCTCAGAACTTCCTGTTCTGTGCCATTGAGTTAAGAGAAAGACTTTTGGTAGCATCTAGAGAACCGGGCACGGAAGTGCAGTATAGCTCTGACCTTATCCAGAGGAAGTTTCTGAGGGCGGTGGAGCGGGACTGATTAGTGCTGATGTGAAGTACCACCTGAAGCACTATCTGGAGGATCCTGCCGTCACAGATGAGCTCCTGATTTCTAAGACAAATGCAGCAGCCAGTCTTGAGTGGAAACAACACCAAAAGTTCAAGAGGCACACAAAAGAACCCAAAGTTTGAGAATGCCGAGTGGACAGCCTGTCAGGTCAGGATGCAACCGTGGGAAGAGCGGATGGCCAAGAACACCCTCCATCATCGACAAAAGGTAAAACCCCTAAACCCCGAAGCACAGTAACCTGCACGGAATCTGAGCTCCTGGACATAGTCACGCAATTGAAGGGTGAAATGGAGGAGATAAAGAAGGCCATACGTGAGTCTCCCAGAGCACCCCATGCTCAAAGAGCGAGCAGGACACGTGGTTGCAAAAGTTGTCAGTCCACCAGCAATGGCGATCAGTGTGACCACTGCTTCAGATGTGGAATCAGCGGCCACATGTCAAGGGAATGTCGGACAGGGAAGAGACCGGGTAAAAAGACAGGGCAAGTAGGCATGGCTGCCAGTACTGTCACAACCACATCAACACAAGCTAACACACAAGATCTGTACAAGCTAGTCACTGACAGTATTCAGAAGTTGGAAGCAAGGCTGGTAGCTAAAGCTGAGGCACCTCCTGAAGAAACGGTCCGTGTTAATCTACTGTCCCCTAATCGCAGATCACAGTTGCTCAATTTGGTTGGAAAAAAATATGTCATAACCTGCTTTCTCAATGATAAGGAGACAGAAGCATTGTGGGACACAGGGTCACAGGTCTGCTTGATGAATGACACCTGGAGACAGGAGCACAAGCCACACACCACAGTCAGGGACTTAGCCGAGTCTGTGGGTCCAAGTATTCTGGATGGAAGGGCAGTGAACCAGACACCGATTCCATTCTCAGGGTGGGTCGAAGTCGCTTTCAAGCTGCCGACGGATAGTGGCCAACAGGTGGAACTCTTAGTTCCTGTGTTAGAGGTGAAGGATGATGGAGTGGCAGAGCAGCCTTTCATTGGGTTCAACGTGATTGAGCATGTCTTGAAGATGGGCCTTGGATCCCCTTGTGCCATCAGTGAAGCTGTTAGTGCAGCCTTCTCATTTGACTGTAAGGAAACAGAGGTATTTTTGAAGGTGATGCAAAGTGAGGAGGATAGGCTGGGGGAAGGAATGGTAAAAGTTGGCAGCGAGTTAGTCACCATCCCAGCTGGCCAAACCAAAGCAGTTAAAGGTTTTGTCAGAGCAGGCCCACTTACAGACACCCAAGATGTCCTGTTTGAGCCCAGTCAGTACATGCAACTACCGGAGAGTTTGCAGATGTAAAGTGGGGTGGTGCAGTTACGGAAAGGAAGTCGGGCTGTGTTCAAAATACCTATAGCAAACAATACTTCTCGTGATATCCAGCTGCCAGCTAAGACCATTTTGGGACAGACACAGAGAGTTAAAACTACTTACCCGGCAGACATTAGAACAACGACTGTAAGCCAAGCGGCAGCAGACTCGATGTCGAGTGAAACAAGAAGAAATGAAGAGACAGAGATGGACTGTGCCATCAAAGAGACTATGGACATGTGGGACCCCCCAGTCCCTCTTGATCATCTCTCTCCCACACAACAAGAACAAGTGAGACAGCTACTACGGGAGGAACGGCAAGCGTTTTCCTGTGATGAGTATGATGTAGGGACAATTCCCTCTTTACAGTTGAAAATAAGACTCAAGGATCCCACTCCTGTCAAAAAGACTTATATCTCTGTCCCCAGGCCACTTCATAAAGAAGTAAAAGAATATTTAGAAGACCTGCTTAACAGGGGCTGGATCACCAAATCTAAGTCATCGTACTCTAGCCCAAACGTCTGTGTGCGAAAGAAAGATGGAGGTCTGCGTTTGTGTTGCGATTTTAGAGAGCTGAACCAGAAGTCTATACCTGACAGACATCCAATCCCCCGCATACAAGATATGCTGAACAGTCTGAATGGGAGTGCCTGGTTTTCAGTCCTCATCCAAGGGAAGGCATATCACCAGGGTTTCCTGGAAGAGTCGAGTAGGCCCCTCACTGCCTTTATCACCCCGTGGGGTTTGTTCGAATGGGTAAGAATTCCATTTGGCTTGTCCTCAGCACCAGCAGCATTCCAAAGATCGATGGAGGAATGTTTGTGGTGGTTGAGGGATGATATTTGTCTGCCTTACCTCGATGATAACCTTGTTCATTCACAGACTTTTGAAGACCACTTGCGAGACCTGAGAAACGTCCTGCACTGCTACCAAAGCCATGGGGTGAAGCTGACTCCCTGGAAATGTGAGTTATTCAAGCAGCAGGTACGTTTCCTTGGCAAAATGGTAACAAAACAGGGCTACACTATGGACCCTGCGGACCTTGCCCCGGTGCAGGCCCTAAAACATCAGCAACCTTCCACTGTTGGAGAGCTAAGGAAATTGCTAGGCTTTATTTCATACTACCGCAGCTATATTCCAAACTTCTCCCGTATAGCAAAGCCTCTTTATGACCTTCTTGCTAACGACCACACAGACAAAGCAAAACAAAACTCAAAAAAACATGTCAAAAAGAAAGAAAGTGGCCAGTTGCCCTCATCCCATGCAATCAGGTGGCGCCCTGAGCATCATGCAGTGCTCTGTCAGCTTATTGACTTTCTCTCCCAGCCCCCAGTGTTAGGTTACCCGAACTTTGAGGAACCCTTCATTGTGCACTGTGACGCTTCACAGGGGGGGCTTGGGGCAGTGTTATATCAGCAACAACAAGGCAAACTGGTGGTGATAGCGTATGGCTCCAGGACACTGTCAAATCCAGAGAAAAATTACCACCTTCATTAAGGGAAGCTGGAGTTTCTTGCTCTGAAGTGGGCCATATGTGAGTGGTTTCGGGATTACCTTTACTATTCCCCACCATTCACTGTCTATACGGACAATAATCCCCTCACTTATGTGCTCACTACCGCAAAGCTAAATGCAACCACACAGAGGTGGGTAGCAGAACTAGCTGATTTCCAGTTTGTGATTAAGTACTGCCCTGGGAAAGCCAATAGAGATGCAGACGGCCTCTCACATATGCCCCTAGATATGGAGCAGTACATGAGCAAATGCACACAAAATGCTGATCCTGATGTAATGCACTGTGTGGCGCAGGCAGTCAAGGTAAAGTCACAAGAAAATGAACCATGGTTCTGCCCAGTCACTATTTCCACTCTCATTAGTGAAGCAGATCTAGAAGCCAGCTCTGTAGCTGAAATACCAAAGACTGCCCTAAAAAGAGCTCAAGAAGAAGACTCTGTGATTGGAGAGGTGTTGCATTATGTGGTGTCAAAGTAATGGCCAAAAAGTGGAAAACAGCTGAACAGTAAAATTGCAGCTCTAGTCAGGCAAAAACACAAACTGTACCTAGAAGATGATGGACTGCTTTACAGGAGAACGGCATCGCATGACCAGCTACTTCTACCCCATAAGTTTCATAAGCTCGTGTTTAAAGAGCTCCACGAAAACTTGGGCCATTTAGGGGTGGAGAGGGTGATGAACCTGATAAGGGAGCGCTTTTATTGGGCTCATATGCAAAGGGATGTTGAGCACTACATCACTAAAGTTTGCAGTTGTTTAAAGAATAAACGTCCCAATAAGCCAACCAGGGCACCACTGACTAACATTGTCACCAAGTATCCATTCAAACTCGTGTCCGTTGATTTCCTGCACTTGGAGAGGTGCAAAGGAGGATATGAGTATATCCTGGTTCTAATGGACCACTTCACTCGCTTTGCCCAGGCTTATCCTTGTCGCAACAAAGCTGCCTACACCGCTGCTGAGAAGATATTTGGGGATTTTGCCCTCAAATTTGGCTTCCCCACACGTCTCCACCACGATCAGGGCAAAGAGTTCCAAAATAAACTCTGCAAAACTACAGGAGTACAGTGGGGTGCAGGGGTCCCGGGCAACGCCCTACCACCCCCAAGGGAATGGGCAGGTGGAACGATTCAATCGTACACTGTTGGCAATGCTCAGAAACTTTCCCGAAGCAGCCAAGGAAGACTGGAAGTCCTCTCTGGCAAAAGTGGTTCATGCCTACAACTGCATGCGCAGCGAGGCTACGGGGTACGCGCCATATTTTCTGCTATTTGGCCGTAGTCCAAAGCTGCCCATTGATCTCATGTTTGGCCTCACAACAAAAAAGAGCACTTCTCACTAGGACTATGCTGAAAAGTGGAGGGCCAAAATGACTGAAGCTTACAAACTCGCCTCTAAAACAACAAACAAAGAAGGGATGAGAAGTAAAGCCCTTTATGATAGAAAGGTTCACGGTGCTGAGTTGCTCCCTGGATCCAGAGTACTGGTCCGAAACTTGACCGAGAAAGGTGGGCCAGGAAAATTAAGATCATTCTGGGAAGACAAAGTGTATGTAGTGACCCAAAAGAGGTACCCAGACAGTCCAGTGTATGAAATCAAACCTGAAAATGGCAAGGGGCGCACTCGGATCATGCACAGAAACCTTTTGTTACCCTGTGACTTTCTTTCCATGGAAACAGTGGAGCCTCCCTTTAATAAAACAAGAGAAAGAAAGTCTAAAAGGCAAAGATATGTGGACAGTCAAAACAGCACAGTCGATGAAGATGAAGAGGGCTGGAGCGCCATAATCGGACTACGAGCTGGAAAGGATCAAAGTCACCATTCACTGAGAGCTGATGCACCAGAGTTCTACCCGCACAGTGACACTACTCCGGAGGGTGAGGACCAGGACACAGATGACGTCACGCAGGTGCAGCTGGCACCAGAGGTCAACAATCCGGTGGTCCCAGATCCAGCTGAGGCAGACCAGGACCAGGGTGATGTGTTATCGGAGTCCGGTTCCAGTGACCAGGAGGGACCTGTCTACATCCCTGCTAAAACGTATCCTTCAAGAGTGAGAAAGCAGAAGTTGATCTATAGTTATGATAAGTTAGGCCAGCCTCGCACTTCATCTGTTTAAAAACAAATATAAGATGTGTAGAAGCTAGAAATAGCTATTGTTCAGACATAAATGTTTTGGAAAGTAAATGAGTAGTTACTAAACTCATCACCAAATTACTTTTATTGTTGATTTAAAAAAAAAAAAGATTTTCAGTGTGTTATTAAGGTACAGGCATCACATAATGATTTATTTGGTAGGCTATGACTAGATTGAGTACCCTTACTCTCAGGAAAGATGCAGATACTCACCATGGTGGATGGAGCGGTTGATGGTTATCGTGCACAAAGACCTCTTCTGCAGATGTATTGCATGGAACAGGAGATACATGCTGTACTATGGACTATTACCAGTTTGCATCTTTATGGACTCTAATGAACTCTGACTCCTACTTAGTAATATCCTACTTACATGAGATACATGGTTACCAAATGTGGACTGTGAAAAAAAAAAGTAGCTTTGGAAAGTTGTTTTGTAATGTCGGGTCGACATTAAATTTTCAAGGGGTGAGTGTAGGAAAAATTAAATGTTGGACACCCCCCTAGAAAATCCCCAGAAAACATTTTTAATTAGATGTGATTAGATGCTGATGGCTAATATAAGCATTTATAATAAATGTATCTAAAAGACTGTAATTTAGATGCTGATGGCTAATATAAGCATTTATAGGAAATATATCTAAAAGACTGAAATTTGGACTGTTTTAATTTAAACTGTTTGTCAGTGAAAGCAGTAGCGCTTTTGCGCCACAAGTGGCACTCGGTTGTGATGAGACACTGTTAAGTTGTGAGAACACGTGAGAAGAAGAATTTGTTGCTGTTGTTGAGTGATGTCCCGTGTCAGAGTGCCGTGCCTGGTGTTGTAAAAAGACAATAAACCGCTGAAATGTCGTCAAATTGCCTCTTCTTCACCTGACGAGTGTAACACACACATGCAACGAAAACACACCATAGATGTCCAAAAGCTGAGTAATGTGCAATTACACTACTTACAAAAAGTTAGGGATATTCAGCTTTCTGGTGAAATTTCAGGATGCACCTAAAATGCACTATTAACCTTGAGAGGTGACCTTAATTTGATCGTCTCTAATCTTTTGAATGTACATTTCCAACTGTTCAGTGTTTCAGTACTTATACATAACTTGCTGTTCTCTAACAAGGTGCTTAACAGTAGGGCTGAAACATTAGTCAACGTTATCGATAACGTCGACAATAAAAATTTGTTGGCAAATATTTTTATTGTCGACAAATCATTTAATTATAAAGTTTATATGCATGCTGGGGTTCAGCTGTAACCAGCATGAGCATGCACCATTTAACTGGAACTGCAATGCACGACCGGAACTGCTGAGGGCAGTAGCACCTCTGTTGTCTGGCATGCGCGAACAATTTCCAGCGAAGAAGAGGAGGAGCACAGCATGGCGAAGCGTATGTTGTGTTTTGTTTTCGCGGTTGTTACAGAGTTTAAGCATGAAGCAGCTGTATGTGTCTCTCCAACGCAGAGAAAGGAGAATAAAGACCCACTGTTGTGGAGGTATTAATGTGTGCTTCGTGTCTAACTGGCTGCAGAACCTACCTAGAGCAAAGCCTGTTACCAGCTAACGAGCCAGGCTAAAATACGAACATTTTAGCTTTAATTCACAGGGAGTTCCAGGAACCACATTACCATCTGCAAGGGTACATTTTAGCTAGTAAAGAAAGTTAGCACTACTTATTTTCAATGGCCAACTGTTTCAAGCTTTAGAAAAATGACAGTACTGTTAGTATGTGCTGTTAATGCTAGTTTACCTGTTTAACAATAAGCTCTCTGGTTGCTGAGGGTTGAGCTGTCATGGCTAACATGTTGAATGCAGTGACTGAATTGCAGGAGTCACTATCGCTTTTTCATCTTTGTTAATATTGGCCCTCAACCTGAATATTAGTTACACTGTGTTCAGCTGAGACAAAATGGCATTTAAATGCCTCCCGTCCACAGGAGATGGAATGTTAAGCGGTATTAAACAGCAGCTGAGGTAAAATATGGAGCCCCAACAAGAAGCAGAGATGGTGGACATGAGAAAAATAAACGAAACTAGTCGACTAGTTGAAAAAATAGTCGTCAAATTAGTCGACAAATAAAATAATCTTTAGTTGCAGCCCTGTTACATATGAGTTTTAGCATTAGTATTAGTAAGATGGCGGCTGATGGCGGCTTGACCGGGGAACAGTCAGGGGTGGTGGACTGCCTTTCCCGGTAGTAACGCCACCCGGAGTATAAAGGGCACAGGTGGGAGAGGCACGTCCTCTTTGCACCATCGAGCCCTGGACTATGGAGCGCCGTACACCTGTTGTATGTATTGCTTATTGTTATAATAAAGCTACGTTCAGTGCACCTCTGCCCTGCTCATTATTATAAGAAATATGGACACAACATTTGGCGACGGGGAGAACACGGTAATGGAGAATGCTGCTACCAGTTTTCGGCCATTCCTGGAGGCCCCAGATGAGCCTCCCGTGCCTTGGCCTAGGTGGTTTACTGCTTTTAATAACTACCTGGTGGCCCTTCTCAGCAAGCTCGAGAAGCTTTGCGCGAGGGCGATATTGGTCCATAATTTGGGCATGGAGGGCCAACGGATCCTCGAGACATTAGGAGGAGCTGATAGTTTTGATGAGGCAGTGGAGCTGATGGCGCACTATTTTCGCACCCCAGAGAACATTATCATTTGCTGCATCCAGTTTCGGCAACGCCACCAGCAGGTCGGAGAGTCGATGAAGCAGTTTGTTTCGGGCCTGCGTCAGCTGGCAGGTGAGTGCCGATTTGGAACCCTGCAGGATGAAATGATCCAGGACCAGCTGGTGGAGCACATGTGCTGTCCTGCGGCACAAGACTCCTGACTTTTTCGGGCGAGCTAACGTTAGCCACAGCCATTGAAATTGCGCAACAGTATGAGGCTGCAGAAACAATAACAAGGGATCTCAGTGGAAGGTCCACTCCAACATTAGATGAACCTCGTGTAAAGGCACTGACGCTGGACCCCGGGAATAAAGACAACGTCGAGGAAGAAGAGTACACCTCCGTTGTCAAGATTAGGTCTGCTCTGGGTTCGCCAAGATGTTACAGCTGTGGGTCTGCGAGACATAAGTACAAGTCCAGAGAGTGTCCGGCGAAGGGCAGGCGCTGCGGGAGATGTGGTCTGCTGCACTATTTTGCCAGGGCCTGCAAGAATTTTGAGTGAGGGAAACAGAGACAGGAGGAAGGCCCTTCCACAAAGACTCCGACAGTGGTCCATGCTGTTTTCCCGGAGATGTATGGGCATGCCCACTGCACTGTGGAGCTGGATGGCGTTGAAGTGTCACTAGTGGTGGATACTGGTTTCGTGGCTTTGGTGCTGAATTCGGTGGAGAGCACGAATTCAACGGTGGAGAGTCTGTTTCCCCACTACAGTATACACAAGGAGTCAACCCCCTTCTACAGCTATGGCTGGAATAAGCTTGCTGTGCTGGAGGCGGTAGAATTAACGGCAAGGTACAAGTCACAGATCATGACGGACATTCGTGTTGTGGTGACCACTTCAGGATCCAACATCATGGGGTACAACATGTTTTATGGCTTGGGCTTTTACATTGCCAGTGACACCGGAGAGGAGTGGTCAGGTTGTGGTTTGTGGGACCGACCTGCTCCGGAGGTGGAAGACGGTGAAGTGTGGGACCATGACTGGCCTGGCCTTGCAGGAGATGGAAGGGATGAACATCACGGGGCGCCTCCCCGGGATGGACCTGATGCCAGAGTCCAAGTTGCCCTTGGTGTGGGAACTGGACGGCACGGCAGGACCCTCGGGTTGGTAGGCAGGACCAACCCGGCGGCGATGAACAGCACCGGAGCAAGACCAACAGGTGCAGTTTTAAAACGCACCAAAAGACAGCCTTTGAAAAGAGCTTCAGGCTGGACTGGGAAATCGACCAGTCCCAAATGGGAGGCCCACTTGCAAAATGGTGGTCCGAAGAGGATTAATAGAGCTCCCCTGCGTGTTGGTGATGTGATTCGCCCAAGGGTTGAAGCTCAGCCGAGAGGGACCCATGTACGTCGCGAGAAGAGAGATGACCAGGGGCAGCTACAGGTGATGGCGACCTGAAGTGACGGCTATTTGGGCCTGTCTGACGAGACATGGAGGCACTCCAGCGAGCTGCACCGCATGGTGGAGAAGAGGAGATGGCGCAGTTCTTCTCCAGAGGCCAAAAGATGGAGGCGCTCGGGGCGGGACCCACCAGATGGTAATCCAAGTGGGGGGGTCCTCCACTGGGTCTGTGATGTGGCTGGGGTGTATTTTATGTGTGTGTTTTGAGTTCCAAACCCCATGTCATAGTGTGAATAGTTTGTCTGATGCTTTTGAGTTTGTGCCCCAGTAATATGTGGAAAAAAAAAATTCATTAACTGCCAAGGGATACAAATTGAGTGATCTGGTGTAAAGCTTGGTTGATTCACTTTATTCATGGAAATATAAGAGAAAATATATTTGAATATTATGAATTAGAATTTATCTGAAGATGTGGTTTATCCAACATTGTATTTCTGTGTATGATGTGCCCAAGCGTGGGGTGGGTGTGTTGGGGTGGGGGCCGCCAGTCGGGGGTTATTTAGGTTCTGTTTTATGTTGTTAATTGTTGTTGTGTATATATGGATAGTAAATGTTCTGGGATAAATTTATCTGACATACGGCTTCTTTTTTTTTTTTTTTTGGACTGCTAGGGAGAAGGCGGCAGAATAATCCTCCTGACCTGCCGTGTAGGGGGTGCTGGTAGTCTACCAAGCCCTCCAGCCTTGGCTGCGTGAATGGATAGGTCGCTTATTTATTTTTGTACATATGTTTTGTGATTAGCGTGTGAGTTGGGTGATAAATTTGGGTGGGCCAACCCATATGCTTGCAATTTTTTTTTGAAGTGGGGGAAAAATGTTACATATGAGTTTCAGCATTAGTATTAGCAAGATGGCGGCTGGGTTGACCAAGGAACAGACGGGGTAGCGGACTGCCTTTTCCGGTAGTGACGCCACCCAGAGTATAAAGGGCACAGGCGGGAGAGGCACATCCTCTTTGCGCCATCGAGCCCTGGACTACGGAGCACCATACACCTGTTGTATGTATTACTTATTGTTATAAAGCTACGTTCAGTGCACCTCTGCCCTGCTCATTATTATAAGAAATATGGACACAACAAGCCCTACTTAACAGCAAAATTCACAAATGTTTGATCAATGAATACACCATTTTCTGGTTCAATTAGAATTGGTATGCAAACAGTCCTCTTCATCATGCTGTTCACATTTTGGCATTATGAGACCAATGTAACCCAGTGTTAAAAACGTGGATGGAATTATGAATGTCGATACCGCTTTAAGAAGAAGGGGGGACATTCATTTCACAATGGGAGTAGACAGTTTAACGTGAATTAAATTATAAATATTGATGCCGCTTTTAAAAAGAAAAGTGCCCATTTCACAATGGGAATGGATGATTTGAGTAGGAATATTTAGATAGATGTGTATTCGTAGATGGTTAGGAACATTTTCTAGAATCTTCTGGTGAGGTTCCTGTATGTGTGCTGGTACTTTGAGCAACCAATGGCTGCGCCGTTGCTGGGTCACGCCAGCCAATGGGGTCACGCACTCTCTCCCTCGGTCTGTGCGCAATCCACAGAGCACTCTTAGACACAGCGGAAGGCACCGACCAAGAGAGGTGATCACTCACAGAGATGGTGAGCTAGCGTGCTGATAACAGTCTTTGCCTTGGAGAAAATTTGAGATTGGTAAGCCTAAATTAATACACACAATGAGACATTGCTGTATTAGCAAATTCTAACGGACCATTTATTGAATTTTAAGATTGGGATACAAAGGCTGTCGACGCCGTTGAGCACGGGAACCCCTGACGCACGAGCCACTTAGCATGGTGAGTGCTATCCATTCATTCTGTATGGGAATGCTAATCGCTAGCTTAGCATGCTAATCGCCGATGCTAATTTCGGCTAGCTTTTTCCATCAGAAAAGGGCATTTTTTCAGAGCTGTGACGGTTAGGAATGATCCCATTTCCCTTGCCCTTAATTGTTATTCAATGGTGAATGATGTGTCAGTGATTTATTTGTGTTTAGTGTGTCAATTTGTGATAAATTGCTGTGCTAGCACACATTTCTGGGGGGTTTTTCTCTTGTCAAGTGCTTTCCAATGCACTTGACTTAGATTGTAGATTAAGCTCATTGTGTTCTGACCTATTTTATAGGTCAGGTTTTTTTTTTTTGTGCTGGATTCTCAAGACTGTGGATTCTCCAGATCTGGATGGCGAGCCGAAGCCCGAATCCTAGGAACTGCTAGAGGTGACCCCACTGGTCACCTGGAACTGAAACAACAGGACTGTTGTGGCGGCATGAAATAATAAGCGGCGAGCTGAGAGTTTTTGAGGGATTTTATTAATCATACCGCCATCACGAGACTTCACTCCAGCCCTGTGCAGGCGGGCTGGAGTGGGTCCTCAGGCTCTCAGGCAAAGGCGTGTCGTCAAATGAGCAGTGAGAGAGAGAGAGGGAGTTACAGAGCAATGCAGTTTTTATACCCAGTTACAGACAATACATGAAAGGCATAGGACATTTGCATCACAGTGAGAGCAGGAAGCATGAACGTTTGCATTTGAGTCATACATATCAACAGCGGAACTGGCAGGAAGAAGCTAGACAAAGAGCGGCTGCCTATTGATATCAATACACACATCTCATTGTTCTGCTAATTGCCCCAGCTGAGCGCTCTGCTTGTCCCAGTCTGTTGTGGGGGTCACCCACACTGTGAATTTTGTAAATATAAGTTGGAGTTTATGGATTGTGTTTTCTTTTATTGCGCTGTGTATTTATTTATGTGTACATATTTGTAAATAATATACATAGTTGCAAGTTCCATACACTGTGTGTCAGTGTCATCTGTTGTTGCACCTCCCAGGCTCCTACGAACCCAGAGTCGGTCTGACCTGGCCCAATTATCCCTCTGTCCAGGTAGAAAAGTTAAGGTAACTACATTGCCATAACACAATACTACCAAAAAGGGTACTACACCTAAAGTGAGTAGGGTGAGTGGGTTAGGGTTACACACAAAAATCTGGCAAGCACAGGTGTTAGTGGGTGTTACCCTGTTACCCAATTACAGTGGTATTATACCAAGACGACACCTAACAATTGATCAACAGTACCTCACCACTGCGAGGCTTCGAACAGGATGTTCTCAGAGGGAAGTGGCCGCTGAGCTTAAGGCACTTTTCCACTAGCCCAGCACACTTCGGCACGTCTCGATTCACTTCAACACGGTTCGGCTCGCTTTTGTCTCCATTACAACCGTGTTAAGCTGGGGTGGGTGGGATTTCTATAACAGCGAGGCGGCGCCACACTCCCGTGACGTAAAACACGCGACCCAAGCAAAACATAAACACATGCGGCTGTATAAGGCCACTCCTCGGTCTGTGGCTTTTTTCACCGTAAATGCCAAAAAAGGACCGCCAGACAAGGGTACAGGCAGCAAGATGAAACACTCTGGAATAGTTCTGCAGCTTCTGGGAGAGCCAAAGACGTGAGGATACAAACTAGGTCATATATGACGGTAAGCTAATGTTGCTAATGCTAGTTTGCTATAAGTACGTCGTACTACACTGTAATGTCTGCAAGTTATCGCTGTTAGGTACTAAAATATGTACGCTGTGTGTGTTTCAGATGGCTGTGTTGTGGGGAAATTACTGCTTCAGTCGGTCTGGGCGTTCAGCACAGCCTGTCACGGATGTCATCAGCCTGTCACTGATGTCAGCACAGCTTCACAAACGATCAGTGGTTATAGAGCTTAAGAATGTCTGTGGAAATGTTTATTTCCTGTACAACAAATTGCTCTGATCTGCTTGAAAATCATGGAGAGACTGTTGAGACATCATGGACGTACCTGCTTCTGCAGAACCGAGTCTGAGGTGGTGTTATAGAAAAAAATGATCAGCTGACACAACTTGATCGCCATGTTAATAACTATATTAGCCACAAAATATATATTCAAAAAGTAAACAGTACTGAGTTAGGTATAATAAGATATATTTGACAGTTATCATGCATTTTAGGCCAAAACAAACTTGATCTAGGATTAAAAGCAATTAAAATAATGCAGTCATAAGGTTACATGGAAAATACTTGATTTACTAGATACATGTACTGTAGAAATATATATTCTCTGCATCAACAATGTACTAGACATGCATTCATGTAGTATTGCACTGGGAATTGCACTGACAATAAACCTCTGAAGTTTTTGCAGATGTCTCTTTTTTTATATGTGAAGGTTACCACCATGTGGCATAAATTAAATACTGAAAGATTGGAAAAGCTAAGAATAATCCAGCAGTTTGAGAAATCACTTTTGGTTTGGTGTAAGTCTGTCAACAGAATTATGAACCATAAAGCAGTTTGTGTTAAAATGTTAAATCCCATTAAACCTAATCCGGGGGCTTCCAATCATGTGTCATGGGGGGCCAAGACCCTGCAGGTTCTCTCTTCTACCCAGTCTCTTCAGCAGGTGTTCTCACTGATCAGTCAGTGGAAGAAGTTCAGTGGAATCTGCTGTTAAAGACACTGGTTGGAGGTAAAGCCTGCAGGGTCTTGGCCCTCCATGGCACATGATTAGACACCCCCACCCAAAACCATTATGATGAAGAGCAGATGCTAATATGACCCAGAATTCCTCCATATACTGGTACTGTCACTAAAGTATGCAGGGTCTTCTGTACAGTCTTCTAACAATACAGTCTTCAGTTAATAAAATAATTGTTTTGGTTACTTTTTTCTTAAAAATGAGCCATTATTTTCAAGGTCACTGATAAATCCTTTGTACAGTTGACTCTTTTCCCACCGGTGTCTTAACAGACAAAATAGAAAATCATGATGCAAACACATAAGTCACTAAATTGTTTATTACAATCAGCAGCAAATTCCAGATTATTCAGAATGAGCAAAATTCAAACTGTAAAAAAAAAAAACTGGAATGGTCACACACGGCAGCCACGCTGCCTCACTGAGAAGCAACTGGATCGGCCCCTCGTACTGGTCCTGGTTCAGCAGATCTTCAGCCTGCATCTCTGTAAATAGTGAGGCAAGGTTCAGTTGGGGTGGACAGTTTCCCTGTTGCCTAGACGAAAGACAAATGGGTGGTGGTTAATTAAAGCAAGTTTAAAACATATTTGGGAAATGCACTTGTTGCTAAAAGCCAGTGGTGGATTGTGAATTAATGAATGAATCTTTATTTCGGATTGATTAAAAGTAAAGATTAAAAGAAAATAGAAAAATATAACAAAGGGGAAAAAAATCTAACAAGGTCAAATTAAACAATAACTCCTCTGATTATACAGTTCAACATAGGTTATCTGAAATGGTTGATGGCTGAAGCTGCAGCTTATATTGCCCACCATATTTCATCCAAGAATTCAAAAGAAAAATAAAACAGGAGGGATTACAATTTGAATGTGACAATAAAGTACTTCGTTGTTGTATTTAACCACAATTTTCATGTAGCTGCGCTTCGGTAGATTTTACAAGGGCTGCGTTACATTTAAAATCATCTGTTTTTACTGTTGCCTCAGCAATCAGAATGAATTAATACATTCACTTGAATGGAATATAGTAATTTAACTGAAGGTGTGCATCACCGAGTATGGAGTCGCTCAGTCAAAATATGAAGTTTTTATCAATAAAAGTTTGTCTTGTCTGTAAAAGGGTCTCTTCTTGCCCTGGCTTCATGTGTGGGCGGTGTTTTGTACTAGCATTGCTAAAATATAAAAGGAAGCACTACAATGGGTCCCGAATATTTGTAATGTGTCCTGTTACTGCATGAGTTTATTGATGATAGACTATAAACTACACATATAAAGTAAATTATATTGATGACTGAACATCTCACATTCGCCAAAACATACAGTTATGAACATAACTCACAAAGGATCACACAAGTGATCTGACAAAAAAATAAATACATTAACAATCGGTTTATTTTACAGTTGATGTGCCATATTCACACAATCAAATAAATCTCAGTTCAGTCCCTTTTATATTAAGTGGAAATTGTGCTACTTTGGTTTTGACACTTTACCTATAAAAGCAAAGGATTTCAGTTCTTTCCACAGTGGCGAGGTAGGTTGTGGAGCGGCTGATTTCCTCTTGCCTAGATAAACGACAGTAATGGATGGTGGTTAGTTTCAAGCAAGTTCAACACATATACAGGCACATCTCAAAAATTAGAATACCTTGAAAAAATTCAATATTTTTTTCACTCATTCCAGAATGTGAAACCCATATATAGATTCATTACAGGGACAGTGATGTATTGCAAGTGTTTATTTTAATATTGATGATTACGGCTACAGCCCATATTAACCAACACCTCAGCGGCCAACATTTATATTTAAAAACTATTTTTTAAAGTTAATTTTATGTAATATTCTAATTTTTTGCCAAATTGAATTTGGGGTTTTCAGGGGCTGTAAGCCGTAATCATCAAAATTAAAATAAATAAACGCTTGAAATGTATCACTGTCTGTGTAATGAATCTATATAATATACGGATTTCACTTTCTGAAATGAGTGACAAAAAATATTATATATATATAATATATATATATTTTTCATGACATTCTAATTTTTGGAGATGTACCTGTATTAGGGAAATACACCTGTGAAAGTCAGTGGTGGGATGTGACAAAAATGTTTCGTTTCCCTGACAAGCACTGCAGGATCCACAGAATAGCTGTGTGGGTCTATTCTGACGCTTTAGAAAATTATATGAATGACTTTATAAATCACTGGTTTGAAAAAGCAATTTTAATATGACGAGATTTCGGCTCCTGTGGTTCATTTCACCAGTATCCACAACAGGGAGGCTAACCCCTGGCATGTGGAAACACATTCTAGCATTAAATTGCACACAATTTAATGTGCAGCACCAAAGTGCAATACAAAACACAAAGCAGGACTTTAACCAGAATTAACATATTTCATCGTTTTGCTCTCACAAGCGAATATTTAGAGGAGAAAACAAGCGCGAATCAGCAGTTGGTACTAGCTAGCTACTAGCTAAAAATCGATAGCTAAAATGAGTTAGCCAGCACAAAACAGCGCTGTATGGCTCAAAAAAAGTGAGCTTACCACCAACAGGATAAATAAGCGAACAGATGCACATTATTACAAATCACTCACCATCGATGGTTCTCTCACGTTCGTCTTCAGCTTGTCCATAGTTCGGTTCTATGCTGGGCAGCTATCTGTATCGGTCCAGGTCACTCCTCACTGTGGATCTGCCACCAAGCAGAGAAAACTCTGCACCTCTTCGTTGGACCACGGTGTAGAGTTCCGCAAAACCTACAACGCTGTCTGTATTAATATCGTATTTACTCCGTGACCGAGTTAGTCCGTGAAATATTGCAAATGGCGGTCGTGTGTAGATTGATCAGAAGACGGTCGCTTTCGTGATGTTACGACCTGACCAATCAGCGGCGACCAGTCTTTTGACGTCACAACACGGCACGACTCAGCACGCTTGTACCCTGCCCTTGAGCGGGGCCGAAAATCGCGGCTGTTAAACCGTGTTGGGGCTGGTGGGAAAACTTACAAAGCGTGCTGAGTGGTGCCGTGTTGGGCTAAGCGGGGCTAATGGAAAAGGCCCTTTAGAGTGTCTCAGAGCGTCATAAATTCCCTTTTCAGGGCAGGAAAAAGGCACCAAACACCGGCTGTGAGTTTGCACATTTAATTATAATAAACACAAATTATAACAAGGGACAAAATGTATGGTGAGGAGTTAGCAAAGTGTCAAACAGCACGGAGGCAGAAGCACATGGAAAACGCCGGTGAAATGAGGAGCACAAAAATATCAAAGGAGCAAACTATTACTAAACTTGGACCAAAGGTAGGATACAAGGATGAGGGATAATAAGACAAGGAATGTCATGGGCAGCAAGAGCACGCCCCTTCCGTCCCGTCTCATTTTCATTAATTCATCACTGCACCTGAGGCAGAAGACGCACCTGCACCCGCTCATCAGCCGGCGTACTTAAGGAGGCTCAGCTTCCTATCTCCACCCGATCAGGCACCACGAGCTCATCTCCCCCACACCCTACTTGTTTGTCTAGTCTATGCTGGGTCCCTGCCGGTTCTCCCTGGATTCCCAAGTTTCCACCACGATGAGGCTTTGGTCTCTTGGTTCTAATTCTAAAGAAATCAAGTCCTGCTGCCCACTCCCCACTCCACCAACACCCCCCCACTCCCAACACACAGCCCCCCATCCTGACCCTGACCAGGACCCAGGTGAGGACGGAGCTGAGGAAGATCAAGGCGAGGAAGGCGCCGGGACCGGACGGCATCAGCGCAAAGCTCCTCAAGTCCTGTGCAGACCAGCTGTGTGGGATTGTGACGTATATCTTCAACATGAGCCTGAAACTGGGGAGGGTACCACAGCTGTGGAAAACATCTTGTGTGGTACCTGTACCAAAAACTTCCCACCCCAAAGACCTGAACAGCTACAGACCGGTGGCCTTGACGTCCCACTTGATGAAGACCCTGGAGAGACTGCTCCTTGCTCACCTCCGCCCCCTGGTGGAACCAGCGATGGATCCACTCCAGTTCGCCTACCAGCATGGCATTGGGGTGGAGGATGCGGTGATCTTCCTCCTTCACCGTTCTCTGTCCCACCTGGAGAAGCCCGGGAATATGGTGAGGATCATGTTCTTTGACTTCTCCAGTGCTTTCAACACCATCCAACCGATGATCCTGAAGGACAAGCTGCTGCGCGCAGGGGTGGACCAGCACCTGTCATCATGGATCCTGGACTACCTCACGAACCGGCCTCAGTTTGTGAGAACCCGGGACTGTGTGTCCGACACGATCATCAGTAGCACGGGGGCCCCCCAGGGAACGGTGCTGGCTCCCTTCCTGTTCACTCTTTATACTGCGGACTTCTCACACAACACAACACACTGCCATCTACAGAAGTTCTCTGATGACTCTGCGATCGTTGGCCTCATCTCCAATGGAGATGAAGCTGAGTACAGAGGGCTTATCCAGGACTTCGTGGACTGGTGCCATCGGAACTGCCTCCAGATCAACGCGAGGAAAACTAAGGAGCTGGTGGTGGACTGCCGCAGGCATGGGCAGCCCCTCACAGTACCAGTAAATATACAGGGAACAGACATCGAGATGGTGACATCCTATAAGTACCTGGGTATTCATCTGAACAATAAACTAGACTGGTCACACAATACTGATGCACTCTACAAGAAGGGACAGCGCAGGCTGTTCCTGCTGAGGAGACTCAGGTCTTTTGGTGTACAAGGGGCGCTGCTGAAGTCATTCTATGACACGGTGGTGGCATCAGCCATCACTTTTGGAGTGGTCTGCTGGGGCAGTGGCATTACTGCAGCCGATAGGAAGAGACTGAACAAACTGATTAAGAAAGCTAGCTCTGTCCTGGGGCAGCGCCTTGATCCGATGGAGGAGATAGGAGAGAGAAGGACGGTGGCTAAACTGTCATCTCTGCTGGAGTCCGAGTTCCACCCTATGCAGGACATACTGGATGCACTGAGGAGCTCATGTAGCAGCAGACTACATCATCCCAGGTGCACAACCGAGAGGTTTCGTAGGTCCTTCCTACCAACGGCTGTCAGACTGTACAACCTAAGCAGGGCTGCTCGCAGAGATAGCAAAAAGACGTAACAAACTAATAGTTTTTTGAATGCAAAAGATGCAATAGACTTACACAATGGTCCCCTCCGGCATACAACTAGGAACATACCGGTCGCTATGGAGGGTGAGAATATGTATGGGCACATAATCATACCATGTAGGATAACTAAGTAGACGGTTATGCTGTTTCATTCCATCTAGCAACAATGCTCTGCACTGTGTGTGTTTATATATTTACATATTTATTCCATCTAGCTACAATGCTCAGCACTGGGTGTGTTTATATATTTATATATCTACATATTATTCCATCTAGCTACATTGCTCCGCACTGTGTGTGTTTATATACTTGCATATTTATTCCACCTAGCTGCAATGCTCCGTACTGTGGGTGTTTATATATTTACATATTTATTCCATCTAGCTACAATGCTCTGCACTGTGTTCATATATTCATATATTTATTCCATCCAGCTACAATGCTCTGCACTGTGTGTCTGTGTGTGTGTGTGTATATATATATATTTTATAGTAATACGTACATATGTATATTAGCTGCTCTTGCTTGCTTGTTTTTTTTTTTTCTTGCCTTCTGATTGTTGCTCTGAGTGTTGCTATCCCTGTGCTGTTGCAATCCTTGTGGGACTAATAAAGGCTTATCTTATCTTATCTTATCTTATCTTAATGCGCCTCCTCAGGCTCCTCCTCCTCAGCCTGCTCCCCACACTACAGTGCGCCATACTACCTCCGTTCCCATGCCTACTCCATAGGCAGGGTAGGTGGGGAGATGCAAAGGGTTCCTTATTTAGGTTCATACGTATTTGGAGCAGGTCGAGGAGGAGTACCCTGGGGACGTGACCAAAATTCAGTTTTTTACATTTTTACTCAAGGACCGAGCCCTTGATTGGGCATGGCTTGATTGATAATCCTGAGGGGCATTGATATATGTTTGATCAATTTGTGGACGCTTTCTCCTGCGCGTTCGGCTGTACCGAGAGTCAAGGCAATGTTATGAGCCGCCTGATGACGCTCCACCAGGGCACTCGGTCAGCAGCCGAGTACTCAGTGGAGTTTCGGGTTGTAGCAGCAAATTCGGGGTGGAATGAGATTGCTTTGCGCAGCACATTCCTTCATGGGTTAAACGCTCAACTCTCTTATGATCTGGAGGTTCACCCTGTCCCGGAGACTTTCGACGGTCTCATAGGTCAGGCTGTTGGATTGGACAACCGGTACTATGAGCACGCGAAGGAGCGCGAGTTCTCCTCTCGCTCGTACGTCGAACGTGTGTCCACTGTGGTTACAGACACTGGTGGTGCCGGCTCTTTGCCCAAGCCGATGGAGCTCTCTCGGCATTTGACCGATGATGAGCGCCGGCGAAGGTGAAGGCTGCCGCGTGCGCGTACTGCGGTTCCCTGAACCACAGTCTGGACAAATGTCGCCAGCGGGCCAAAAGACGCGGCCCTTCAGTAGCCATGGGAGGTCTGGTGAGCAGGACTAAATCTACTCCCCCAGTAATTTTTCTATTTCTGTCCTTGTGCAATTGCCGGGGGTCGACAGGAGGACTGTGGCACTGATTGATTCAGGGTCAGAGTGATTCGGGGTCAGAGGGTAATTTCGTCTCTGCCCAGTTCGTGCGGCAGGTGGGTATTCCCACATACAAATTGCCCCACAACCAAAGATTAACCACCATATCTGGCTGGGAGGTCGCGGTGGTCACCGAAAGCATGGCGCCGATCTCCATCCTCATTTCCGGGAACCACGGGGAGGAACTCACGTTCCTGGTTCTTCATGTTTCATCTTCCCCGGTGGTTCTTGGCTATCCATGGTTCCGGAGGCACAATCCTATAATTAACTCGGGACAAAATACCATCTCCTCCTGGAGCCCATTTTGCATGGCAAATTGCATGCGTTCAGCGAAGTGTTCCCCAATTCTGTCTGTCTCCCTCCTTCCAGTTGAGCCGCTGGACCTCAGCCTCGTTCCCCGGGCATACCACGATTTCGGCGTCTTTAGCAAATTGAGGCCGTTGTCGCTACCGCCTCGTCGCTCCTACGATTGTGCTATAGACCTCATCCTGGAGGCGAAGCTGCTGTCCAGTCGGCTTAACAGCATTTCTGGTCCGGAGAGGGAGGCGATGGAGAAATATATTAAAGTGTGGTGGACACACACATGGGACCTGTTGGACCTGTTTTGTGACTCACATTTTAGGTCAGAACAAAGGCAGGAGGCTGCAGGAATCTTAGCCTTGGTATGCAAGGCTTGAGACTGTGAGGGGTTCAATTAAGGGATTAAGGAAAGGATGCATGGGAGACAGTGGAAGTGATATCATGGAGAGAAATGCATTGTGACTGTCTTTATAAGGCAAGGTGGTCTGTGTGTCATGTGATGTGTGAAGTGTGAAGTTCCTGATATTTAAGGACGAGAGTTTACTGTGTCTTTCTCTTTTCTCTGCTTGAGATGATGGAGTTGTGAATAAAGCTGACTTTGAGAGAGAACTCTGCCTCGTCATTTTCACATCTCCACACTGGTGACCCCGACGTGATGTATCATGGAAGAAGAAAATTCCCCCGGGCCAGCCGCGTCAGGAGCCCCCAGCCAAGCGAATGCCGCTACAGTCCAGCTACCGGACTTCTGGCAGAACAACCCTTGCTCCTGGTTCAACGCGGTTGAGGCGCAGTTCAACCTCCGGGGGATATCGGTAAATGCCACGAAATTCTACCACGTAGTCGCAAAGCTGGACAACAACACGGCCCAGCATGTGGAGAGCCTGATTGACCAGCCGCCGGACAGCGACAAATACGGCACGTTGAAGGCTGCACTCATCCAGCAATTCACCCCCTCGGCGGAGGAGTGAGCAGAGAGGCTCCTGGCGCTGACGGAGGGGGAAAACGGCATGCCCGCGAGCCTGATGGAGAAGTTGTTGAGGTTGAAAGACTCTGACGATGATCACTTCATTTTCACCCACCTCTTCCTCAGGACTCTACCGTCAGCAGCAAGAGCGACTCTGGCCAGTTCGCCACTGTTGGCCCTATGGGACTACCGCGCGCTGGGCCGAGAGGCGCAGCGGATTGTCAACGCCACCAAGCGGCGCGCAACCACAGCCGCAGCAGCGGAACTCGGCGCGACAACCGGAGACGACAGGGGGCCAGAGGCAGCGGTGCCAGACTCACCGACGACGGCAGCGGCAAGGGCCAGGGAACGTGGACCGGACGTCCTTTGTTTCTACCATCGCCGCTTCGCAGAGAGGGCACACAAGTGTGTACCGCCGTGCCAGTTCGGGCGTTCGGGAAACGCCAAGACCGGGGGTCGGTAGCAGCCACGGCCCTCGGGGAAGAGAACAAGCTGCTCTACTTGTCGGACGCACGCTCAGGGAGTCAGTTCCTCGTCGACACAGGCTCCCAGCTGAGTTTCATCACACCTTCCTACGCGGACAGACTGGCTGGTTCCGGAGGTCCCGAGGTGACAGCGGCAAACGGCTCGGAGATTAAGACCTTTGGTGAGAAGACTCTGCTTCTGTCTCTACACGGCCGTACATTTGAGTGGACTTTTGTTGTAGCAACAGTAAATTTCAATATGTTGGGGGCTGATTTTTTTGTGCTCACATGGTTTGTTGGTTGATCTCGCTAACAGGTGCCTGGTTAATGCACTTTCTTTTGATTCTATCCCCTGTACAGCGCGAGTGGCCCCGCCAACAGCACAAGCCAACGTCACAGCAGCAGGTGGTAAGTTCCACACACTGCTCACTCAGTTCCCAGCACTCACGATCTCCACATTTTCGGCAACAGTCGCTAAGCATGGGGTGGAGCTTTTTATTACCACTGCCGGACCGCCCGTTTTTGCAAAAGCTCGGCGCTTGGACGCAGTTAAACTGGCCATAGCGCGTGTGGAGTTCGCCAACCTGGAGAGGTTGGGCATTATCCGACGTTCAAACAGTCCGTGGGCTTCCCCCCTACATATGGTCCCGAAAGCTGACGGATCATGGCGCTCTTGCGGGGATTTCCGCAGGTTAAACAACGCTACAGCACAGGACCGCTACCCAATCCCACATATCCAAGATTTTTCCGTTCATTTGGCAGGGGCGCGCATTTTTTCTCAAATAGACTTGGTCCGCGGGTACCACCAAGTCCCAGTGCGCGCGGAGGACATACCCAAAACAGCGGTAATAACTCCGTTTGGCCTATTCGAGTTTTTACGCATGCCATTCGGACTTAAAGGGGCCGCTCAGATGTTCCAGCGCATGATGGACACGGTGCTTCGCGATCTCCCTTTCGTGTTCGTCTACCTGGACGATATTTTAGTAGCCAGCGCGTCCGAGGACGAACACAAAAAAACACCTGGCCACAGTTTTCCGAAGGTTGGGAGATCACGGGTTAATAATCAACCCAGCGAAGTGTCAGTTCGGGGTGGCGCAGATCGATTTTTTTAGGACACCGCGTCTCCCCCGAAGGAGCCGTTCCGCTGCCGGACAAAGTGTGCACGGTGGCAGATTTTCCCCGGCCGCAGACGGTCAGGGCGTTGCAGGAGTTTTTGGGAATGGTGAATTTCTATAACCGTTTTCTCGCCCGTGCGGCGCAACTCATGCAGCTGTTGTATGCCGTGCTCAAAAAAAAGAAACTCGCGGATAAGATCGAGTGGCTCCCGGAGCGGGACCAAGCGTTCTCGGAGGTGAAAGCAGCCTTAGCAAAGGCTGCGCTGTTGGCACACTCAGACCCGACGGCCCACATAGCGCTCACCACTGACGCATCAGAGGTGGCCATAGGGGCGGTCGTGGAGCAACATGTAGCCGGGGTTTGGCAGCCCCTCGCCTTTTTCAGCAGGACCTTGCGCGATAGCGAACGTAAATACAGCGCGTTCGACAGGGAGCTGCTCACCCTCCATTTGGCCATCCGCCACTTTCAGTTCTGGCTAGAAGGACGCGCTTTCACCGCGTTCGTTGACCACAAACCGCTAACATTCGCGATGGCCAAGGTCTCTGAACTGTGGTCAGGTCAGCAGCAGAGACAGCTGGCCGCGATATCAGAGTTTACCACTGATATTCAGCATGTGGCGGGCAAACTCAGTGTAGTGGCAGATTGCCTCTCGCGTGCAGTGGCAGCCCCAGTCAGCGTAGGGGTAGATTATGCAGCCATGGCCACGGAGCAGGTTAATGATGCGGACGTGCGCGCGCTCCAGTCTGGACCAACGGGGTTAAGGCTGGAGAGCAGGGTGCTGTAAGACGGTATGCCCCCCCAATCTGCGATGTCTCCACTGGACGGCCGCGTCCAGTAGTACCGGCCGCGTGGCGCCGCCACATCTTTGACTCGGTTCATTCTTTGGCACACCCGGTAGTGCGCGCGTCGGTCAAAATGGTGGGAGAGAAATTTGTGTGGCCGAGCCGCCGCAAACAAGTCAAAGAGTGGGCAGCAGCCTGCACGGCTTGTCAACGAGCCAAAGTACACAGGCACACGAGGGCTCCTTTGGAACCGTTTCAAATTCCGGCCAAGAGGTTCGATCACGTTCATGTGGACCTCGTGGGTCACCTCCCACCGTCACAGGGGTGCACACACCTTCTGACAATGGTGGACCGCACCACGCGCTGGCCTGAAGTGGTCCCGCTGGCATCAACCACGGCCGAGGAGGTGGCACGTGCGTTTTTAACAGCTTGGGTGGTGCGCTTCGGTGTTCCGAGGCCCTCAATTTGTGTCCGAGCTTTGATCGACAGTAGCCCACAGCCTGGGTGTCACAATTCACCGCACAACCGCGTACAATCCGCAGGCTAACGGGTTATGCGAACGTTTTCATAGGTCATTGAAAGCGGCTCTCAGAGCATCACTGACGGATACAAATTGGGTTGACAAGTTACCATGGGTGTTATTGGGGTTGCGTTCTGCACCTAAAGAGGATCTAGAAGCCTCCCCAGCGGAGCTCGTGTTTGCGCAGCCACTCCAGCTGCCTGGGGAGTTTCTCCCAGATAACCCTGCGCCAAACGCCTCCCCGTCTCAGCTGTGGCGGAGTAACATAGAATCAAGCACGCTGCCCGGCCCCGCGCACCACAGTTTTCCGCACGTTTTTGTGCCTAAAACTTTGAAGAACGCAGAGTTTGTTTTTGTTAGACACGATGCGCATCGAACCCTGCTTTGACCGCCTTATGACGGACCATTCAGAGTGCTAAAAACAGGGGACAAGCAGTTTTTGCTAGATTTGGGGGGTAGGAAAGAGAAAATTGGCATAAACAGACTTAAACCCGCTTTTGTGGTGGCAGATGAGGAAGTGCTGTTGGCAAAGGCTCCGCGGCGAGGTAGACCACCACAGGGGGTTTCACACGGTAATGTTTCCCACAGTAATGTTTCCCCAGAACACCCGCAGAGACTGACAAAGGGTTTTCGCCCCCAGACGGCAAACCCCCAGCGTGACAGCACCGCAGAGACGTTGAACCCCAACTACAGCAGATACGGCAGAAGGCTGAAGCCTATCCAGCATGTGGACTGATGTGTATTGATGCTATCACAGCATGCATGTGGTTATCCTCTTGTTGTTCTGTTTGTCTAAAATGCTGGGGGGGGTTTGTGTGGTGGACACACACATGGGACCTGTTTTGTGACTCACATTTTAGGTCAGAAAAAAGGCAGGAGGCTGCAGGAATCTTAGCCTTGGTATGCAAGGCTTGAGACTGTGGGGGGTTCAATTAAGGGATTAAGGAAAGGATGCATGGGAGACAGTGGAAGTGATATCATGGAGAGAAATGCATTGTGACTGTCTTTATAATACAAGGTGGTCTGTGTGTCATGTGATGTGTGAAGTTCCTGATATTTAAGGACGAGAGTTTACTGTGTCTTTCTCTTTTCTCTGCTTGAAATGGAGTGTGAATAAAGCTGACTTTGAGAGAGAACTCTGCCTCGTCATTTTCACATCTCCACAAAAGAATCACTGAACGCCGGTCTTATCTGGCCATCTTCAGCCCCACTCAGGGCCAGATTCTTCTTTGTTCAGGAAGAAGGATGGCTCATTGCAATTGTGCATCAACTACCAGGAGCTCAATGGTATTACCACCAAAGACAAGTACCCTCTGCCTTTGATTAATTCAGCGTTCGAGTTCCTTCAGCGCTCACAGGAATTCACCAAGTTAGACTTAAGGAATGCGTACCATATGATCCGCATTCGCGAAGGCGATGAATGGAAGACCGCATTTAAAACTCACCAAGGGCAGTTCAAATACCTGGTGATGCCATTTGGGCTCACCAATGCCCCCACAGTCGTTCAACGGTTAATGAACGACGTCCTTCGCAACATGTTTTATCAATTTGTTTTTGTCTACTTGGATGATATTTTTCCTGCTCACCAGAGGAACATGAAGCCCGCGTCAGAGACGTCCTGCAGCGGCTCCTAGAGAACCAGCTCTGTGTCAAGGCCAAGACGTGTGAGTTCTCCACAACATCTACCACCTTCTTGGGCTTCATAGTAGCTGAAGGGAGACTGATTGCCAACCCGGCCAAGGTGAGGGCAGTGCTCGATTGGCCAACACCCCACTCCTGTAGGGAGCTTCAACACTTCCTTGGGTTTGCGAATTTTTATCGCAGGTTCATCAGGAATTATAGTGGGGTGGCACAGCCCTTAATGCAGCTGACTTCCATTAAGGTCCCCTTTCACTGGACCGTGGCAGCTGAACAGGCGTTTATAAAATTAAAGCACCTGTTCACAGAAACACCAATCTTGGCTCAGGTCGACACACAGCTCCAATTCGTCCTCAAGGTGGACGCGTCTGATTTGTTGGGTAGGCACTGTACTGTCACAGCACACACACTCTGATCAGAAGCTCCGCCCGTGCGGGTATTTCTCTCGTCGACTTACGCTGGCCGAGAGGAATGATGATGTAGGGTACAGAGAGCTGCTTGCCATTAAATTGGTTTTGGAGGAATGGAGGCATTGGCTAGAGGGGGCTATTTACCCCATTGTCGTGTGGACCGATCACAAAAACCTTGAGTATTTGTGATCAGCCCACCGACTTAACACCAAGAAGGCTCGTTGGGCCTGTTTTTTCAGAGGTTCAACTTTTCCATCACATACAGGCCTGGCGCTTGGAACACCAAACCAGACACGCTATCGCGCCAGTTTGATTCCAAGGAGGTAATGCCTCCCCAAAAAAACCATCATACCGCCTTCTGGTGTCCTCGGAGCCCTTACTTGGGATATCGAGCGGAGGGTCCGCCAGGCCCAGTCCCAGGAGCCTGTGCCAGTAGGGTGCCCCCGGAACCATCTGGATGTCCCGGCTGCCCTCCGCAGCGATGTCATCCAGTGGGCCCACACTAGTTGCTTCGCTTACCATCCTGGTATCACTTGAACTGTGGACTTCGTCTGGCGAGTGTTCTGGTGGCCCATGCCACCAAATCGGACTCCTCTCCCCCATCAGGCCTCCTCCATCCCCTCCCCACCCCTGGTCGTCCGTCGTCCCACATTGCCATGGATTTCATCACCGGACTTCCCCCCTCCCGTGGCAAGACCGTAGTGGATCGCCTCTCCAAGGCTGTGCATCTGATTGCCCTCCCAAAGCTCCCCTCAGCCTTGGAGATGGCGGTTCTCCTCACCGACCACGTGATCAGTATCCACGGCATCCCCATGGATATTGTGTCTGACCGGGGTCCACAATTCACATCCCAGGTCTGGAGGGATTTTGCTGGATGCTGGCCACCACAGTGAGTCTCTCCTCGGGGAATCATCCACAGAGTAATGGGCAGGAGAAGAGTGCCAAATAATCCTTGGGGGCCACCCTGCGGTGCGTAGCAGCCGATAACCCATCCTCCTGGAGCTCACACCTGACCTGGGTGGAATATTCACTCAACTCGGCCACCTCCACAGCCACCGGACTCACCCCGTTCGAGGCATCCCTAGGATACACACAGCCTCTCCTTCCCATGGCTGAGAGGGAAGTCACAGTTCCATCCGTGGGGGTCCATGCCCGTCGCTGCCGGCGTGTCTGGAGAGCTACCCGGGCTGCCCTCGTCTGCTCCATGGAACACACACGGGCCAAAGCTGACAGGAAGCGGGTGCCCGCGCCCAAGTACATCGTGGGTCAGCAGGTCTGGTTAGCGGCGAGCCAGATCCCGCTCAAGGAAAAATCCAAGAAGCCGTCACCCCGCTTCCTGGGGCCCTATATTATCTCTCGGGTGGTCAACGACGCGTCGGTACAGCTCAAATTGCCACCGACCCTGCGGGTGACCCCGACTTTCCACATCTATCACATTAAGCCTCTCTCGGTCAGCCCTCTCTGCCCCCCCCCCCGAAGCCGCCTCCTCCTCCCTGGATCATCGACGGTCACCCCACCTACATGGTCTGCCGGATCCTGGATGTTCGTTGTCATGGCCGGGGTCAGCAGTACCTGGTGGACTGGGAGGACTACAGTCCAGAGGAACGCTCCTGGATTCCCTCTGCTTGGGTCCTGGATAAGGAAATGCTCTGGGCCTTCCACCAAGCTCATCTGAAGAAGCTCTCTGGACCACCAGGAGGCGCTCCTTGAAGGGGGGCCTGTCATGGGCAGCGAGAGCGCGCCCCTCCCGTCCCATCTCACTTTGATTAATTCATCACTGCGCTTGAGGTAGAAAACGCACCTGCACCTGCTCATCAGCCAGCATACTTAAGGAGGCTCTCTCCGCACATTCAACGCTGGCTCATCTGGGTATACTGCTCATTTAAGCAGACAAGCAAGTATAATTTGACAAGTTTAGACACGCTGTCTTACCTTGTTTCTCCTCTCTCCTCAGGTTGCTGCCACCATGCAGGTGTGTCTCCAGGACTGCGCGCGCTCTCCTGCCACATCTCACTAATCCCTCAGGTTTCTATTTCCACCCGGTCAGGCACCACCAGCTCATCTCCCCCCACACCCTACTTGTTCACCTATTCTATGCTGGGTCCCTGCTGGTTCTCCCTGGATTCCCAAGTAAGTGGCAATTTGGCTCGCCCATTTCCCCTTACTCCATTCCTCCGCTCACAGCTCTTCTCTCCACAGGGTGGTTCCTCTGGTGAGTGACTGTTTCCTCAGCTGTGCGTTTGTGTTTTGCAATTTAATAAACTTTCAAACATGCCCCTTTGTGTGGTTACTTCCTGTGCTGTTGCATCGTGCACATGAGCTGTTAAGCTTAATTAACCATGACAAGGAACTCTTGCCTGGAACAACCAAAAGAAGCATGGGACACACACCGGTTGCATACAGAGAATTAATGTGGACACACACATAAGATAACAGAGTAACAAAAAGGAACTTACGTCTGTTCGTTGAGAGAAGGGTGCTGCGCCGGTCAAGGAGGAATTACAACAAATGAGGGCAGGTGTGGGTAACAGGAGTAATTAAACCAAAATGATGACAGCTGTGCTAGACCGCAAACTTGAGCTAGTACAGGAAGTAAACAAAACTCACTGTCAAAATAAAAGCACACAGGATATGACAAAAGGTAGACTGGAGGAAAAGGGGAGGGGAGGCTCATGTCTAACAGAAAATAATATTCTTTCATAAACGGAACAACTGGCAAACCTAAATCACAAAACATCCAAACCCAAACATGAAGTCAAATAATAACACTGAGGCGAGAAAATACAGAAAATAATCAGGAAAGAACTGAAAGCAAGAGCACAGTGCGTACATCGTGCTCCACGTCATGACATGGAGTGTCATCAGCAGGTTGCAACAGAGATACAGAGAGACTGGAAGAGTCACAGAAAGGCATCGAAGTGGACATCCTTTGTTTGACCACATCCCATGCTGATGATCGCTTCATTGTGAACAGTGCCCTGTGGGACCGGATGATGAAGCCACTCAACTCCAGGCACATTTAACGGGGGTGAGAAGCACCCAAGTGTTACGTCAGACCATTCGAAACCATTTACATCAGCGTGGTCTGCGTACTAGACAACCTGCAAGGGTACCTGACCACCCCACCAGGCACAGCCATCATCGTCTTGCCTGGGCCAGGGAGCATTTATGCTGGACAAGAGAGCAGTGGGCCTCAGTGCTGTTCTCTGATGAAAGTCGATTCACGCTGAGCAGAAATGATGACCGCCAGCAGTGTTGGAGACATCAAGGAGAGTGCTATGCATCAGCCACTCTTGTCACCAGACAAGCCTTTGGTGGTGGTGGTGGTGGTGTTACAGTCTGGGCAGGTGGGTCTAGTGACTAGACCCACCTACAAGGTGTAGGGCAGTTCTGTCAATACAGAACTGCCCTACACCTTGTGAATGGTACAGTGACAAGCCAATACTACCTGAATAACATCATTAATCCAGTCATTGTGCCCCTGCATGAACAACACAGGCCTAATTTCATCTTCATGGATGACAATGCTCCAACTCATCGAGGTCACATCATTAGGGAGCGGCTGCTGGAGGCTGGGGTACCTTAAATGGAGTGGCCTGGACTTTCTCCACACCTGAACACCATAGAAAACCTATGGGATCAGCAGAGTTGCCTTGAAGAGGCTCAAAACCTGCACCCCACAACCTCAATGACCTGAGGGCCGCCCTTCAAGAAGAGTGGAATGCCATGCCTTAGCAGACACTAACTGGACTTGTGAACAGCATGAGACGCTGATGTCAAGCTGTGATGGATACTTAAGGGCACATGACAAGTTACTGAGACACTGACATTTTTGTTGTGGTATACCCACCACTGTTGTTGGGTTTTGTTTCAATAAATTGTTTAAGATGAAGAAATCACCATTGTATGCTTCTGCTTAAATGCCCTACTTTCATGATATAATATCACTGTAGCGTGAACTTTTTACATTTTCCATAAATTTCACCCAAAAGCCAAATATCCCTAACTTTTTGTGAGTAGTGTATGTGTGAAATGACACAGGAAAAAAGTATTGAACGTTTTCACTGAAAATTATTTAATATTTCGTACAAAAACCTTTGTTAGTAATGACAGCTTCAAGACACCTCCTATATGGAGAAACTAGTCATATGCATTGCTCGGGTGTGATTTTGGCTCATTCTTCCACACAATCTACAAATCTTGAAGGTTCTGCAGGCCTCTTCAGTAAACTCTGATCAGTAGTTCTTTCCATAGATTTTCAAATGGTTTCAAGTCAGGTGATTGGCTGGGCACAGTTTTATTTTCTTCTCTGAAACCAATTGAGTTTCCTTGGCTGTGTGTTTGGGATCATTGTCTTGTTTAAATGTCCACCCTCGTTTCGTCTTCATCATCCTAGTAGATGGCAGCAGATTTTTTTTAATCAAGAATGTCTCAGTACATTTTCCCATTCATCCTTCCTTCAATTATATGAAGTTTGCCAGTAGCGTATGCTGGAAAACAGTCAGTAATCTTCAGGAAAAACCTCCTCAGTCAGTCAGTCAGAGCAGCGTCAGCTGAGTTGCATGCCTAGCGGTCCAGTCTTCACTTTCTAGCATACTGGTGGCAAGCTGGCCAGTGTTAGCCATCCCAGTGTCTCCCTTCAGAGTATCCACGAATGACGTTAATGGCCATCCTGGGTGGCGAAAGTCATGCGTCGATTCCCAGGTAGAATACCAGGTGGCCTGCTGGGAGCTCTTGGTGATGGTAACAGTGCCCCGCGAGGCCAAGTTTTCGCCAAGCCACCTTATCTGATATTCTGGGAAGGTGCCCATAGAGATCTTCATTGGGCACGTGGTCTTGCCAGTTTACATTGAGGATGGTACGAAGCTGTCAAATGACCTCTGAAGAGAGACGTTTAACGACCAGCACTCACTTCCGTATAGCAGTATGGATTCCACTGTTGCACAGAAGAATTTAATTTTTAGCTCTCTTGACATGTATGAGTGCCATATAGCTCACATGTGTAGTGGATTTATGGGTTTTATAGGTATTTTATTGTTGGTTCAAGTATTAATGTAAATACGAATGTGAGTAGGAATGAAGATTTATTTTCATTACACTCATATCCTCGTAGGGCACCAGTCCAGATAATGGACAATTTTTATTAACAATTCTTTATTTGTACCAATTATGAATCAGTCTAAAAAAAAAAACCTTGTGAGTTCTTGTCTGCTGATAATCAAGAAGATGGACATGAAACCAAACAATAACTCCCATATGCCTTTCAGTGGTTTAATAAGAATTGTCAGAATAGGTTAACATATGTGGATATCTTTAAAACAGAGAATTCAACATGTATTATGAGCATCGTAGACTGTTATTGAGCTACTGAGTGTTGTCACCATGGGTTGAGATGCCGTCTCGGCACTCAGCCCATGTTTTCCCTCATCCCTGCTTCCCATTGAGCAGCGTCTCAGCTGGCCCCCAGCTGGCAGCATTATGGACGGCTGGGGCCAATTAGTCTTCATCAGCTGGGGCGCTGCCAATGAGGATAAATAGGAGCAGCCTCGATGACTCGGGGCTGCGACATAAACACATTGCTAAGCTGAAGCCCCTTCGTCTGGTGTCAGCTTATACTCCTCTTGCAGCATTCCTGTGTTTGTATCCCGCTGTGAGTATGTACGTCTTGCTACCCCCACGTCCGGTACGAGCTGCTTACCTCTGCGCTGTGCAACCTGTGAGTGTACGTCTGCATGAGTATCTGTGCTCTCCTCATCCCTTCCCCTTTACCCTGAATAAAATATCACGACTCACTGGCTTGCCCCTGGCTCTGATTGCCCGGCTCCCTAGAGCCAGATATGACAGTATGTCGCAGCCAGAAGAGTTGCCGGCGGCCGTGAGTCGCCGTGGAAATGTACCTTTCTGTCCGGGTGTCAGCGCTGCTAGCATGCCGTTTCCCAGGAGTCACATCCGGCGCCAGGGCGACGAGCTGAGGTCCATCTCGGAGGCTGTCGACGGGACGTTCTTCACCCTGCACGACGCCTCCAACGCGAGACGCTGGCATCCGGGCCGTGCTGAGGAACTCCTGGACTGTCACCCTCACTCTCTGTACCATCTGGAGGACAGTGCCAGGATAGACGCTGCAGGTACACAGCGAGAGAAGCTCCACGGGGTGGATGGAAATCCCGGCAGGGAGTCGAAGTGGGCGACGTCTTTCCCCGCTTCGGAGTCCCGTTCCTGCCGCCATTCCAGTCCGGGAGTTCGCGCCAACCAGAGGACTTCCCCCGACCTGCGCCACGTCACTCGGGATTCCCTTCAAGGAGCCGCAGCTGACAGCAGTTATGTCCGGGGTCGAGTGGCTGTCGCGAGCTCTACTGTGTTTCCTGTCACCACCTTCAGGCATGTGGCGGCGGCAGTGAGATTGATGGTGAGGACTTCAGGGCTACGAAGCTTTCCCGTGCTCGACGCCTTCCTCGTCTCGATCTCCGATCTGGAGCGGCGAATCCTGGGTTTCCCCCTCGCTTCGTCCCCTGGGAGTAGTCGTCATCACATCGCCGAGTCACCTCTGCACGAACCTCGTCCGGACCCAGTTCTGGGTCATCGTCAGGACCGTTCCTCCCACGCAGCTGTCATCCCTTCGCCTCGTCAGTGTGGAGATTCTACAGCCTCGTCCCCTGAGCCTCGTTCCCCCGCTGTCATTCCTGGACATTCGGGCTGGCTCACCCCGGCTGTTTCCCCCTCCTCCTCGACGCGCTTCCTGACTGCTGTGTGTGCCTGGAATCCTGGCCTGGTGAGCTCTCTGCTGGAGACAACGCGAGCGACCCTCAGACGAATTCCCGGGGGGTCCTCCGTTATCGCCGGGCGGGGAGAGGAAGAAGCAGATTCCACTACAGCAGGCGATACTCAACCTCCAGGGGGCAGGCAAGTCATTGTTTTTTCACACCTGCTTAATGATTTGCTCTGTCACATCCCTGGAGGAGAAGTTCAGAGTTCGCAGCTCCCTGAACTCTCCCCACCTGCTGTAACCTGTATGCCTAATCCCGCATCCTCTGTGTCTCTCTCCGCCGAGCGGTCCCCGGCTCCGGGTCAACGTGGTGGGATATGGAGAGGGCCTGTGGTTCCGCAGCTACATTGCGGACGGAGGAGGGGGACTGACTGCTGCGTGGAGTCTACGCCGACGATTGAGCGTCCCCGGGTCTCCACGGAGGAGCGGTTCGGTCCGGCGGGACGAGATTCTTCTGGCTTCACGCCGAGTGGATCGTCGGCGGGGTTACCTGAGCTGGAGGAATCTCAAGCTGCGCTGACCATCGTGCTGGCTGCGGGGCCCGACGCGGCTAGATGGGAGCCTGACAACGACCTCCTGACGACGGATCCTGGATCTTCGCAGTCCTGGACGGCGTCAGAACCCGAGATCAGGCGAGTGCTCTCCTTTCTTTTCTCTCTTTTTATCCCCGAGCACTTCAGCCTATCTCCAGGGGAGACGAGCCGGGTGCAGCCGTCCGCTGCGTCTGAGCTCGTCTCGCCGGGTTCTGGCGCTGCCGGTGATCCTGATCCCGGTTCTGTTTTCTCTTCTGAGCCTTCTTCCAGGGTCACCGGCAAGGAGTTGCTGTTCCTCGTGGTGCTGGAGGGTCCGGGTTCAACGTTGGAGGTCGGTTCTGGTGCAGTATTCAACGTGGGTTCGCCCGAGACCCGGTCGGGGTCCAACGTGGGTTCGCCTGAGGCCCGATCGGGGTCCGACGTGGGTGCTGCCCCAGTATTGTCCAGGTCCGGTGAGGAGGTGGCCGTTTTCCTGCGGCCTGACGCCCGCCGCCCTCGTCATCGGCTCTCCCCTGAGCCTCTTCCACCGGGATCCGCTCTGATCCTTCGCCCGTCTCAACGGTCCTGGTGGTTGAGTGATGCGGGTCGACGACCCGACCCACAGAACTTTCGGTTCGGTGATCTGGTTCCCCCCACTGGTCTGTGTTTCCCTCTGGGCAGCCTGGTTCGGCTGCCGGTGGACTGGATTCCTGGGATCTGGGTCCAGAGTTCGCCGTCCGAACACTTCTCTTTCCCTGATTCGCCAGCTGGACAATGGGCGGGGAGATCTCCGGAGCCATCTCGGCCATTTTTGGACTCTGCCTGCCATTCACCTCGGGTGTCACTTTTTTCTTTTGTTATTAAGGTCACTCGGGTGTAATGTGTTGTCCTGTTGGTGGATTCGTTTTTATAGTGCTGTGTTTTCCATCGCTCATGCTCAGCATTTTACTTTTTGTGCCATGTTTTTAGCCTCGTTTTTTGTATTGTAGAGTTATGTTTTGTTTTCCGTAACACCATGCTCTGCAATTATCCATTTATTCCAGTCACTTTCATTTCTTTAGGTGACTGGGTATTTATATATTCGTGTGTGGGTTTTTCTTTGCCTGCACTCAGTATTTCTTTTTTGTCCTGTTGGTTCATTATAGAGTCATGTGCCTTGTTTTCCGTAACACCATGCTCTATAATTGTCATTTGTTCCAGTCACCCTCACTTTTCTTGGTGACTGTGTGTGTATGTACTTAAATTAGCGCTGTGTATAGGTTCCCCTTTATTTAACCGTACTCAGCATTTTTTGCCCTGTACCTTTTTGGTGGTTCTTTTTTCCTTGCTCCGGGTCACGCATGGTTGGTACTCTCTGGGTAGTATGTAACCGGCGTGCTGACCCAGTTCTTCTCCCCATCTGTACCTGGGTTAATTATTCTGTTTTGTCAGTATTGTATTTGGGTTTTTCTTTCCCGCTACCCTACATTGCCCCATTGGTGTTGTCCTTCCCTTGGCTTCTTCCCCTCCGGTCCGCCTCCCTTCCTCCCACCCTAGGTGGGGGGGGGGGGGGGGCTGGGATGTTCCTGGTCGTTCAGGAGCCCGACCTTGAGGGAGGGGCTCTGTCACCATGGGTTGAGATGCCGTCTCGGCACTCAGCCCATGTTTTCCCTCATCCCTGCTTCCCATTGAGCAGCGTCTCAGCTGCCCCCCAGCTGGCAGCATTATGGACGGCTGGGGCCAATTAGTCTTCATCAGCTGGGGCGCTGCCAATGAGGATAAATAGGAGCAGCCTCGATGACTCGGGGCTGCGACATAAACACATTGCTAAGCTGAAGCCCCTTCGTCTGGTGTCAGCTTATACTCCTCTTGCAGCATTCCTGTGTTTGTATCCCGCTGTGAGTATGTACGTCTTGCTACCCCCACGTCCGGTACGAGCTGCTTACCTCTGCGCTGTGCAACCTGTGAGTGTACGTCTGCATGAGTATCTGTGCTCTCCTCATCCCTTCCCCTTTACCCTGAATAAAATATCACGACTCACTGGCTTGCCCCTGGCTCTGATTGCCCGGCTCCCTAGAGCCGGATATGACAAGTGTAACCTGTGGATCAAACATTTTTGGACCCAAATAAAGCATAGTTTAACTTAAGATAAGATAAGATAAGATAAGATAAGCCTTTATTAGTCCCACAATGGGGAAATTCCAGGATTGTAACAGCACAGGGATAGCAACACTTAGAGCAATAATTAAGAAGATACGGAAGATATAAATAAGAGCAGTGGATATACATACATACACATCAATATATAAATATATATTGTGGCCACACATATGTGACCTACTTTGTGACTGATGTAAGGCCTCACATTTTAGATAAGAACAAAGACAGAGTTTCCTTGGAGATAACAGGAAGCTGTGAAGGTGTTAGCTTTGGTATGCAGGGCCTGAGACTGTGGGGGTGATATTAGAGGATTAAAGAGGAGATGCATTGTTACTGGCGATTATAATGCAATGTGACTTGTGATGCAATGTGACTTGTGAACTGTGAGAGTCCTGGTATTTAAGGACGAGAGTTTCCTGTAATGTCCCTTTCTTCTTTGAGATGTTGGCGAATGTGAATAAAGCTGCTTTGAGAGAAATCTGTCTCATCATTTGCACATTCCCACAATATACAAAGTGCGGCGCATTGTAGTGAGATGGAATAAACAGCATAACCGTCTACTTAGTTATCCTACACAGTATGAATATGTACCCATACACATTGTCACCCTCTATAGCGACCGATACTGTCCTAGTTGTATATACTGGAGGGGACCATTGTGTAAGTCTATTGTGTCTTTTGCATTCAGTACTATTAAGTCGTCACATTTTTTTGCTATCTCTGCGAGCAGCCCTGCTTAGGTTATACAGTCTGACTGCCGTAGGTAGGAAGGACCTGCGAAACCTCTCGGTTGCGCACCTAGGATGATGTAGTCTGCTGCTAAATGAACTTCTCAGTGCATTCAGTATGTCCTGCATAGGGTGGGACTTGGACTCCAGCAGAGATGACAGTTTAGCCACCATCCTTCTCTCTCCTATCTCCTCCACTGGGTCAGGGCGCTGCCCCAGGACAGAGCTAGCTTTCTTGATCAGTTTCTACTTAGTTATCCTACATAGTATGAATATGTACCCATACACATTGTCACCCTCTGTAGCGACCGATACTGTCCTAGTTGTATATACTGGAGGGGACCATTGTGTAAGTCTATTGTGTCTTTTGCATTCAGTACTATTAAGTCGTCACATTTTTTTGCTATCTCTGCGAGCAGCCCTGCTTAGGTTATACAGTCTGACTGCCGTAGGTAGGAAGGACCTGCGAAACCTCTCGGTTGCGCACCTAGGATGATGTAGTCTGCTGCTAAATGAACTTCTCAGTGCATTCAGTATGTCCTGCATAGGGTGGGACTTGGACTCCAGCAGAGATGACAGTTTAGCCACCATCCTTCTCTCTCCTATCTCCTCCACTGGGTCAGGGCGCTGCCCCAGGACAGAGCTAGCTTTCTTGATCAGTTTGTACAGTCTCTTCCTATCGGCTGCTGTAATGCCACTGCCCCAGCAGACCATTCCAAAAGTGATGGCTGATGCCACCACCGTGTCGTAGAATGTCTTCAGCAGCGCCCCTTGTACACCAAAAGACCTGAGTCTCCTCAGTAGGAACAGCCTGCGCTGTCCTTTCTTGTAGAGTGCGTCGGTATTGTGTGACCAGTCCAGTTTATTGTTCAGATGAATACCCAGGTACTTGTAGGATGTCACCATCTCAATGTCTGTTCCCTGTATGTTTACTCGTGCTGTGAGGGGTTGTCCTTGCCTGCGGCAGTCCACCACCAGCTCCTTAGTTTTTCTCGCGTTGATCTGGAGGCAGTTCCTATGGCACCAGTCCACGAAGTCCTGGATAAGTCCTCTGTACTCAGCTTCATCTCCATTGGAGATGAGGCCGACGATTGCAGAGTCGTCAGAGAACTTCTGTAGATGGCAGTGTGTTATGTTGTGTGAGAAGTCCGCAGTATAAAGGGTAAACAGGAAGGGAGCCAAAACCGTTCCCTGGGGGGGCCCCGTGCTACGGATGATCGTGTCGGACACACAGTCCCGGGTTCTCACAAACTGTGGCCGGTTAGTGAGGTAGTCCAGGATCCATGATGACAGGTGCTGGTCCACCCCTGCGCACAGCAGCTTGTCCTTCAGGATCATCGGTTGGATGGTGTTGAAAGCACTGGAGCTTGAACTTGGCGATATACTGGAAATTGGAAAACCATAAAATAGCATTGGTTAAGAAAAGTGGATGTAATCTTATGAATAAAATGATGTAAACTATTTATAAAAACAGAAAATTGGTGTTACTCTGAAAAGAACGTCAGTTAATGAAAGGACAAAATGCATTTTGAAATTCTGATGGGGTTTTTCATGAAATTAAGTTTAAAGAACTTATACCAGGAATATTCTGAAGAATTACGTTTAAATTAAACAACTGACCATCAGCCAAGCAGAATCATTGTGCCCCAGTAGGTAGCAGACAGTCCACTGGATTCTGTTTCTCTTGTGGGTTCTTTTGGAATACTGGCAGACAGGCTCCTTACCATGGTTATGGCCTACTCCTGAGATCACAGAGGGCTGGTTCTTCAGCTGGCTGGCTGTGGTCTTCTCTTATGCGCTGAAGAAGGAAATAGTTTATTGTACAAAGTCCCATCAGAAATTCAAACTGGGACAAGAATATGCCACAGATCCATTTCTTCCAATATACTGTATTGTGGCAGGAATTAGTTGGTTTAAGCTTAAAAAAAAATCAAACAAAATCTTCTTGCAAGGTAATTTAAAGAAAAAGATTAAAATAAGAAAAGGTGAACTTTAAAGAAAAGAAAAAAAATTTCACAGCGCATGACAGGCTCTGGGTGTCATGAACTGAGTTTAGAACTTTCTCCCAAACTCAGTTTCATGGCCTTTCTGTCTTTATATTTATCTGTTGTATTTTTTGTGCCCTTCTGAGTTGTCACTACGTACTATTTGACTGTTTAGGTTTCAGGTTGTTTTGATTATCTCTTGTTTTATTTCTAGTTATTTTCTGGTCTGTGTCTGGTTTTGTTTATATTTTATTTTGTGGGTTGACAGCCGTCAGGTTGCGCTTCCGGGTTCGCATTGTGCTGCCTGTCAGCTGCCAGCTCCTCCACCCTCTCAGTACATCCAAGCTGATTCCAGTCTCCAATTGTTATTCCCCTCTCCTACTCAGGTTATCCGGCACCGGTTATCACTTATGTTATTGTCTCACTTATTATTTAAGCTCAGGCTGTTCACTCTGTTTTTCCGTTCCATTAAGTTTGTTCTGCCATCTCCTCCACCAGAGCACAGTCTGCTTTGGTGAATTCTCACTGTAAGTAAACCCCAGCGCTTACCAGTTGGTATGTTGGAGTGCTTTGTGGTATTCTTTGTTCTTTTCTCACTCACCAGTCAGTTTGGGAGCACTCTGTGTTTATTCCTTATTTTTGCTCACTCAGCTGTCAGTTTGGGAGCGCTCTGTGTTTATTCCTTTTTTTTTTTTTTTTTTTTTTTGCTTGCTCGCCAGTCAGTTTGGGAGCACTCTGTGTTTATTCCTTATTTTGCTCGCCAGTTCGCATGTGAAGCACTTTGTGTTTATTTTTGATTAAAACGCACAACACTATCCAGCGCATGGGTTTGTTCTTTCTGAGGAACCCATGACACTGGGCCTTACTTGGAACGCCCCAAAACTGAAACAAAGGAAAGTTTTATTCGGGTGTGGCAGAATCTCACTAAATTTCATAGAACTGAGCTGAACCAATTACATTTGAGCTTCTTTGTGTGACAGAAGTCATAAAATCAACCTAAAAAGGAGATGGAGTGAAGTCTGGAACTGTATTGGTCAGTTAAAGTCTAGCTATGGCCTCCCAAAGAGCAGAGAGAGAGAGAGATTTGATATGAAGAGTGAAATCCTCCTAAAACATATGTTGCTGAAAAAAGTATAAATTCCTTAAACTTTAGTGACTAAGATATTCTACTCAATAATAAGGGAACATACAATGTCTCTATATTGTAACTGTAATTAATTTGTGATAGTAAGCATGCAAAAATCAATTTCTTCCTGAAATAAAGCAACACATATTAAATCATATCAAGAAAAACATTTCACCACCATTGTCCATCCCAGAGTTCAGCCATGTCTTCAGTAGCGGATACTGTCTTGAGAGAAAGAATATGAATTAATTTATTTGTCCATAATGCATAACTTCCACTGCAAAGAGAAAAAAAAAATAAATATTCCTGATTCGTCCACCAGATGGCACTGTGAAACTGTCTGGTTGTTTACTGGAGGATCTTGACTCACAAGTCTGGATTATATCAACCATAAATCTGATGATTTGAGGCATTCCTTCCTGGAGAAGGGATTAACTTCCACTTTATGGCCAACAGATAAGATAAGATAAGATAAGCCTTTATTAGTCCCACAACGGGGAAATTCCAAGATTGCAACAGCACAGGGATAGCAACACTCAGAGCAACAATCAGAAGGCAAGAAAAAAAAAACAAAAAAAAACATGCAAGCAAGAGCAGCTAATATACATATGTACATATTACTATAAAATATATATATATACACACACACACACAGACACACAGATAGTGTTACAGCTTTGGTCCTTGGGTGAGAAAAGCAGTTCATGACCAGAATTTTGAGTTGAAGCAATTTTTCTTTAGCAAAGAATGATTTTATAAATTGGAACCCAAGGTCAACGCTACACGTTATTGAGAGCACCCCACATGAGTGCCTTGCGTACCTTCATATCATGACTAGTACAGCCTCTCGGATCCTACTGGAGTGGTGACCTAGTAGTAGAGCATCCGCCCCACAGCCGGGAGGTCGTGGGTTCAAGCCCCTGCCGGGTCATACCAGAGACCATATAAAAATGGTACTTCCCACCTTCTAGCTTCATGCACAGCATAATAGAATAGGGAAGGAAAAAGTTGTTTGTGGCAGCACCTTGCATGGCACCGGCCCCTCTGATTCTAAATGTGATTAACATTGTAGATAGGAGAAACATAATTTCGTTCTACTGTACATGATTGGTTGTATGGACTGAATGGCAATAAAGTTGGCTTCTTCTCTCCAGGAGCCAAGGTACTTGAAGTTAGACAAGATAAGATAAGATAAACTTTATTGTCCCTCAAGGGGAAATTTGTCTTGGGCTTGACACCCGTGCTGCAACCACACAATCCATACATACACAATGGATGTAGTACATAATAAATGAAATAAAACCCAATAAATAATACAAGTACATACATACATAAATATATAACAGCAGTCATTAAGAACAGGAGTTATAAGTGTCCCTGACTTATTTATCTGAGATTAAAAGTTTTACTGACGTTGGGATAAATGAGTTCTTGTATCTATTGAACCTGCACTTGGGGACTCTGTATCTCCTCGCCGAGGGCAGCCACACATATTCACTGTTTAGTACATGGCTCATGTCACTGATTATTTTTTGAGCTTGTCTACAGGCTGCCTGATCGTGTAAGATCTGCATGGGTACTCTTTAACTCCAATAATTTTCCATGCTGTATGAATTAAATGCAACACTCTGTTCTTTAGTTTCACAGAGAGGTTGCCAAACCAATGTCATGCGGTGACCCTCGCGGGTCACCATAAGACGCCAAGAGTCCACCGATGAGTTTTGCAATGATGGTGATTTATTTACCAGACACAAGACACACATACAATACAATGACTGTGGCGAAGATACACTGAACATAGAGCTTGGGACCGTAAGGCTAACCCCAGCCACTTACGGTCTAAAACATGACATGACATGAACGAGCAAAAGCACGAGAATATACACACGAACCTGGCAAGACCAGAACGATGAATGTCTGAGGTTTAGACAATGTCTGACGATACTCCTGCAATCTAACTGCCGTCAGCGCCTGCCTAATAAAGCCGAACGTTAACGAGCAGTAATGACAGACAGCTGACCGACTTTGACAGACGGAAACCCCACCAAGCGTTTTCACAATAAGAGCCCGGTGAAGCCAGAATATAACCCACAGTTGTCAAAGCCGGCAGTGAGCTATATGTAGCCCGCGCGTGGACAAGGCCGGCGCTCTGGTCATAACAGTGCTCTCTCTCCGAGGGCGGGCTTCCAGAACGTCCATAGACCACCCTGCCCCCCCCACCTCCAAGGTGGGCGGCTGGGGGCAGGTCCGGAGGGAGAGAGAGACCAAACCCAGAATCAGTACAATAAGCACACAATCAAGACCAGGCAAGGGAAAAAAAAACCTAACACAGCACAATGACAAAAAAATATACCAAATACTCAAATCAGATTAAATGCCCAAATAACAATTACAGCAAACAGCACAGGACAGCAAGAGAAAATTAAATCTTTGCCCACATGTTTCAAAGAAAATGGCTTCTCACCTGTGTGAATGCTCAAGTGAATTTTCAAAATAACTATGTACAAAAAACAGAACAATTACTGGCTCACCCCAACTGCACACAGAACAAAATAAGGCAACTGCAGGACATAACCACAAATACCCACAGATACCCAAATAACCATTACAAAAACACACAGGATAACGAGAAAAAAAACAAAACAATTACTGGGACAGATCATCACCAGAAAATGACCACTACCCCCCGACAGTTTATGCCGACCAGCGGAGACCAGGCGCTACAGGAACAGTTTAGGTGGTCTCCCCGCGTCCAACGGCCGACGGGTGGTCATGGGAGGCAGGACATGACTGGGCGGCTCACCACAGTCCAAAGCCCAGCACGTCCGCTCCTCTGGTGGCCGAACCAGGTCGCCCAGCAAAACACATAACACATAACACGGCGAAGCAGTTCCTCAGGCGGCCGACCAGCGTCCCTCAGCCACCAGTACCGGGGGAAAACAGCCCGCAGTGGCCTCCCTGGCGGAGACAAAACTCGGGAGAGCCAGGGCGAGTGAAAAGGAACCCCCACGGCCCCTGGCGATGATGCGCAGGGGCGATGACTCAGTAGAGGGACTGGAAGGCAAAGATGAGCCCGTACTCCGTCCGACAGCGAAGGGTCTGCAGCTCCTCCACCGTCCGCGGACCACACCAGCGCTGCACCTCCGCTGGACCCCCGATTGAGACCTGGCTGCACCCACGTTGGACCCCGATTGGGCCTCTGGCACACCCACGTCGGACCCCGATTGGGCCAAAGCCGCTCCCGCGATGGACCCCGATTGGGTCTCGGGCGCACCCCCGTCGGAACCTGACTGGGTCGGTGCAGCTCCGCTGACGATCTCCACCCCCGAACCTGGAACCTCCAAATCAGTGACCCCAACTGGCTCCATGCTGGAGACACTGCAACGAAGCTCACACACAACAAGAAAACCGGGATCAGTATCACCGGTAGCAACAGAACCCAGCGAGACGAGCTCGGGCGCAGCAGGCGGCTGCTCCTCACTCGCCTCCCCGAGAGGCAGGCACAGATGCTCCGAAACAGAGGACAGAGACACAAGAGGGAGCACTTGCCTGCACTCGGGTTCTGTTGCCACCCAGGACTCCGTCGATCCAGGTTCAGGGCGGCGACTCTCGTCCGCAGGCTCCAACTCAGCTGCGTCGGGCTCCGCAGCTGGCAAGATAACGTCTGCAGCCTGAGGTTCCTCCGGCGCTGATGTCCACGCCGATGACCCGTATGGCGTGGGGGCAGGGGACACTCAACCCGCTGACTCAGACCGTTCCGGCGAGGAAACCCGGGGACGCTTCTCCGTCAGCACAGGTTCCGGGCCGCAGTCTGCTCTCCTCCTCTGTCCACGACGTGGCTGCTGGGCTGGATCCAGGCTTTCCAGCCGCGCGGGCCCCCTCCTCCTCCCGCGACTCTACGTCGCGGACCACTCGGCAGGGGAAGACACAGAGGCAGCAGGTTTAGGAATAACTGTTACAGCAGGTGGCGGAAGCTCGGGGGGCTGCGAACCCCGAACTCCGGCCCCAGGAGTCAGACAAGGCAGATCATAATAATGGTGGGAAGAAATAACTTGCACTTGCCTGTCTCCTGGAGAGAAGATGGTGCCTGCTGCAGCGGGTGGAGTTCTCCTTTTATCCCTCCGGGAGAAAACAGCATGCTCCTTGGGGCCACGAGGAGGAGCCACTCGGGATGGATTGCTGACAGGCCTCGCCGAAGCACGACTCACAGTACTCCCAGCCGCAGGGGGTGACGTCAAAGAGGAGGACATGGCAGTCGGGGCGACGCGGGTACGAGGAGCTGACAGCGCAGCTGGAACAGATGACCCGTGGGCGGCGACTGCGGGGATTCCCTTCTGTCGTGACATGAATGATGCTGCCAACAGGTAGGCTGGGTCCCTCCAACGACCCGGAGCTGGATCTGGACGGGATTCTCGTTGGGGCTTGGTAGGAGCATGGCTATGGGGCCTACTGGCCGATGGAGTGGCGAAGGGCCCAGGAACACATGACGCTGGGACTGGGCAGGCGACAGGTACTGGATTCCGATCCACAGGTCCCCTGCCGGGCTTTCCCTCCAGCCGATGGATCTCCACTCTCGCCAGGGACGCTGTCCTCGCGGGAGGTGGAGGGGTTTCCTGGAGCACCTTCTCCCTCAATGTGCGCTGTGCAAAAATCCATGATAACCTCTTTCTCCCTTCCGGAATATAGGTAAGATGGTAACGGTGCACGGCCCGCTGGGCGAGGTCTAAGTGATAACCAGCCGCTTTAGTGGGCATGAGACGGGCGGCTTCCGCCAGATAGCCGTCAATCTCCTCCAGCCACTCCGGGCAGTAATCACACTCGCTGGCGGACATCTCCCTACCAAGTCCAACTACAGGAGAAAAAACTCCACACAATGGCAAAACTCACGGAAGAAAAGCGTCTCGGTGTGGCATCTCCGTTTAGACGTCTGTGGCAGGAGTATACTGTCATGCGGTGACCTTCGCGGGTCACCATAAGACGCCAAGAGTCCACCGATGAGTTTTGCAATGATGATGATTTATTTACCAGACACAAGACACACATACAAGACTATGACCTAAACATAGAGCTTGGGACCGTAAGGCTAACCTCAGCCACTTACGGTCTAAAACATGACATGACATGAACGAGCAAAAGCACGAAAATATACACACGAACCTGGCGAGACCAGAACGATGAATGTCTGACGAGGTTTAGACAATGTCTAATGATACTCCTGCAATCTAACTGCCATCAGTGCCCGCCTAATAAAGCCGAACGCTAACGAGCAGTAATGACAGACAGCTGACCGACTTTGACAGACGGAAACCCCACCGAGCGCCTTCACAATAAGAGCCCGGTGAAGCCAGAATATAACCCACAGCTGTCAAAGCCGGCAGCGAGCTATACGTAGCCCCAGCGCGGACAAGGCCGGCGCTCGGGTCATAAGATTCAAGATTCAAGATTCAAAGGTTTTATTGTCAATACTACCATACGTGCAAGACATACAGGAGAATTGAAATTTGACTTGACATTGAGCGCGCTCTATAAGCGCATCCCAAGGGCACCAGTCATAGAGGGTAAAGAAGGGAATGGGGGGGGGGGGTGACACAATGGGCAGAGAGAAAAAAGCATTGTTAATCAAAATAAAGCTCATTTTATGACCAAAATTGTGATTACATAGAAAAAAACTGTCCAATGCACAATTAGCAGACAATATAGATCACACAATAACAAAGCAGCGAGAGAGACAGTGTGTGTAGTCAGCATATGATCAGTATGATGCAGTGTGGATGTGTCAGTTGCTATTGAACAGCAGAGGGCACCCCCTGGCAACGGATGGATGTTATAATCATGTGTTCTACATAAGCATGTCCAGAGTCTATCTCTCCTCGTGCGTGCAGATGGCAGAGTTCTGTAGACACATGATAACGCTGTATCATGTGTCTTATCAGCTTGATAACAACCAAGCTGTAATGCTGTATCTAATACAGCTCTCCAACACAGCCTGGTAAAATATTAGCATAATCCTTTCATCAATGCCATGTATTCTTAATCTACACAAGAAATGCAGCCGCTGTTGTAGTCTACTACAGAGGTAATCAATATGTGTGCTCCAGGTTAATGAATTGTCAATAAATACTCCCAAATATTTATAGGAACTAACCTGTGTTATAGTGTGGTTGTGGATGACCACAGGCCTGTGGTTACCAACTTCCCGAGGGTCAAACACCATCTCCTTTGTTTTATCAGTATTCAAAATGAGATGACTGTCATCACACCAATTGACAAACCTCTGAATTTCTATAAAATAGCTTAACAGATCATGAGTCTTTTGAAGTAGTGATAAAATAGCAGTGTCATCAGAAAATTTAATAATTTGATTGCCTGGATAGACTCTTCTGCACTCATCAGTGTACAAGGTGAACAAAAATGGTGAACTAACACAGCCTTGGGGAGCTCCGGTGCTGAGGGTTCTGGATTTAGATAAAGTTCCATTTACACTAACTTGCTGTTTACGATAAGTTAAAAATGAGTGGTACCATTTAATAATGACAGGATGCACTTTAAAATCATTTAACCTCTTAATTAAAAGGTGTGGCTGCAGTGTGTTAAAAGCTGAACTAAAATCAACCAATAAAAGACGTGCATATGAGGTTGTCTCCTCCAAATGTTTAAACACAGAATGAGTTAAGGTTAGAATGGCATCCTCTGTACTTCTATTGTTTTTATAAGCAAACTGCAGAGGATCCAAAAGTCCTCCAAAATCAGTTTTCAGAATGTCAATGACAATCTTCTCGAGGCACTTCATTACCAGTGAGGTCAGTGCAACATGACAATAGTCATTATTCTCTTTGCAGCTTGCTTTTTTTGGTACAGGAATTATAATAGAGCTTTTCCAAATTACTGGGACAGAACACGTATCTAAAGGCTTCTGGTAGATGGGACTCCAGGCTTCTGCTAGCTCCTCACTACATGACTTCAGTAAGCGCCCAGAGATCCCATCTGGTCCAGATGCCATCCTGGGGCACATACGTGAGAAAAATCTTTCCACAACATGCTGGTCAACTATAATTTTTGCAGAGCCTAAAACTGATAAAGCATCCAGAGCAGCTTTTTGTTCATGAGAAAAATCTCTAGTCTCAAATCTGCAAAAGAAATTATTCAACTCGTTTGCCTTTTCTTCCTCATTCATTACATTAATGCAGGTTTCGGATGGAGTCATCTTTGTCATAACTATAACTGAGTCCCACAATTTCCTAGAACTTTTTCCTAGGCATTCAGATTCAAATTTCTTCCTCGTCTCATCTCTAGCTGTTCTTAGTTTGTAATTAATTTCTTTCTGTATATTTTTCACGCTTAACATGTCTCCATTCTTAAAAGCAATCTTTTTCTGTACTATGCACCGTTTTAATTCCTTGGAAATATAAGACTTATTATTGGGGTACATAGTGATTACTTTCTGAGGTAAAACATTTTCTTTACAGAATTTTATGTACTCAGTTATGCTATCTGTGGCCTCCTCCAACTCCAAGTTATGGAAGAGTCCCCAGTTGGTACAAGAAAAACAACCTCTCAAACTTTCTATACGTTCATTGTCCCATATGAAGTTTGTCTTTGTCTGTGGTTTGCTGCTTTTAAGCAAGGACTTGTAAGTTGTAAGTTGCTGACAAGACTAGAGTTAGAAGCATCCCGGGCATCATCACTTTGGTCTTCTGATCATTAATGGTGAGACCGATCTGAGCATTCCAACTCCACAAGTGACAATAATCTCTGTGCCTATAAGATGTTGTTTGATAGCAAAACAATGTCATCTGCATAATGTACTGTGGGGAAAATAACCCCACACCATCGCTCCTCCAAACATTGTGTGTACTAAAGACTTCAGTTTTGGTCTCATCTGGCCAGACTATATTCTCCCAGCATTTAACATCCATCCATCCATCCATTTTCAACCACTTTTGACTGTTTCTATTTGGGACGCCATTTCCGGGCTCGTGGTGTGCTCCGCTAGCTTGTCACGCATCAGCTCTTCCTCCAAATGGCCAAATGCACACATGCTAGCCAGGAAACGGAGCTTATGACATACTGCTGAACCATCTTGTCCACACGTTGACGGCGTTGGTTGAAAGCAATTCTTTGCAACATGATATTACGTGTGTCAGCAAAATGTCTCTCCATCAAGGCAACACAGTCCTCATATGTGTCTGCAGAGCCAAGAGAACGGAAAACACGTTGTCCCTCGTTGCCAAAGTTGTGAATTAGCACATCCTTTGCCTTTCATTGCTAGCATGGGCTAGGTCAGGGGTGGGCAGTGAGGGCCATTCCACTCCAGGCTTTTTGTTCCACTCAGTCTCTTCAGCAGGTGTTTGCTCTGATCAGCTTCAAGGATTGCTAATCATTGGAAACACCTGATAAAGGGACTGGGTGGAACAGAAAAACTGCAGTGGAATGGTCCTCCATGGCACATGATTGCCCACCCCTGGGCTAGGTTAATAGTGTCGATAAAGACTCATGCCAGCAGTACCAAGGAATAGGTGGTTCACCTGGGAGGGCAAGGAATGGCTTCAGAGGTGGCAATAAATTGTCCATTATCCTGGTCACCGTTGTCATGTCTGAAATAACATGCGGACAACAAACGTGAACTGAACTCTACTTGATATTTACTGTCCAACTGAATTACTGTATATACAGAGGGGTGGCGCTGTATCGCACCACTGCCCATTGGCTACGTGGTGATGTCACTTGCATGAACGTCCTCATGTCCAAACACTACGGTATGCATGTTGCATCCATAATTAGGCAAATAATGAGTAAGTGATAACTCAGTTTATGGAGCTTTATTAGAATATAAACTATCATACAAATAAGGCTTACGGCACTCACCTGCAGGCCAGGTGTCTTCCCAACGAAAGAGGACTAGCCCCTTCCACACAACTCCTTTATACTAGGAGTGGCGTCACCACCGGAAACCAGTAGTTAACCACCCCAGTATATTCCCCGTCCAACCCAGCCACCATCTTACTGTTACCAGCCTATTTACATATTCCCCCACCCCCTTCAAAAAATGTCAAGCATACGGGTAACCCACCCAAATTTGCTTCCCAACTCACTCTCTAAACATAAAATATGTACAAAAAGAAACAAACTGCCTATCCATTCATACAACCAAGGCTGGGGGACCGGGTAGACTGTCAGCACCCCCTACACGGCCAGGCGGGTTATTCTGCCACCAAACTAGAACAGTCCAACTTAAAAGAAAAGCCGTGTTTCTAAATAAAATAATCCCTTAGTGTCATGGCGGCCTCTGGGCCGTCATCTGTCTCATCAGTCCCAGCTGCGCACAGACCAACAGGTGCCAATCAGCGGCTGTTAAAAGCCAGTGTTGCTGACAGCCCGGCACGGAGTCGTCTGTCTTCCTCATCGGAGCATGAGCCAGAACTTCGTTCTCAAGTTCAGCCAAGAACGTCTCGTCAGGATCTGCCACGTAAGAAAACTATCTGCTATTCTACTCCTTGCCTTTACCACTGTGCACAGGTGGACCTCCCAGGCGGCGGACCAACTTCCCCAGCCGACGGGGCGTTGCCACCTCTATCATGTAGCTCCTCGCTACCACCACAGCTACGGGTACGTCTAACACCACAACTACAGGAACTGTTATTGTTACAGCTACAGGAGCTGTCATCGTCACAGTCACTGGTATCACCACCATCTCAGCTACAAGAACAATCATCATCACAGCAACAGGTGCATTCACCACCACAGCCACGAGCACATTCACCACCACGCTGCACGGCCGCTGGAAGTCAGCAGAACGTTACCTGTGGAACGCCCAAGTAAGCCTCACCATCCACAATTACTCGCTAGTGCTGAACAGCTGTAATTGTCTTCTGCTTGTGTGTTACAGGGTTGCCAGGTCACCATCCGGACTGCTCAGTTCCAGTGACCAAACTTCTATACTTGCACTCACACACGCACTACACTCTCTCACTTTACAATAAAAGAATAATTGTCTATATCTACTCGTGTCAGTGTCTGTCTCCTGGGTCCAGAACATGTCAGTACGACTCCGTCACGTTGACCCAGCGGACAGTACACTGCCGCGCAAACTGAACACAGCGCTCGGGTAGATATGTTATCACACCAGCAGACAGTAATTCTCAATCAACTGACCCAAATAAACAGTCGGCTGGATCGTCTGGAGGGACACCAGACGTTCTCCCCGACCGCAAGTGTTTCAGCCCCTGCAGGCTTAGCGTCAGGTCAAATTAACACCTCATCGACCCCTCGCCTCACCCCTGTTCCCACGCCGGCCCGGTTCAGCAGGAAACTCGGGGAAGCCCGAGGGTTCATTTTACAATGTGAATCAGTCTTTCTCCGCGTTCCGGGAGACTTCGCCATAGACTCAAGTAAGATTGGTTATATTATCAATTTGTTGGGGGGAAGAGCTTTAGATTGGGCATATTCCGTAATGGCTAAGCCAAGCTACCCCATGTTAACTTACCAGGAGTTTGTGGCGGAGTTCATGTCTGTGTTTGATCATTCAGATAGGGGTGAGGTGTTGACAGAACGGTTGTTGAGTCTGCAGCAGGGCAACAGATCAGCTGCTGATTACGCTATTGACTTCCGGGTCCTGGCCGCAGAGATTGGGTGGGGGGAGCCGTCACTTTGTGGTATCTTCCTTCGCAGTCTCAACGACGAGTTAAAGGATGAATTAGCGGCACGGGACAAACCGGACAACTTACGTGAATTAATTGCCCTTACTGTTAGCCTAGATAGTAGATTAAGGGAGCGGGCGGCCGAACGGCGAACTACTTCCTGTTCAGTTAAACCCCGCCCCCGCGTCACTAGCTCTCCTCTGCTCGCTCTACCCGCGTCAGAGGAATCCCCGGATCAAGAGGCTATGGTGATAGGGCAGTCTAAAGTGTCAGCGGCTGAGAGACAGCGCCGCAGGGATCTTGGCCTTTGTTTCTACTGTGGGAAAGAGTCACATGGGGTTTTGGAATGTCCCAGTCGGTTAAAAAGGGAAGGTCCGTGGATCGCAGTAGGGGGATTCACGGGCAAGAACTTAGAAAAACCTCTCACTAGTTGCTGCTTACCCATCAGATTGATCCACGCACATACAGAACACTCCACATTGGCATTAATAGACTCAGGAGCTGAGCAGAATTTTGTTTCCAGGGACCTGGCAACCCGGATGGGCCTCAGCTGTCAGACTGTGGATCCCCCTGTCAATTTCATCACCCTGTCCAAGGCGTCACTGACCACCGTTGCCTATCAGACGGCCCCAGTTTCTGTGATTGTGTCAGGTAACCACAGGGAGGTGATTAGGTTCCTGGTTCTGCCCGTCTCTTCCTCGCCCGTCATCCTGGGGTACCCCTGGCTTCGGCTGCATAATCCCACCATTGACTGGCAAGCGGGGAGTATTTCAGCGTGGAGTACATTCTGTTTGAGTGCCTGCCTCCAATCTGTGGCGTGCGCCCCATCTGTCAAGGTGCCTCCACCCTCTTCGTCACCACCGGACCTGTCCAAGGTACCAGAGGTTTACCATGACTTGGGGTTAGTTTTCAGCAAGTCTCGGGCGTTGTCTCTACCTCCCCATCGCCCTTACGACTGTGCAATAAATCTGAAGGCTGGGGCCCCTCTTCCTGCTAGCCGCCTGTACAGCCTATCAGCCCCGGGGCGCGAGGCTATGGACACTTACATCAAGGAATCCCTGGCCTCTGGAATCATCCGCCCGTCGTCTTCAGCTGTGGGTGCCGGTTTCTTCTTCGTTGGGAAGAAGGACGGCTCATTACGCCCCTGCATCGACTTCCGGGGCCTCAACGAAATTACAGTAAAAGACAAGTACACTCTGCCCTTGATGAACACAACCTTTGACTCCCTCCAGGGGGCATCCTGGTTTACCAAACTGGATCTCAGGAATGCTTATCACCTGGTGCGCATTAGAGAAGGTGATGAGTGGAAGACGGCGTTCCGGACCCCAAGCGGGCACTTCGAGTACCTGGTAATGCCGTTTGGGTTAACCAACGCTCCGGCCGTCTTCCAGCGATTGATAAACGATGTTTTGCGGGACTTCCTGAACTCGTTTGTATTTGTATATCTCGATGACATACTTATCTTCTCTCGCACATTAGAAGAGCACCAGGTGCATGTCTGCAAAGTGCTACAGCGCCTCCTGGAGAACCAACTGTTCGTCAAGGCAGAAAAGTGTGAGTTCCTTACTGACCAGACCTCTTTCCTAGGGTTCATTATAGCCCGGAACCAGGTGCTCCCCGACCCAGCCAAGGTCAAGGCAGTAGTGGATTGGCCCGCACCAACCTCTAGGAAGCAGCTTCAGGGATTCTTGGGCTTTGCTAATTTCTATCGGAGGTTTGTGCCCAACTTTGGAAATATTGCTCGCCCTCTGTCTGCGCTCACCTCCCCAAAGACCCCGTTTTGCTGGAGTGAGAAGGCAGCCAGGGCGTTTGAGAAATTGAAGGAGGAGTTTGCTTCTGCCCGTGTCCTAACCCAGGTGGACCCGAAGCTACAGTGCTTGGTGGAGGTGGACGCCTCTGATTCAGGGGTGGGAGCGGTGCTCTCTCAACGTTCTCCTGAAGACGGAAAGATCTGCCCATGTGCTTACTTCTCTCATCGCCTGTCACCAGCGGAGAGGAATTATAGCATAGGAGACAGGGAGCTGCTGGCAGTGAAGCTCGCCTTGGAGGAATGGAGACACTGGCTGGAGGGGGCTGCTCAGCCGTTCGTGGTATGGACCGATCACCGTAACCTGGAGTACCTCAGGACGGCGAAGCGCCTGAACGCACACCAGGCTCGTTGGTCCCTTTTCTTCGGCTGGTTTAATTTTTCCATCACTTATCGGCCGGGAAGCAAGAACGGTGAGCCGGACGCCCTCTCGCGGCAGTTCGACGCACCATCCTCTGAGGATCAGGAAACTCCCATCCTGCCGCCCTCCTGTGTCGTGGGCGCCCTGTCCTGGGGTATTTGCAAGACAGTTCGTAGAGCACTGAGGACGGAGCCAGACCCGGGGGGGGGGGGGTGTCCCCCGGGCCGCCTGTTTGTTCCACGCGCCATTCGGAGTCAAGTGATTGAGTGGGGTCACGCCTCCAAGTTGGCTTGTCATCCGGGGGTGGGTCGGACTGTGGATCTTCTCCAGAGGACCTTCTGGTGGCCAGGGCTGCGGAAGGACGTTGTGAGTTACATCCGGGCTTGCGCTCAGTGCGCCACTGGAAAAACGACATCATCCCCCCCGGCGGACCTGTTACATCCGCTGCCGGTCCCTTCCCGCCCTTGGTCCCATGTTGCTATGGATTTTGTGACTGGTTTGCCCCCCTCAGATAGCTTCACCACAGTCTTGACTATAGTGGACCGTTTCTCGAAGGCAGCCCACTTTGTGCCCCTTCGGGGTTTGCCTTTGGCTCAGGTAACAGCGGACCTCCTTGTCCAGCATGTGGTCCGTCTCCACGGCATCCCCGCCGACATAGTGTCGGACCGGGGACCACAGTTTGTCTCGCAGGTCTGGAAAGCGTTCTGCGCAGCACTGGGAGCCACAGCTAGCCTCTCCTCAGGTTATCATCCTCAGAGTAATGGCCAGTGTGAGCGGACTAACCAGGAGCTTGAGGCCGCGCTGCGTTGTGTCATCTCCTCCTGTTCATCCTCCTGGAGCAAGCATCTTCCTTGGATTGAGTACGCTCATAACACCACGATCTCTACGGCTACGGGCGTCTCCCCTTTCAAGGCATCATTTGGGTTTGATCCACCGCTGTTTCCGGAGGAGGAGAGGGAGGTAGCGGTCCCATCTGTCCAAGCTCACATTAAGCGCTGTCGGCGAGTTTGGCTCATCGCCCGCCGAGCCCTGTTAAAGACCACGAAATGCAACATCCAGGTGGCCAACCGGCATAGGAGACCCGCCCCCGACTACAAGGTGGGTCAGAAGGTTTGGTTGTCTTCCCGGAATATTGGTGTACCGGCTGAGAAGCGCAAGCTTACCAAGCGCTTCATTGGTCCTTACACCATCTCTCGTAATGTTAATCCTGTGTCTGTGCGCCTGTCTCTCCCCTCTTCGATGCGCATCTGCCCCACCTTTCATGTCTCCCAGGTCAAACCGTACATCTCTGATCCCCTGTGCCCGCCTCCCGCGGCCCCCGCCCCCCCGAGGATGATCGATGGCCATCCGGCCTGGGGGGTGACTGCCATCCTGGACATTCGCAGGCGAGGTCGTGGTCTTCAGTATTTGGTGGACTGGGAGGGCTTTGGACTGGAGGATCGTTCTTGGATTCGCCCAGCGTTGATCCTGGATAAGCAGTTGATCCGCGATTTCCATCGGGCGAATCCAGGTAGAATTGGGCAGGTGCCTGGAGGCACTGCTAGAGGGGGGAGTACTGTCATGGCGGCCTCTGGGCCGTCATCTGTCTCATCAGTCCCAGCTGCGCACAGACCAACAGGTGCCAATCAGTGGCTGTTAAAAGCCAGTGTTGCTGACAGCCCGGCACGGAGTCGTCTGTCTTCCTCATCGGAGCATAAGCCAGAACTTTGTTCTCAAGTTCAGCCAAGAACGTCTCGTCAGGATCTGCCACGTAAGAAAACTATCTGCTATTCTACTCCTTGCCTTTACCCCTGTGCACAGGTGGACCTCCCAGGCGGCAGACCAACTTCCCCAGCCGACGGGGCGTTGCCAGCTACAGCTTACAGCTACAGGAGCTGTCATCGTCACGGTCACTGGTATCACCACCATCTCAGCTACAAGAACAATCATCATCTCAGCAACAGGTGCGTTCACCACCACAGCCACGAGCACATTCACCACCATGCTGCACGGCCGCTGGAAGTCAGCAGAACGTTACCTGTGGAACGCCCAAGTAAGCCTTACCATCCACAATTACTCGCTAGTGCTGAACAGCTGTAATTGTCTTCTGCTTGTGTGTTACAGGGTTGCCAGGTCACCATCCGGACTGCTCAGTTCCAGTGACCAAACTTCTATACTTGCACTCACACACGCACTACACTCTCTCACTTTACAATAAAAGAATAATTGTCTATATCTACTCGTGTCAGTGTCTGTCTCCTGGGTCCAGAACATGTCACTTAGAACAGCTCATTATACACATAACATATAACAATCACAACATACATTAGACATATTGCTGGCGGCCCCTCCCCAACACCCACCCCACACTTGGGCATACATTAAAACAAAACGTGTTGGGTAAAGCAATCGTCACAAATAATTAATTCATAAAGTCAAACAATTCAAACATAAGGCATAATTTTTTACTTCACAAACCTAAATCCAATTAGCAGTGTATAAGCCTATTCTCCCCATGGTTAGTAAAACCCTTCAATTAATAACATTCCGTTTCCATATAATACACAAATCACAAAATTTGACCCATAAATGTCAACCTCCCTATTTTTCAATGATAACCGGGGCACAAAATTAGCAGCAATTAATTATGTTCAACAGGACCTGGGTTAAACTCAAAACTAGTACAGTAAAACACCATCAGTCCTCGGCAGGGTCTCTCTCTGAACGCTACCGTCTTTTGACCTCGGGGCTCCTGCTGCGCCGTCTCCTCTCCTCCAACGTCAGATGCAACTCATTTGGATGCCTCCAGGTCTGGTCAGACAAGCTCAGGTACCCATCACTCTGGGCAGCCTCCACTCGGAACCACCTCCGGTCATCACGCCACTCGCGTGAACCGTGATCCCATCTCATCTGGGCCTCGACCCTGGGCCGAACCTCATCTCCAACCTGCAGGGAAACCCTTTTCTTCCTTTCTGGATCACTCTGGTCTCGACTGGCATCCTCCACTGATCCGGTCGACTTGCGGGTTTGGTTTGTCTTTCTCTTGGCAGGCCGTCGCGGTGAGCGCTTTACCACCACACTCTCTGGTCAGGGCAGCATAATGACCGGCATCAGGTCCATCCCGGGGCAGCATCGCGCGGCACCGAATGTGCTCTCCACTTACTTCTTTGTCCAGCCAGTCTGAGTCCCACACCTCCACACCATTCACCACCGGAGCTGGTCAGCTCCAAAGTCCACATCCCGACCACTCCTCACCCGACACGTTGGCTGTGGAGAAACCCAGGCTAACATATTTGTAAGACCCAGGGGACAAAAGACAGACTCAAGGAGGTAAAGTTAACCTTTTATTTCCCAGTACGTGATGTGTGCGTGTGTGAGGATGTAGTGTGTAAAGGTATAGCGTGTAGTGCAGTGCAGGACTCGAGCTGGAGCTGAGCAGGTCTGAGCTTCGCCTGGCAACCCTATGAACACAGAGCAGAGTGATTAGCGCTACACCAGCAAAAGGGATGTGGCAAGATACTGCTGCTTACTTTGCAGGTAGCGGTATGGAGCTTCTGCTTGCCTGACTGGCTGCTACCAGGGAGTGAGCGTCCAGCTCGGAGCCGTGAGGCGGGGAGGTGACTCTGGCGTCAGGAAGATGCTGAGCTTCCATCGGGAAGAGGAGGTCCGCCGCCTGGGGGGTCCAGCTGTGCACAGGGGAGATTATCTTGACAAGGTAAGACAGAGGAGCGCTTACATGCGTTGCTGCGTTGCGCCTCCGTGGCTATAGTCTCTGAACGAGGATGGGCGAACAGCCTCCTTGAGTTTGGCAGACGTTTCCATGCTGAGCTGCAGGCCAGGCTGGCTTTTAAGGGCTGCTGGTGATTAATCACAGGTGTGTGCGCAGCTGGAGCAGGTGTAGGCCCTATGGGTGCCATAACAGTACTCCCCTCTCTAGAGGTGCCTCCTGGCACCTGTCCTACCTTACCTGGGTGCATCCGGTGGTAGTCGCGGATGAGTTGTTTATCCAGGATCAGCGACGGACGCACCCAGGATCTATCCTCCAGGCTGAAACCTTCCCAATCCACCAGATACTGAAGGCCCCGACCCTGCCGTCGGACATCCAAGATGGCAGTGACTCCCCATGCCGGGTGGTCATCGATCATCCTCGGCGGGGGGGGAGCCGCGGGGGGCGGGCAGAGAGGACTGGAAACAACAGGCTTGACCTGAGACACGTGGAAAGTGGGACAGATGCGGTGGGAGGGGGGAAGAGCTAGGCGCACAGGGCTACTGGTGATTAATCACAGGTGTGTGCGCAGCTGGAGCAGGTGTAGGCCCTACGGGCACCATAACACAGGCTGTAAAAAAGATTACACCCCATGATGTTGGCTCCCACAGTGGTGACATAAATGCGGGCCCGGGGCACTACAATTGATTTATATTGGGCCTCCATCTCCACAAACCCCAAAACTGCCAGTCTGTTCCATCCATAGCCGTAGTACTCCCTTTCCTGCTTTCTGATTTGTTGGTGGGGAAACAAACTTTTCATGGTCGCCAGATTTAAAATGGAGATAATTGCTCCTGTATCCACCAGCAGAGGAACCTCGACACATATCTAGAGTGACATTACACCCAATCTGTCCCGTAGTCTCCCGGGAAATGGTGTGCACTATTGTAGGAGTCTTCTGCGCAGGACCTGGCTCACTCCTCCAGTCCCAGCATTCGAAGTTTGCGCACGCCCTGGCAAAGTGGTTCAGCAAACCACATTTCCCACAATGCTTGCCTTTCACCGGGCACACTCTAGACTTATAGCGGTGACTAGGGGACCCACATCCGTAACAACGTGGTGTACCTGGGGCGGCCCTTCCTTTAACTATGGAGGCATACTCTTCCTCTCCACTGTCCCCATCACCAGGGTCCAAAAACAGTGCCTTAGCGCAAGACTCATCCTGACCCAGAGTGGCCCCTCCAGTAAGGCCCCTCGCGATGGTCTCTGCTGCCTCAAACTGTTGGGGGAGCTCGATAGCTGCAGCCAACATCAACTCTCCTGGATGTGTTAAAAGCCTGGACCGGGCCACCGGGCAGCGGATGTGCTCTGCCAGCTGGTCCTGAATCATCTCGTCCTCCAGGGGCCCGAACTTGCACTCCCTCGCCAGCTCTCGGAGGTCCGCCAAGAATCTCTTCACTGGCTTTCCCGACCGCTGACGGTGCTGCCAAAACTGGATGCACAAGACCGTGACGTTTTCCGGCGCGCGAAAGTAGCGCACCATTAGCTCTACCGCTTCGTCAAAGCTATCAGCCCCCCCAGTATCCTCTGCCCCTCTGATAGGACATTTTCATGTTTCATTATATTATTCTATATGATTTTAATGCTGTATTATTCTATTTTATATTCTATTTGTATCTGGTGCATATAATGAGCCAATGTCTGATTCTCTGTAATTTTCCATTGTCTCAGAGCCTAAAGGAATGTCTGTCTTTCACTATGAGACTAGGCTGAGCAAGATTGTAAATAATGACGAAGGTTTTATTGCTTTATCATACCAACCTGTCCTGTTCAGGATGTCCGGAGTCAGGATGACCGAGTCATGTATAGATCAAAGCAGAATGTCCAGAATCATCCATAGATTAAAAGCAGTTAAGCTGGCTCCAGGGAGATGTCTCCTGGAGCTGTCTCCGGCCTATTGATTAGCTCAAGGACTGTTTGCCTGGGGTATAAAGAGCCCCACCTTTACAATGTATGTTAGGGAGTACGTGTGAGCAGGCTCTGAGACATTCCTTGCTGTGACTGCCCTCCCTCCTCTGATCAGAGCTAAATAAATGGCTCAAAACTTGGAAACCACCTATTGATTATTGATTCAGTCTCACTCAATTCAATTTTGATCCAACACCCTCCATGCCTAAATTATGGACCAAGACAGCCCTCGCGTGAAGCTTCTCCAGCTCGCCAAGGTTCAAAACCACCAAATAGTTGGTAAAAGCAGCAAACCAGCTGGGCCATGGCACGGTGGCTCACCCGGGGCCTCCAAAAATGGCTGAAAACTGGCAACAGATTGTTCCACTACCGCTTTTACCTCGTCACCAAATGTTGCATCCATAATTCGGCAAATAATGACTAAGTGGTAACTCGGTTTATGGAGCTTTATTAGAATACAAACTATCATACAAATAAGGCTTACAGCACTCACCTGCAGGCCAGGTGTCTTCCCAACAAAAGAGGACTAGCCCCTTCTGCCCACCTCCTTTATGCTAGGAGTGGCGTCACCACCGGAAACTGGTAGTTAACCACCCCAGTATATTCCCCGTCCAACCCGGCCACCATCTTACTGTTACCAGCCTATTTACATATACAACAATGCATGCGCTAAACACAGCTGGCATAGCAGCAAAGTAGTGCACATTATGCACTATCCACAGTGCATCACAGACTCTTCAACAATATTATTAGTCAAGTATTTCTACAAACTTGTTACAAAATTGTCCCATAGGTTGGGATACAAGGAAGGCTCCTCCGAAACTCAGCAAAGCAGTACACTGAGACACTGGCACACTCTTGTCAAGGCGCAGACCTCCGCCAAGCGCCACAGTTTCCCCCATACAGTGTTTGTGTGTACGTTTTCAGATTCCTTGACCATGAAAACATATGACTAGCAATTGGATTCACAATGATACGATTAGTGGTTCAGTACTGTAGCAGCCATGCTGTTCCTTTGGAATCATCAGTGACGTGGAGAGGGGGGACATGCTGCATGGGCAACATCTTGTCCTCCTTATCTTCCTGCCCAGGCTTGAATCCTACCAACGCCCAACGCTGGAAGGTAGAACACCGGATCACTGGAGAGGACACTCCAGCTTCGCCTTTGGTGTAGACAAAACACGGGGAATGACAGTTACCGGTTATAAGCCACCGCTCAATTGGCGTAGAGCGCGGCGCCAGAGGTTGTTCCCGACGGTGGGAGGGATCATCGGATCTCACTGGACAGCTACTGCCCGCCTCAAGCTGGGCAGCCCCCAGCCAATAAGGTGTTGTCCCGCCACAGCTTGCTTTCCTCATTGGGTGCATGGGGATGAGGAGAAGTCCGAACAGCAGGCTGAGAACCTTCGCACCAGGCAAGACAATAAAAAAAAAGAGACCAACTCTAAAACTGGGAACTTGGAACGTCCGCACTATGATGACAGGACTCGCTGCTAACCTCAAGGACATCATCGACACCAGGAAGACTGCCATCATCAATAATGAGCTGAAGAGACTGGGAGTGGATATCGCCACTCTCCAGGAAACACGGTTGGCTGACGCAGGCACACTGAGAGAGAAGGACTACACGTTCTGCTGGCAGGGAAAGGGCAGTGACGAACACAGGGAACACGGAGTGGGCTTCGCAGTGAAGAACACCTTGCTGAAGATGGTGGAACCGGGCAGCACTGGCTCTGCACGACTCCTCACCCTCCGCCTGAACACCACTCAAGGCCCAGTCACCCTCGTCAATGTGTATGCCCCAACACTGACAGCCACACTAGAGGCAAAAGACGAGTTCTACGAGAATCTCGCAACAACTGTCAGGATCATCCCCAACTCTGAACAACTCATTCTCCTTGGAGACTTCAATGCCAGAGTGGGTGCTGACCACGACTCCTGGCCCTTCTGTCTTGGACCTTTTGGCGTGGGCAGAAGGAACGACAACGGACAGCAGCTACTCGAGTTCTGCACATATCACGATCTGTGCATCACAAACTCGTTCTTCAAGACCAAGCCCCAACACAAGGTTTCCTGGCAACATCCACGCTCAAAGCACTGGCACCAGCTGGACTTGATCCTGACCAGGCGCACCTCACTGAAGAACGTGCTAATCACCCGTTCGTTCCAGAGTGCAGATTGCGACACAGACCATTCATTGGTGTGTTGCAAGGTCAAGCTGCAGCTGAAGAAATTCCATCGTGCTAGACAGCCTGGAAAGGCACGGATTGACACCAGCAAGATGGCTCAACCAGAACTTGTTGAGCAGTTTGCCTCCACCTCTGAGAAGGAACTTGGTTTACCACAAGAAGGAGAATCTGCAAAGCAGAAGTGGGAAGAGCTGCGAAACACCATTCACCGCACAGCCTTGGCTACCTTTGGGAGGAAGACCTCGAAGTCACAGGACTGGTTTGATGCCAAGTTGACCGTGATGACCCCCGTCATTGAAGCCAAGTGCTCAGCACTTGCTGAGTACAAGAAGTACCCAAACGAGAAGAATCTCCAGATTCTCAGGGCTGCGAGAAGCAAAGTTCAGCAGACTGCTCGGCGCTGTGCCAACGAGTACTGGACTCAGCTCAGCCAAGACATTCAAACCGCTGCCATAACAGGGAACATCCGTGGTATGTACGATGGCATCAAGAAAGCATTTGGTCCAGCTCAGAGCAAGACGGCCCCCCTCAAATCCTCCACTGGGGAGATGATCACAGAAAAGGACAAGCAGATGGAGAGATGGGTGGAACACTACTCCGACCTCTACTCCAGACAGAACACCGTCAGCCCTTGATGCCATTGACTGCCTGCCATCCATGGACGAACTTGACGCCGAGCCAACCATCGACGAACTCAGCAAGGCCATTGATAGCTTGGCCGCTGGCAAGGCACCCGGCAACGACGGCATACCCCCTGACCTGATCAAGCACTACAAGACCGCCCTACTGCTGCCATTGCATGATGTCCTCTGCCAGTGTTGGAAGGAAGGTGCCGTACCACAGGACATGAGGGACGCCAAGGTCATCACCCTCTACAAAAACAAAGGGGAGAGAAGCGACTGCAACAACTACAGGGGCATCTCCATCCTCAGCGTTGTTGGCAAAGTCTACGCACGAGTTGTTCTCGTTCGTCTACAGAAGCTTGCCAAACGTGTCTACCCCGAGTCTCAGTGTGGCTTCCGCGCTGAGCGATCGACGGTAGACATGATATTCTCCATCCGCCAACTCCAGGAGAAATGCAGAGAACAGAACATGCCCCTGTACGTCGCCTTCATCGACCTCACCAACGCGTTCGATCTGGTCAGCAGAGAGGGCCTTTTCAAGATCCTGTCAAAGATAGGGTGCCCACCAAAGTTGCAAAGCCTCATCGAATCGTTTCACACCAACATGCAGGGGATAGTGCAGCACGATGGCAACGTCTCAGAGCCATTCAACATACGCAGCGGAGTGAAACAGGGCTGTGTACTTGCGCCAACCCTCTTTGGGATTTTCTTTGCTATGCTCCTGAGGCATGCCTTCAGCACAGCAACAGAGGGAATCTACCTGCACACAAGATCTGACGGCAGGCTTTTCAACCTCGCCCGCCTGAAAGCCAGAACCAAAGTACACAAGGCTCTAATCAGAGACATGCTGTTCGCAGACGACGCTGCAGTCGCAACCCACACACAGCAGGAGCTTCAGACCCTGATGGACCGCTTCCCCCAGGCATGCAAGGACTTCGGGCTTACCATCAGCCTGAAGAAGACTAACGTCTTGGTGCAAGGCACGGGAGCACCACCAACCATCACCATCGACGACTACGGGCTGGAGGTCGTGAATCAGTTCACGTACTCTGGGGTCCACGATCAGCAACAACCTCTCCCTTGATACAGAGATCAACAAGAGGATTGGAAAATCAGCCTTCACACTCGCTCGCTTCACCGCACGAGTGTGGGAGAATCCCAAACTCTCTGTCAAGACGAAGATGGCAGTGTACAACGCCTGTGTCATCAGCACACTGCTCTATGGGAGTGAGACGTGGACAACATACGCCCGGCAGGAAAAGAGACTGAACTCCTTCCACTTGCGCTGCATTCGCCACATCCTGGACATATCCTGGCAGGACAAAGTGCCCAACACAGAAGTTCTGTCCCGCGCCGGTCTTCCCTCCATGTTCACTCTACTCAGGCAGCGCAGGCTCCGCTGGCTAGGCCACGTTCACCGTATGGAGGATGGCAGAATCCCCAAAGACGTCCTCTACGGAGAACTGGCAACTGGCAGGAGAGACGTTGGCCGCCCACAGCTGCGCTTTAGAGACGTCTGCAAGAGAGACATGAAGGCACTGGAGATCAGCACAGAGCGCTAGGAGGACCTTGCAACGGACCGCTCCAAATGGAGAGGCACCCTGACCAGACAGCTCAAGGTGGGTGAAGAGAGACTGACTGCTGCAGCAGATGAAAAAAGGACCCACAGGAAGAACCGCCACAGACCCAGCAGCACGGAGACCACCCACAAGTGCGACCTGTGTAACAGGGACTGCCATTCGCGCATCGGCCTGTTCAGCCACAGACGGTGCTGTTCCAGCAGAGTAGACGTTTAGGATTCTCTTCCATGGTCATCATAGACCGACGGAGGCCGACGGAGTTATTGACGAAAATGGCATTTTCCGTAATGGCGGTTTAGTGCCACAGTTCCCCCCATACAGTGTTTGTGTGTACGTTTTCAGATTCCTTGACCATGAAAACATATGACAAGCAATTGGATTGACAATGATAGGATTAGTGGTTTAGTAGTTATTCACGAAAATGGCATTTTGCGTAATGGCGGTTTTCTTGTGGACGGTGATCCGGATCACCACCAAAATCTAATCATCTGTAGGATACCCCATTTCTGACAATCTGTGAAAATTTCATGAAAATCCATCTATGATTTTTTGAGTTATCTTGCTAACAAACAAACAGACAGACAAACCAACGCCGATGATCACATAACCTCCTTGGCGGAGGTAAAAATGCTAATTTTCCCAAAATTTTGAGGTGGATTTTCATTTGCATTCATCAAAAAGTAATATCTGAAAATCATTTAAGGAGAATTGAATCTAGAAAAATAAAAAAATAATGCTGAAATTGCATGGCCTTGAACCAGGTGTTATGTCTGTAATAAGGGGTCAGAGTCTGTCTTATGCCATGCATCAAACTCCCTTTATTGAACACACACAGAACTATATGGTGCTGCAGCCCGCCTGACGTCACCACCAGGGCCGCTACAGTAAGCCATAAAGGCCACACACACACACCACATTCTACACACTACATTCTCCACCCATTTAGAAAGTCCAAAACCACACACACACTTGAGACCCTCCCCAATTTAGAACCCAAATCACGCACTAAGAAACTAAACTGAAATCACTAACAAGGGCTTATCACAGCCACACAAAACAACTAACATCTAGGGGAGACAGGTGGACTGCCGTCCTACCCCCACACACCCAGGCGAATTATTCTGTCACCAGTACTAAATAAAATAAGTCCATTTCTAAATTAAAACAACTGCCATGCTCCTAAACTAAAACACATAAAATAATCCCATTTCATAATAACAACACATTCATATGCACATTCAACACTCACTCCAAACACCATTATGTACAACACATGCACATATGAACTGTTATTTACACCATATCAACATAATTACATTAAAATTATTTATGTGACGCCAATGTCCACGGGCAGCCAAGGGTAAAACCGGCTCAAGGGCCCTGGGCAGCCCCACAGCATGCACGCCCCTGACAGCCGCCTGCCCCCGTGAATTGAAGCTGACTATTTATTTATTTAGCGAATGCAAAGTCCTTAAGCCAAGCAGTTGCCTCCTGGTTTGCTGTATGGAGGGTGTGTAATCCTCCTTCCAGTCTTTGGAGCGGGCAAGCCTCTATGATGTGTTCCATTGTTTGCTCCTCTCCACATGCGCACAGTGGGCTAGGGCTACTGCCCCATCTGTAAAGGCTGGCCAAGCAGGGGCCATGTCCAGTCCTGAAGCGATTGAGTGTAGACCACTGTCTCCTTGGGAGGTTGGTGCCCGGGACCTGTTGGTTGGGGTTTATCACCAGCTGTTTGTTTGGGACCTCCTTGGTCTCCCATTCCTCTTGCCAAGCTGTCTGGATGGTAAAGTCAGCTGGGGGAGGGTTTTTCCAAATCGGCCGTCTGGATGAAAGTCGGGCAGTGGGTGGAGTGTAGATATCTGCATGGATTGGTAAGTGAGGAGAATCTTTAACTTTTTGGAGCATCCTTTGAGTTAATGCTGCTCGCCGGATGTGTGGAGGGGCTATGTTTGACAGTACAGAGAGCCAGGGGAGTGGTGTTGAGCGGATTGTTCCAGTTATAGTTCTCATGGTTGTGTTGAGCTGGGTGTCTACATGGTGTGTGTAAGATGACCTGGACCAGACAGGGGCACAATATTCTGCTACAGAGTATGAAAGGGCCAGTGCTGAGGTGCGCAGGGTGGAGACTGCCGCCCCCCATTTTGCACCAGCGAGCTTGCAGAGCAGGTTGTTTCGTACCTTCACCTTAGCAGCCGTCCCCTTTAGATGTTCCTTGAAGGATAAGGTCCTATCAAGGGTCACTCCAAGATAAGTTGGATTTGGGGCATGCTTAAGCTTGAGTCCGCTCAGGTGGATGTTTAGTTCTCTGGCAGCTTTTGCATTGTGGAGATGGAATACACTGGAGACGGTCTTTGCTGGGCTTGGTTTTAGGCGCCAGATTTTACAGAACTGGTCCAGTTTGGCAAGATCTTCCGTGAGCACCCGTTCCAGTGGTTCAAAGTCTGGTGCTTGGAATGCCAAACAGATGTCGTCTGCATAGGTGAATTTGCGGGATTTTGTAGTAGGCAGGTCGTTTATGTAGAGGTTGAACAGAGTTGGAGCTAGAACTGAGCCTTGTGGGAGTCCGTTTTTCTGCATTCTCCATGCACTTGTCTTCTGACTGAGGTGGACTCTGAACCTTCGGTTGGTCAGCAGGGTTTTTATAATTGCTGTTGCCCAAGCAGGGATCGCCTTTATAAGTTTCAGGAGGAGGCCTTTGTGCCAGACCGTATCATAGGCGGCTGTAAGGTCGAGAAACACAGCCCCTGTCTTCAGTCTGCTCTCGAAGCCATTTTCGATGAAGGTGGTTAGGGCCAGTACTTGTTCTCCTGTACTGCGGTCCTTGCGGAAACCTGCTTGATCCACACTTAGAATATCCTCTACCTCTGGGGAAATGCGTTGCAGAATTAGGCGCTCCATGATTTTGTAAGGAACGCTGAGTAGGGAGATTGGGCGGTAGCTTGCTGGTAATTTGTGGTCTTTGCCAGGTTTTGGGATGGCAATGACCTTTGCTGTCCGCCATTTCTTTGGGATCGAGTTTGTTTGTGTGATCCTTGTGTAGAATTGTGTCAACCAGGTTAGGGCTCGGGGGCCAAGATTTTTCATGAATTCTGGGAAGATGTTATCGTATCCTGCTGCCTTTCCACATTTCAGGCTCTGTAGGACTTTCTCCAGTTCAGCAGCCTCGAAGGGTTCAGGGTTCGTTTCCTCTACAGGCATTTTTTGGTGTTTTTTTAGCTCAGTTGTAACTGCTCTTTTGGTGTCTTTGTCTTGGGGTGCTTTGGCGATAGTCAGTAGGTGGGATGCAACTTGGTTGGGTGTGACGGATGCTCGGCTTTGGCTAGGGGGCTTCTGTGCAGCTCCTAGGCGACGGATGAGGCTCCAACATTTCCTGCTAGAGTGGGTAAAGCTCCGGTCAGCAACTGTCTCCTCCCATTTCTTTCGCCGAGCTGTATTTAGCGATTCAATGAGATGGTCTGCTATCTCTGGGTCCCCTGATGTTTGATAGGATTGTAGGAGGGCAGCACTTTCTCCGTCCAAACATGGGACATAGAGGGGTCGGTAGCCTCGTGGGATTGCAGTATGGGCAGCCTTGAAGATTGCGCTGCAGAAGCGGTTGTATGCTTCATCTACAGTGATGGTGTGGAGTGGGATGGTAACAACGCTCCGGTCCAGAGTTTCACTGAATTTCTTCCAGTTGGCTTTGCGGAAGTTCCAGCGCATCTTCCTTGGGCTGTATATGACTGGAAGTTGTAGGCCAATGTGTACAAGCAGGGGCCGGTGTTGGCTGTGTGGAAAATCATCAAGAATGAGGATCTGTGTAGGATATGGCTCCCCATTCAAAGAGCTGACCCAACACAGGTCAGGAGAATAGTCCTTCTTCCACCTAGCAGAGTGGAAGGTTCCTCTTTGTTTGGGGTCGTATATCAAAGCGAGGTCATTTCTGGATGCCCAGTCTGAAAGTGCCTTCCCATCACTGTCCACTGCTGGGTACCCCCAGTCAGGGTGATGGCTGTTAAAGTCCCCCACATAGATGGCAGGGTGGGGTAGGGTGGGTAAGACCTGCAGATCCCAGTTGGCATTAGGGGGCTTGTACACATTGACAATATGGAAGCCACCAATGATTATGGTGTCTGAGAAATGTGTTGTTATCAGGTGATTTGCTTCAACTATGTCAGAACGCACATAGGTGGCACGTCCATGTTTAGCATGTAGAACATAGCACAGGAGGTCAAAGCCTTTGATGGTGAAGCGGCCAGCTTCCTCTGTGCCAATATGAGTCTCTTGGAGGCAGATTACATCAATCGAATGTTGGAAGGCGAGGACTTCGATAAGGCTTCGCTTGGCTGCAGATAGGCCTTCAACGTTTAGTTGTAATATGCGAAGGGCCGATCCTACCACAAAGTGCTCTTGGGGCTGTTTGCTTTCGGCTTTAGGACTGTGACTAGGATTCTTCTTTGACTTGGCACAGAGGCGTCGTCTCTTCGAATTTAGTCTGCTGGTAGGATCATTAGCTTCCCCAGGCGAGCCCGGGTACTGGCGGAGGGCGCGACGAGAACGCTGATCCATTGCCGGAAGCTGACTTCCGTGGTGAGAATGTCTATTCTCCTCACTCTTGACCGTTTCTCTCGTCTGGATCTGCAGTGCTGTTGTCCAGCACGCAGTCCCTCCATGCCTGTAAAGGCGCTTTTCCACTAAGGTCAGTTCGGTACGGTTCGGTATGGTTCGGCACCCTTTGTCTGCTTTTCCATTAGGAACCGGAAGTCCTTACGGTTCTGTTTAATTGGAACTGTTCCTATTTTATATTGACCGATCCAGAGCAGGTCCGAAGCGTACTGGCACTGTTACGTCAACCCACTGCTGGCCACTGATTGGTCCTGGCGTAGCGTCATGAGAGTGGGCGTTATGCTGACATTCCAGAATCTCTGGCTGGCCGCCATTTGCAATTTTTCGTCCGTAAGCCCGCGAGCAAGTGATATTATAAACAACTAGAAAAGCACTCGGAGAGCGCAGACCTCCGCCAAGCGCCACAGTTCCCCCCATACAGTGTTTGTGTGTACGTTTTCAGATTCCTTGACCATGAAAACATATGACTAGCAATTGGATTCACAATGATAGGATTAGTGGTTCAGTAGTTATTGACGAAAATGGCATTTTCCGTAATGGCGGTTTAGCACCACAGTTCCCCCCATACAGTGTTTGTGTGTACGTTTTCAGATTCCTTGACCATGAAAGCATATGGCTAGCAATTGGATTCACAATGATAGGATTAATGGTTCAGTAGTTATTAACCACTTGCGCTCCGTTGTTCCGCGGGCGGGCAAGTCTCTGCGTCCTATGACGCATGATAAGGATATTGATGGTGATGGTGTAGGTGGTGTGCCCTCCAAGCGCCACTGAAAAAAAAATCTGCAAACACAGCCGCGAACAGATTAGTTCATCTGATTGACCTCTCATTCGACTAATAAGAGCCTTGAATTGGGTTTCTGAAACCTTGAGGAGCCAATGAATGAAAGTCTAGGAAGGAGGACCCGCCTACTGTGAACGCAGGAGCCAATTGAAGCACAGAAATTCAGGCAGGGTGAATAGAGATTTACTGTTGCCACAGATGAAAACAAAGGACGCTGCACGAATCTAATACAGACCCAGCAGCATGGAGAACACACACAAGTGGGACCTGCACTCATTCCAGCAGAATAGACGGAGGCCGACGACAAAAGTCGTAAATCATTCGCCAAAACGGCAATAATGGAATTATGTTGATCGGGATCCACGAGCGGAGCAGCGTCGCGTTCGTCTGACGCGTGGGAAGAGATGTTCGCCACGACTCTGCTGCTTTGAAGAGGTAAGGTGTTATAAGCTAAATTATTATTTATCCCTGAAAACTGTAATCCAAAAATGACTTTTGACCGATCGGTAAATTACAACTGTACTGCGCACGAAGTACGAAGTGCGTGCGCCGCGATAAACAGTTCATTTGCCGTGTTCGGACCGTGAACGCCCCCCCCCCCCCCCCGCGCTGCAGAAGAGGAGCGGGGGGGGGCGTTCACGGTCCGAACGCCCACCGGTCCGTGGGGGAAGCATATCAGTCTATTCCATCATGTAGCGATGGCGCTCTTCTGTAGCGAGGGGGGGGGGGGCGTTCACGGTCCGTTCACGGTTCCCCCCCCACACACACACACACACACAGTAGCGAGGGGGGGGAGCCGCTGTGAAAACATGCAAGGAGTGTAATCCGTCTGTAGCGAGGGCCGAAGTCGGTCCTTGGTAGCGGGGGGGGGGGGAATGACCCCCCGCCCACACACACACACACACACAGACACAGCCCTGAGTGTGACCTTTCATTAGAGCCTAAAATGAAGATTCTACATTGAATTATTCAAAAGTTATAGACGTTTTTCCAAACTGTGCCATTTGGCACAATTTGGCACAGTTCCAAAACGCCTGGGAACAGCCTGAGAACAAAGCTGTGTAAAATATTCATTTTTTGTGGTATTGTTACCAAATTTGGATCTCAGCTGGATAACACTTGGTTCTACATTTCTGTTGCATTTTCCAGCCGGATCGGACAGCTGTGTGTTATTTACAAGTATTTGTATCCAAAAAAACACTGTGTCCAATTTTTTTTTCTTCAAGTTCAGTATGTTTAGATGACTGTAACTCAGTGGCCGGAGCACGTAGAGAGATTATGTTTTTTTTGCCAAAAAATTCAAAGTGTTTTCTTTTAAATGAGACCAACCCCATGAAGATGCTGCAAAGGGTTGAATAACAGCTTTCGATTTACTTTGGGCATGTTATTTTTTGGCATTTTTAGGAAAATTGCCCGGAGTGCAAGTGGTTAACAAAAATGGCATTTTCCGTAATGGCGGTTTAGCGCCACAGTTCCCCCCATACAGTGTTTGTGTGTACGTTTTCAGATTCCTTGACCATGAAAACGTATGACAAGCAATTGGATTGACAATGATAGGATTAGTGGTTTAGTAGTTATTGACGAAAATGGCATTTTGCGTAATGGCAAAATGGCGTAATGATATCCTACACTAATAGTGTAGGATACCCCATTTCTGACTATCTGTGAAAATTTCATGAAAATCCGTCCTTAACTTTTTGAGTTATCTTGCTAACAAACAGACAGACAGACAAACCAACGCCGATGAAAACATAACCTCCTTGGCGGAGGTAACAGTGATAGAATGGCTTAACAGAAATCAACAGAAATCAACACAGCGGTCAAGCAGAGTTTTCTGTGCGTTTCAGCTGATGAGAGAATGCAGAGGGAAGCAGACTGAGCTTGCAGTGGGGAGCACAAGCAGACACACTGGAAAATAGACGGAGACGCACCGGGAATTAGACCAAGCCACCCGAATTGAATTGAATGTACAGCTGCAACGCACCCAACTTCAGCAGTTGAAGCCGTGATACTGTGATATACAGGACAGTGAGTGATGTGATATTCATGTTTTACCTTAAATTTCCCAGCAGTGGAAAGTTCATTGTTGACAGACAAAAACTTAATTGTGTTTAAACGATGACCTAGCTCAGTGCTACGTCCATCCTAGTATGTTGCCTTGTGTTGACAATATCTGATGAAATAAGCTAGTTGTAATCCTGGTTAAAAAGGTGTTTTTTTACATGTTGCATTTTCGTGCTGTGTATGAACTTAAGGTGTGTGTATTTTGATTGTAGAGTCCAAACAGGATCTGCTCGGAATGGCGACATTTTGACAGCAGTATTGTGACAGGTAAACAACACATCAATCATATTTATAGTCAAATCTTTTGCTTTTTAAGTTAAAGTATAGGTAAACCGCTTGTTTATTTATTTTTGTTTATTTTTTTATCAGATCATTTCTGTGATCCTTTATGTGTTATAGTCATAATAGTGTATCTTGCACTTAGGGGAATGGGAGTTGTTCAGCCACCATTAGAATTTAGTTTATATGTGTAGTCTATAGGATTTCTAAACTCATCCAGTAAAAGAACACATTACATATATTTAGGGCCTTTTCCACTAGCCCCGGTTAGCCCAATACGGCACCGCTCAGCCCGCGTTTGAGCATTTTCCATAAGCCCCAGCACCGGTTAGCAGGCGCTATTTTCGTACCAGATCGAGGGCAGGGTACAACCGAGCTGAGTCGGGCCGTGATGTGACGTCAACAGACTGGTCGCCGCTGATTGGTCAGGTCGTAACGTCACGAAAACGACCTCTTCTGATGAATCTACACAACCGCCATTTGCAATATTTCACGGACTAACTCGGTCACGGAGTAAATACGATATTAATACAGACAGCGTTGTAGGTTTTGCGGAAATCTACACCGTGGTCCAACAAAGAGGTGCGGAGTTTTCTCTGCTTGGTGGCAGATCCACAGTGAGGAGCGACCAGGACCGATACAGATGGCAGCCCAGCATAGAACCGGACTACGGACAAGCTGAAGACGAACGTGAGAGAACCATCGATGGTGAGTGATTTGTAATAATGTGCATCTGTTCGCTTATTTGTCCTGTTGGTGGTAAGCTCACTTTTTTTGAGCCATACAGCGCCGTTTTGTGCTGGTTAACAAGTTTTAGCTAGTAGCTAGCTAGCTAGCTAGTAGCCAACTCTGCTGAGTCGCGCTTGTTTTCTCCTAAGTATTCGCTTGTGAGAGCAAAACAATGAAATATGTTAATCCTGGTTAAAGTCCTGGTTTGTGTACATATTGCACTTTGGTGCTGCGCATTAAATTGTGTGCAATTTAATGCTAGAATGTGTTTCCACATGCCAGGGGTTAGCCGTTCTCAGTGTTTATATTGTGGATACTGGTGAAATGGACCACAGGAGCCGAAATCTCGTCATATTAAAATTGCTTTTTCAAACCAGTGATTTATAAAGTCATTCATATAATTTTCTAAAGCGTCAAAATAGACCCACACACCTATTCTGTGGATCCTGCAGTGCTTGTCAGGGAAACGAAGCATTTTTGTCACATCCCACCACTGACTTTCACAGGTGTATTTCCCTAACACAGGTACAGCTCAAAAAAAAAAAAACAACTAGAATGTCATGAAAAACTTCAATATTTTTTGTCACTCATTTCAGAAAGAGAAATCCGTATATTATATAGATTCATTACACAGACAGTGATATATTTCAAGTGTTTATTTATTTTAATTTTGATGATTACGGCTTACAGCCCCTGAAAACCCCAAATTCTATTTGGCAAAAAATTGGAATATTACATAAAATTAGCTTTAAAAAATAGTTTTTAAATATAAATGTTGGCCGCTGAGGTGTTGGTTAATATGGGCTGTAGCCGTAATCATCAATATTAAAATAAACACTTGCAATACATCACTGTCCCTGTAATGAATCTATATATGGGTTTCACTTTCTGAAATGAGTGACAAAAATATTGAATTTTTTCATGGTATTCTAATTTTTGAGATGTGCCTGTATATGTGTTGAACTTGCTTTAACTAACCACCATCCATTTCTGTCGTTCATCTAGGCAAGAGGAAGCCATCCAGCCCACAACGGACCTCACCACTGTGGAAAGTACTGAAATCCTTTGCTTTTATGGGTAAAATGTCAAAACCTAAGGTAGCACAATTTCCACTTAATATTAAAAGGGACTGAACTGAGATTTATTTGATTGTGTGAATATGGCACATCAACTGTAAAATAAACCGCTTGTTAATGTATTTATTTTTTTGTCAGATCACTTGTGTGATCCTTTGTGAGTTATGTTCATAACTGTATGTTTTGGCGAATGTGAGATGTTCAGTCGTCAATATAATTTACTTTATATGTGTAGTTTATAGTCTATCATCAATAAACTCATGCAGTAACAGGACACATTACAAATATTTGAGACCCATTGTAGTGCTGTGGCGGGTTGGTGTAACCCCCACAACAGACTGGACAGACACAGCGCTCGGCTAGAGCAATTAACAGAACAGTGAAATGTGTGTATTAATGTCTACAGGCAGCCCCGCTTCTTCTGGCTCACTACTGTGATGTTAATGTGCCTTTCATGCATTGTGTTCATGCGTCCTGTCCTTACTGTGACCTAGAGACTGAGATCAATATGTAGATGTGCCTTGTAACCTCTTTGTCCTGCAGCTGGAGCAGAGGCCAGCAATCTGCCTATTGTGATGTATGTCTTTCAAATGCAAATGTCTCATGCCTGTTCTGCAATCTCTTTGATCATACCAACGGCTGGGAATGCCTTTTATGTATTGTTGTAGTTAGGTATATATACTGCACTGTAATCCATGCTCACCCTCTCACTCTCAATCTGATTCCTGCAACTGCTGCTGACACACACTGTGTCTCCTCTCTGAGAGCCTGAGGAATTCAGCTTTAGCCTGCTCACACTATGGGCTGGAGCCGAGTTCCCGTGAAGGCGGTATGATTTAATAAACCTGCTTAAAACCTTCACCAACGCTGCTTTATTTCATGCCGCTTCAGTGCTTCCTTTTATATTTTAGCAATGCTAGTACAAATCACCGCCCACACATGAAGCCAGGGCAAGAAGAGACACTTTTACAGAAAAGACAAACTTTTATTGATAAAAACTTCATATTTTGACTGAGTGACTCCATACTCGGTGATGCACACCTTCAGTTAAAGTACTAGATTCCATTCAAGTGAATGGAATAAGACCCAAGTGAGACCCATTGTAGTGCTTCCTTTTATATTTTAGCAATACAAGCACAAAACACCACCCACATCTGAAACCAGGACGACACAGCGGTGGCTAAACTTTTATTGATAACGTTATTTCACAACATCACAACGTCTCAGTATCTAAACTCAGTGTAACTGGTGTAGAGATTGAAAGGGTATCCAAAATTAAAATCCTTGGCATAATAGTCAATAAAAAACTGTGTTGGAAGTCACACATTAATTATTTAAAGGTAAAATATGCAAATCAATCGCAATACTGCACAGAGTGAAATATTTGCTGAATCAACCCACACTATAGACTTGGTATCATTCATTAATACTCCCATACATGACATCCATCCATCCAACTTCTACTGCTTTTCCGGGTCGCAGAGGCAGCAGTTCAAGCAGAGAAGCCCAGACTTCCCTCTCCCCAGCCACCTGCTCCAGCTCTTCAGAAAGGATACCAATTCAATTCAATTCAATTCAACTTTATTTATATAGCGCCATTTCACAACAACAGTCATCTCATAGCACTATCAACTGTAGGGAGGACCCCCACAGTTGCAGAAAGACCCCAGCAACCAACAAACCCACTTTTTCTTAAATCAAAAGCTCTGAAGTTGAAAGATCTGGTTGACTTTAAAACTGCAGTAATAATATTTAAAGCTAAGAATCTATCACTGCCCGCAAATATCCAAAAGTTGTTCCAAATAAGGGAGAAACAATATCATTTCAGAGGAACATGTATATTTCAAAAACCTTCAGTGAGAACTACCACCAAGCAACACTGTGTCTCGCTGTGTCAGACTGTGGAACGCTTTTGGACCTGAATTAAAATCATGTACAATGCTTGGACAATGTAAACAAAAACTAAAAGAAGAAATACTCCAAACACATATACAAGATGACATGTAAAATCACATAAGGATTATCATATCCAGTCTGTGTTGTGCTGTTGCTTAGTTTTTGTCACGTTTTGTCTTGGCTTTGTTCTGAATTGTAATCACTCTTATTTTATTTTATTTTTGAATTCTTAGATGGAACATGGGTGGGCAATATAAGCTGTGGCTTCAGCCATCACCCATTTCGGATAAATTATGTTGAATTACTGTATATAATCCAAGGAGTTGCTGTTTAATTTGACCTTATTGGATTTTTTTCCCCTTTGTTCTATTATTCTGTTAATTTCTTTTAGTCTAATCTATCCGAAATAAAGATTCATTTATTCATTCATTTCTCAAATATGTTTTAAACTTGCTTTAATTATCCACCACCCATCTCTGTCTTTCATCTAGGCAAGGGGAAAACGATCCACCCAAACCAGACCTTGCCTCACTATTTACAGAGATGCAGGCTGAAGATCTGCTGAACCGGGACCAGTACAAGGGGCCGATCCAGTTACTTCTCAGTGAGGCAGAGTGGCTGGCGTGTGTGACCCATTCCAGTTGCTTTTTTTTTTTTTTTAACAGTTTGAATTTTGCACATTCTAAATAATCTGTAATTTGCTGCTGATTGGAATAAACAATTTAGTGATTTATGTGTTTGCATCATGATTTTCTATTTTTGTCTGTTAACCCCTTGCACTCTGGTCAGTTTCCCTAAAAACGCCAAAAAATAACGTACCCAAAGTAAATCAAAAGCTGTTTTTCAACCCTTTGCAGCATCTTCATGGGGTTGGTCTCATTTAAAAGAAAACACTTTGAATTTTTTGGCAAAATAGTCATAATCTCTCTAAGTGCTCCGGCCACTGAGTAACAGTCATCTAAACATACTGAACTTGAAGAAAATAAATTTCGCCTGGGTGTTTTTTTGGATACAAATGCTTGCAAATAACACACAGCTTCAGATACTGGCTGGAAAATGCAACAGAAATGTAGAACCAAGTGTTATCCAGCTGAGGTCAAAATTTTGTAACAATACCACAAAAAATGAATATATTACACAGCTTTTTTCTTAGGTTGTTCCCAGGCGTTTTTGAACTGTGCCAAATTGTGCCAAATGGCACAGTTTGGAAAAACGTCTGTAACTTTTGAATGATTCAATATAGAAGCTTCATCTTGGGCTCTAATGGAAGGTGAAGGGCTGTGTGTGTGTGGGGGGGGATTGTTTATTGAATGAATGAACAAACAAGCCCCCACACACAAAGAAGCATGCCACGTAAAAAATGTGTGGCTTTTTTTTACAAGAAAAAATAACCTACAGTGCACTAAAAATTATACTAGAATATCTGTAATGTAGAAGATAACAACTCCCACCCCCCACCCCCACTACAGAGGACGGACATCGCCCATCGCTACATGACGGAAAGCGGTGATGGTGTGCCGCGGTCTACTACGCACAGTTGCACTAATATATCTGCAATCCGCTACAGAAGAGTAGCGGGGGGGGGGGGCGTTCGCAAATAACGCACAGTTGTAATTTACCGATCGGTCAAAAGTCATTTGGATTACAGTTTTCAGGGATAAAGAATAATTTAGCTTATAACACTTACCTGTCCACAACAGCAATGTCGCTGGCGAACTTCTCTTCCTCATTGTCAGACGAACATGACGCTGGTCCGCTTGTTACAGACTCATGGTTCTGGTCATGCGACCCGGTCAAACCATAATTCCATTATTGCGGTTTTGGCGAACGATTTTTCAAAACAAATAAGAACAGTAGTAAGAAAAAAAGACTGGCGAACGCCTGTGTGTCACCCAGCCTTACACAAAACAGCTTTCGAACTTCTGTGCTTCAATTGGCTGGCTGTATTCGCAGCTGTTGGTAAGCGGGTCCTTCTTGCTAGGTTTTCAGTCATTGGTTCTTCAAGGTTTCAGAAACCCAATTCAAGGCTCTTATTAGTCGAATGAGAGGTCAATCACATCTAAACCAATCAAAGCACTCCTTTGGCTTTCTGTTCACGGCTGTGTCTGTAGTGGAAGAACGGAAATGCAGCTTTTTTTTTCAGTGCGCTCTAGGATGCAGCGCCCTCGTGCGCCCTTGTGAGCTCTAGGATGCAGAGACGTGTCCACCCGCGGTACACCGAAGTGCAACAGGTTAAGACACCGGTGTGAAAAGAGTCAACAGTATGAACCATTTATCAGTGACTTTGAAAATGTCCTGTTGAAATATATATTTAACGGCTTGTATGCTACTATATGGCACCTGATCCATGTTTTGCCATGACACCACTGGCTGGAGCAGATAAATTCCATGATGTCTCAACAGTTTCTCCATGATTTTGACTCATATCAGAAGCTAAACATTTCTACAGACATTATAGCCACTTCGCGTTTGTGAAGTTGGGGTCACATCACTGTGTTGAACGTTAACTCCCAACGTTTGAAGCGATATTTTTGCCACAAGAGGGCCATCTGAAACACACACACAGAGAATACACATATTTTAGTACCTAATATCGATAACTTGCTGACATTACAATGTTGTACGGCGGACTTAAAAGCAAAGTAGCATTAGCATTCATTAGCTTACCTTGATATGTGATGTTGTTTGTACCTCATGGCTTCTCCTTTATACTGCTCTATGGATTCCTAAATGGTCAAGTACTTTTCCAGAGTGTGTAGTTTCACTGCCTCTGCTTTCTGTTCTCTTTTTTGCATTTATTCAGGCAAAAAAAGACAGAAGGCAGACGCCGCGTAACCTGCCAGCTTGTGTTTTGCGTAACGTTACGCTGGTTTTACGTAATGGGAGGGAGAGGGTTGCGCCGCCTCCCTGTAACTATATTCACACCCACTTCAAATGGGACCTAGTGCAGTCGAAAAACAAAGTGGGCCGAACTGTACCGTCCCGTCCCGTACCGAACCGTACTGTACTGACCCTAGTGGAAAAGCGCCTTAAGTCCGCTCCCGACCGCCTTCAACACCGCTGCAGCTGCCGCTGTTGTAGCCCCAGACTGTCTGGCCCCCTGTGGCCGAACTCTGGGGAAAACCAAAGCTCGCTCATCAATGTCACATGTCAACTCGGGCACCTCGCTGTTACGTAGAGCACCCTCATCCAAGGCGCTTTGAGCTCCGGCACTGAGGTCCTGCCCGACCTCCATGGCGCCCGGCACCTCCTCTCTGTCGTCTGAGGTGCTCCGCTGTGCTACCTCTGCGCCCGGCTGTCGTTGCTCTCTCCCGGGGCTCACAGCATCACTCACACTGGCGCCACCCATTGACCCAGGCGCCTCGCCGCTGCACCAAGCACCTTCATCCAATGCACTCTGCTGCGCTGCCTCTGCGCCCAGCTGTCGCTGCTGCTTCGTGGGGCTTTCAACCTGCTTGATCCCGCTCTCCTGCTGCCCGGACTCCAGCCACGGGGAAAACTCAGTTGAGTCCTGTCGCTGCTCTCCCTCTCCACTCTCGCTTCTCACCGCACCATCAACATCACCAGCGCTACAGTCACGCACTGTGTTGAGCTCCTCGGCTGGCTCGCCGTCTCCGGTAACCAGGGGCTCTGGTCTCCCCTGGATACCCAGCTGGTAGCTTGTAGCTCGGTTTTGGTGCACACCTTGCTTTGTGGCTAACCTTCCCATTGCCACAGCCTGAGACTTTAGCTCCTCTGAGCTAACTAGCCTAGCATCTCTTGGCGTCAACAGTCTCACTACCCACAGATCCAGCTTCTTGTCCCTTGGACATTCAGCAAAATCTCTAGCTAGCCCCCCAACAGCATCCGGATAAAGCTCCATCTCTCCCAACATGCCAAGAATTCTCTGACCCTCCACGCTGAGATGACAAACCAGACGCGCTCATCCTCGGTCTCCATTGAGTCTACCCAGGCCCAGCCCAGCAATATATCCCCCAAGCATGGTTGTCCAGTCCAGCCACAGGATTGTTGGCTCCCACGGTCACTCCAGAAACAACGGCAGAGGTGGAGGTAGCCCATATGCCTCTATGGTTTTTCTCTCGTTGCCAAAATGTTATGTCTGTAATAAGGGGTCAGAGTCGGTCTTATACCATGCAGCGAACTCCCTTTAGTGAACACACACAGAACTATATATACAGGTCCTGCAGCCCGCCTGACGTCACCACCAGGGTCGTTACAGTAAGCCCTAAGGGCCACACACACACACCACATTCTACACGCAACATCAGTCTTGGCCCTAGTTACTGAGACCATAGGTCTTGAGGCTAAGGATGAGACTGAGTCATTAATCTCTGAGGGCTGGGAAAAACCAGCCTCGAGTCCAGCCTCAACACTGGTGATCTCATTCTTTCGGTTGTTACCCAAAGTTCATGACCATATGTGAGGGTTGGAACGTACACTACCGTTCAAAAGTTTGGGGTCACCCAGACAATTATTTTGTGTTTTCCATGAAAAGTCACACTTATTTACCACCATGAGTTGTAAAATGAATAGAAAATATAGTCAAGACATTGACAAGGTTAGAAATAATGATTTGTATTTGAAATAATTTTTTCCTTCAAACTTTGCTTTCGTCAAAGAATCCTCCATTTGCAGCAATTACAGCATTGCAGACCTAACATGACTGCACAAGAGTTTCCTAATCATCCATTAACCTTCTGACGCAATGAGCAAACACATTGTACCATTAGAACGCTGGAGTGATAGTTGCTGGAAATGGGTCTCTATACACCTATGTAGATATTGCACCAAAAACCTGACATTTGCAGCTAGAATAGTCATTTACCACATTAGCAATGTATAGAGTGTATTTTAAATTAGTTTAAAGTTATCTTCATTGAAAAAAAGTGCTTTTCTTTCAAAAATAAGGAAATTTCTAAGTGACCCCAAACTTTTGAACGGTAGTGTAGATGGACCGGTAAATTAACAGCTTTGTTTTAGAGCACAGCTCCCTCTTCACCACAACAAACCAAGTACAACGTCCACATCACTGCAGATGCTGGAAAGCAGCTTCAGTGTTGTTTAGTGGTCGTTTTATTTTTCTTTAACATATTGCAGCTCTAGGGCTGTTTAGTGTGAATTTTACCATTCAATACTTTGCGTGTTGGATTTGTAGTGTTATTTGCATGCTTTGAAACTTGATTGAGTTTGTTATTTCTTGTGTTTTGATTTGGTTGTGAGTGATTATTGCCTGCACCTGAGCTGACTGTTTCCAATCAGCGAGAGTCAATCAGTGAGCTCTAGCAGCAAACTCATCCCCAGTGGAACCTATTAAAGGATAGTGCATGACTGTAGTTAGACACGTACACGGAGACATAGATTGGGACATAGATTCGACCAAGATGGATTGATTGATGGAGCAGGCAAGGTGAAAAGAGAGGACGGCAGCTGAGGGGAGGCTCATGTGAGTGGGATTTTATGAATGCTAACTAACTAACTAACTAACCTGCACTTATATAGCGCTTTTCTAGTCACAAAGACCACTCAAAGCGCTTTCATTAATACTAACCCTCTATTCTAAGGGCCTATAGGAAACAGATATCTAGGGACAATTTAGAACAGCCAATTAACCTAACATGCATGTTTTTGGCATGTGGGAGGAAACCGGAGAAATCCCGGAGTAAACCCACGCAACACGGGGAGAACATGCAAACTCCACACAGATCACTGTTGGTCGGGGGCTGGGATCGATCCCATGATCCCACGATCCCCACAATCCCCCGGCCAAGGGTAAACTGTGCTGCCGCAGTGCTAACCACTGCGCCACCGTGCAGCCCAACAGGTGGCGGGTGCTGGGAATGCAGCAGGTGCTGGGATTAGCAGCAGCAGTTTAGGACTGAAGACGCCAGAGGGTCCAGCCGAAGGAGGCGCAGTTGCGTGGAGAAAAGGCTCATACACAGATCAGTGGAAGGAACGTCCTTATTGTTTGTGTGCATGTGAATGATTACCGGCCGCCCGGTGTATCTGTGGGGTATTGAGTTTGTGCTGTGTTGTGTGCTGCAGGTAATCCCAGACAACAGATCTGCAGGAACCTGCCCCTCTCCTCTCCTCCTGCCTGCTTCTCCTCCCTGGTTCCAGGATTTCCCACTAGGGAAGCATACAAAGGGTTACGGATGAGCTCTGACAAACAGCACGTCTTCCTGGGGCCAGTGAGGATGGCAGCTTTTGATCCTGCTCCGACGGACAGCGGACCCCCCCGGCCCACTGTAGGACACGCTGAAAGGTTTTTTTTCTGGACATGCAGTGTAAAGGGTAACTCCCATCTTACATTGGTTGGATTAATGATATTTCTCCCCCTGGATTAATTATTGGGCATTTTTGATAAGATAAGATAAGCCTTTATTAGTCCCACAACGGGGAAATTCCAGGATTGCAACAGCACAGGGATAGCAACACTCAGAGCAACAATCAGAAGGCAAGAAAAAAAAAAAAAAACAAGCAAGCAAGAGCAGCTAATATACATATGTACATATTACTATAAAATATATACTGTATATACACACACACACACACAGACACACAGTGCAGAGCATTGTAGCTGGGTGGAATAAATATATGAATATATGAACACACAGTGCAGAGCATTGTAGCTAGATGGAATAAATATGTAAATATACGTATAAACACCCACAGTACGGAGCATTGCAGCTAGGTGGAATAAATATGCAAGTATATAAACACACACAGTGCGGAGCAATGTAGCTAGATGGAATAATATGTAGATATATAAAAACACAGTGCGGAGCATTGTAGCTAGATGGAATAAATATATAGATATATAAATATAAACACACCCAGTGCTGAGCATTGTAGCTAGATGGAATAAATATATAGATATATAAATATAAACACACCCAGTGCAGAGCATTGTAGCTAGATGGAATAAATATGTAAATATATAAACACACACAGTGCAGAGCATTGTTGCTAGGTGGGATGAAACAGCATAACCGTCTATTTAGTTATCCTACATGGTATGATTATGTGCCCATACATATTCTCACCCTCCATAGCGACCGGTATGTTCCTAGTTGTATGCCGGAGAGGACCATTGTGTAAGTCTATTGCATCTTTTGCATTCAAAAAAAACTATTAGTTTGTTACGTCTTTTTGCTATCTCTGCGAGCAGCCCTGCTTAGGTTGTACAGTCTGACAGCCGTTGGTAGGAAGGACCTACGAAACCTCTCGGTTGTGCACCTGGGATGATGTAGTCTGCTGCTACATGAGCTCCTCAGTGCATCCAGTATGTCCTGCATAGGGTGGAACTCGGACTCCAGCAGAGATGACAGTTTAGCCACCGTCCTTCTCTCTCCTATCTCCTCCATCGGATCAAGGCGTTGCCCCAGGACAGAGCTAGCTTTCTTAATCAGTTTGTTCAGTCTCTTCCTATCGGCTGCAGTAATGCCACTGCCCCAGCAGACCACTCCAAAAGTGATGGCTGATGCCACCACCGTGTCATAGAATGACTTCAGCAGCGCCCCTTGTACACCAAAAGACCTGAGTCTCCTCAGCAGGAACAGCCTGCGCTGTCCCTTCTTGTAGAGTGCGTCAGTATTGTGTGACCAGTCTAGTTTATTGTTCAGATGAATACCCAGGTACTTGTAGGATGTCACCATCTCGATGTCTGTTCCCTGTATATTTACTGGTGCTGTGAGGGGCTGCCCATGCCTGCGGCAGTCCACCACCAGCTCCTTAGTTTTCCTCGCGTTGATCTGGAGGCAGTTCCGATGGCACCAGTCCACAAAGTCCTGGATAAGCCCTCTGTACTCAGCTTCATCTCCGCTGGAGATGAGACCAACGATCGCAGAGTCATCAGAGAACTTCTGTAGATGGCAATGTGTTGTGTTGTGTGAGAAGTCCGCAGTATAAAGAGTGAACAGGAAGGGAGCCAGCACCGTTCCCTGGGGGGCCCCCGTGCTACTGATGATCGTGTCGGAAACACAGTCCCGGGTTCTCACAAACTGAGGCCGGTTCGTGAGGTAGTCCAGGATCCATGATGACAGGTGCTGGTCCACCCCTGCGCGCAGCAACTTGTCCTTCAGGATCATCGGTTGGATGGTGTTGAAAGCACTGGAGAAGTCAAAGAACATGATCCTCACCATATTCCCGGGCTTCTCCAGGTGGGACAGAGAACGGTGAAGGAGGAAGATCACCGCATCCTCCACCCCAATGCCATGCTGGTAGGCGAACTGGAGTGGATCCATCGCTGGTTCCACCAGGGGGCGGAGATGAGCAAGGAGCAGTCTCTCCAGGGTCTTCATCAAGTGGGACGTCAAGGCCACCGGTCTGAAGCTGTTCAGGTCTTTGGGGTGGGAAGTTTTTGGTACAGGTACCACACAAGATGTTTTCCACAGCTGTGGTACCCTCCCCAGTTTCAGGCTCATGTTGAAGATATACGTCACAATCCCACACAGCTGGTCTGCACAGGACTTGAGGAGCTTTGCGCTGATGCCGTCCAGTCCCGACGCCTTCCTCGCCTTGATCTTCCTCAGCTCCGTCCTCACCTGGGTCTTGGTCAGGGTCAGGATGGGGGGCTGTGTGTTGGGAGTGGGGGGGGGTGTCGGTGGAGTGGGGAGTGGGTAGCAGGACTTGATTTCTTAGAGGCAGCAGTGGTTGTTGTGCAGACAGGGGGGAGGGCGGTTGGTCAAATCTATTGAAAAACAGATTCAGGTTGTTCGCCCACTCCCTGCCCCCCGTGGCCTGGGGGGAGGTATTCTGGAGCCCCGAGATGGTTTTGAGGTTTCTCCAGACCCCGCTGATGTCGCTCTGTTGCAGCTTGTCCTCCATCTTCTTCCTGAAGCTGTCCTTGCCTTCTCTGATCTTTCTCCTCAGCTCCCTCTGTACGGACTTCAGCATCTCCCTGTTCCCCGACCTGAAGATCCTCTTCTTCTCTCTCAGAAGTGTTTTTATCTCAGGGTTGATCCAGGGTTTGTTGTTTGAGTGACGCCGTATGGTCTTGGTGGGAACAGATTTGTCCACACAGAAGCTGAGGTAGCCCGTGAAGGTGTGAATGAGGCCATCGATGTCCTCACCATGTGGATCGCAGAGCTGCTTCCAGGCAGTGGCTTCAAAACAGTCCTTTAGAGTGTCCATTGTCTCCTCAGACCATAACTCCACAGTGTGCATGGCCGGAGGTTGTCTGTGCACTAGGGGTTTGTACACCGGTCGGAGATGAACCAAGTTGTGATCCGATCTCCCAAGTGGGGGGAGTTGTGATGAGGTGTACGCCTCCTTAGTGTTTGCGTAGAACAAATCCAGTGTTTTATTGTCTCTAGTGTGGCATGTGACATACTGGGTGAAAGTGGGCAGAATGGGAGACAGTGAAACGTGGTTGAAATCGCCTGAGATGAGGAGAAGAGCATCTGGGTGTTCTGTCTGCAGCCTGCTGGTTACTGAATGGATGACGTCACGCGCTGTCCCAGCGTTCACCGTCGGATTTGCATAAACAACAATGCAGATCACGTGTGAGTGTTCTCTCGGGAGATATGTAGGCCTCATGCTAACAGCTAGCAACTCAATGTCTTTGCTGCAGTGTCGTTGTTTAACAGTGATATGTCCCGGTCTACACCAGTTGTTGTTAACATACATTATCACTCCACCGCCCCTAGTTTTGCCACTCTCTGGTGTTCGGTCAGCTCGTATCATGTGAAAACCCTCCAGCTCAATGTTAGCATCTGCTGCTAGTTCAGTTAGCCACGTCTCAGTAAACAAAAGGAGAGAGCACTCCCGGTAAGTGCTATCATAACGGGAGATAGCCGCTAGCTCATCTAACTTTCCCAGTATCGACTGTACATTTCCCATGACAACAGATGGAAGGGAGGGTCTGTACCTTATATTTTTTGTCCTCCGCCTTACTCCAGCCCGGCAGCCGCGGCGTTTTCGCCTCAGTTCTCTCGGTATGTCGAGTTTTTCCAGTGGGACCGGGTGGCGGTTAAATGCTAGCAGCTCTTCCCTGTTGTATCGTATCCTGCTATAAACAGTGGCTCCGTCCACCGGCTCAGGAGACATTTGGGACGATCTGTGTGTCCGTGATATAAGTGGGGTGAAAAAAAAAAGTGATCAAAAGAGAGAGGAAGGGAAAAAAAAAAACTCGGAATCGAGCCACTGTTGCAAAAGGCAGCCGACTGGTGTGGCGCCGAGAGGAACCTAATGTAGATTAGAACCTAATGTGATATTATCTTTTTAGGCTGTTACAAGTTTTTAATCTTTTTGTGTTTTTATTGAGCTGGTGTATTTTGTAAATTATTCACAATTTGTCCAGTAAAGCATTTAACTGATCTTCTGCCTCAGTGAGTGTTTGTGTTGTTGTGGCCCGGGAGTCTTACATTTTAAATTATGTGCTCACAGTAATTTCCATCCTCAAACTGCGACAGAAGCACCTGGTCGTGGCCAGTTTATTGTGAAATGATGTTCTTTCCACTTCTGGATTATGGCCCTAACAGTGCGCACTGAAGTGCGCACAGAAGTTTAGAAATCCTTCTGTAACCAATGCTATCAGTATGTTTTGCAACGATAAGGTTGAGGTCTTGAGAGAACTCTTTCCTTTTATCCATCATGAGATATTTTTTTGATTGACACCTTGGTAATAAAACACCTTCTTAGTTTACATTTTCAGTTTAACTGAACCAGCTGATATGCCTTTTTGTACGTCCCTTCTTCATGTGTTCATACATCTTTTTTTTCATTTTTATTTTGTATCCTTTATTGATCCCCAGAGGGGAAATTGAGGGCATCCACCTGGATGGATGAAGCAGCCATAGTACGGCGCTATCCCTTAACCATTCACACACACATTCACAACTAAGGCCACTTTAGAGTCTCCAATTAACCTAACCTTCCCTGAGGAACCACGGTTTTTATAGCTACACTCTTTTCTACTCACCCCACGGGTTCAATATCTACACTCATGTCTCTCTTCCAGGCATGAGTCTGGATAGTTTTGTTACATTTGGCCTGGCTTGCCCTATAATCATGTCTTTAGCCTAACTTAGCCACTGTGGTTTTCATGGCTACTCTATTCTACTCACCCGACTAGACATCTATGTTCCCTGCTAATTAATTCATTCACACTTGAATGTATATCTCAGTTCCATTTCTTATTCTGTCTTACTTTTGTTGTGATGGTTCTGTAATTACACCGATAAACAGACAATAGCTGTGTTAGCTTAGCTTATCTAATACTTGTCACACCCTGGGCATATCTCACTCACTCACCTTACTCATGATCTGAGATAGAGTAGAGTAGAATTGGCCATCATGGATTCGATCCCACCCCTTGCCTATCGGTGACCCTTCCCTGTGGAATTTGCATGTTTTCCCCGTGTCTGCATGAGCTTTCTCTGGATACTCCAGTTTCCCCCCATAAGCCAAAAACATGCATGATAGGTCAATTGGTATCAACTGGGGATTTTAGATTGTCCTTAAGTATGAATGTGAGCGCGAATGGTTGTCTGTCTCTCTATATTGGACCTGCGATGGACTGGCGATCGGGGTGTACCCTGCTTCTTGCCCAAAGACACTGTGATAGGCTGCAGCCCCCCACGACCTGAAAAGGATTAAGTGGTAGAAGATGGATTGATCGATTGATGGCGAATTGGCTGACTCATGGCATGGATTGGCAGCCATGTTTCTGTCAGTCTGCCCCAGGGCAGCTGTGGCTACAGTAATAGCTTACCACTACCATTGTCTGTCTGTGGAGTAAATGAATAATGGATTTTCATTGTAAAGCACTTTGGGTTTCTTGAAAGGCACTTTATAAATGCAAACCATTATTATTAATGTCATTGTACAATTGTAAAGTACAACTGAATTGAATATAATTCTAGATGTTATTTTTTATCTTATGTTACTATAGTCTTTTATGCTCTGGCCTGGACATCTGTGCTTAATGTACTCCAGGAAATGCTCTTTTCTTATTAACTACTCAAGCCACACACACAGGAGCTAGCCAGTGTTGTGGGGAAAGTATGAATTTGTGTATGGAGAGAGATTAAGCAACAAAATTCCACTCAAGATTGTCTTTATTCCTTTAATCTTTGCAAAGATGAAAAGTGTGTTTAACCTGGGTAGAAAATGGTGCCGTAGTATTTAATCCCTGTGGTATTTTGGCTTACTGTTGTAGTCAAGACTTCATCAACATTAGGGTTTCCCCCGAAACCAAGACAAGACCAGACAATACCAAGATAAGAGGTCAAGACCAAGACCTGCATACACAGTATCTTGGTCCTAACTTCTCAGGTCATGGGTTCAAGCTCCAATCTAGAAAGGAGTGACTAAATATATATTGAGCTTATTGGTATATATGGGCACATGGCCCAAGTGACAGACTCTATGGGGTTTTATAAAATATAATCAACTTTAGAGTAGGTGTGGTAGCGTTTCCTGAGAGTTACGCTCTTCTTACATTGTAATTTCACTCTGACTTGTGGCTGCATTACAAAGGGATACTTGTTATGTAACCATTATGTTTGATTTCAGATGTTTTATCTCAAACATGTTTGTCCAAGAGTGGAACCTATCCTGACAGGACTGCCTGTATGATTTCTTATTATATTCCTTACTGTGAAGTGTGTGAACTCTATTATACATGTCCAACAAATTTTATTTGCACAGTCCTATTGAAATGAAACAAAGAACAGTGTTGAAGGCTTATATAATGGTGATAATTCATGTAAAGAATAAGAAATGACACACCAGCAATAGTAATAATCACATCAATTAAAATGTGGGGGGAAAAGGATCACTCTTACTTTCCAAGTGCAAATTCAGAGTTAGCTGCTAACTTAAAGTGAATTCACAAAAACTATTTTTCAAAGCTTGTCAGATGAATACATAATTACTGCTTGTGTAATAAATTGTATGTTACATGTCACAGTATAATGAAATATGGCCGATTATGAGATCTCATCCAGCACCAATTAAATGAGTAAATGGTTGAAATGTTCTGTTTCTGGATTTTAAAACCTATTACTAGACAAACTAAAAATTTTGATACCAACAACAGAATCACTTTGATACAGTTAAAAACTTTAAAAATGGGCAATAAGTGGAACCTGAGTTATTAAAAATTACTGGGCTAAAATCTTCTCAGAATTCAGGATACATTTTTTGGCACAAAATGTCCTCAGGGTCGTGTTAGGTTATCGATTGCCTAGTTAATAGACACCTCAGTGCTGGAATGTGCAAATATTAAGTTTAACACTTGTATTATGTTGAAAAAAATTACATTGATTATGTTGCGGGTCATTTTGACCCATACTGTATAAATCCACTCAAAACAGTCAAAAAACAGGTTAAACCAATAACAACTTTTATTTTAGATTATATAAACATTTATAAAAGAGACATAACAATACATTTTTAATTTCAACACTATATTTAAGAACTATTTTGTTCAAGTTTTTCCCTCTGCATTTTTTTTTCATTTAACTTGCCCCTTTTTCTCACATTTTCAATGTTCAACATTTTCAATGCTCTCCACATGATGGACAGAATATAACTGTGTGCTTTCTGCAGATGTAATTCTTGCATTTCACACAAGAGGTACTTGTTTTACTGTCCTCTCGGGAGGGACAGACCTGGCATCTTTTCCGTTTCTTTACACCTGTGTCCACTAGATCCATTGCAGATTGGTTGGATGACCTGACCTTGACCTTTTCAATGACAGCTGCAGCTGCTGGGGATCGAGCTGGCCTGGCTCGCCTCTGGATCTTGGGAGTGACAAGTGCTTTGCCGATTTCTTCCAGGAAAAGCCGACGTCAGTACAATTTGTCGGCATTCCATTGCTGGTTGATTTCAGTCCACAGGACATAGACATTGTAAGCAGACACATCGACAATGTTGTAGAAAATCACCAAGGGCCAACGGGCAGTCTTGCGCTGGCAGCTGTATGTTGCTGTGACTTTGTCCAGATTGTCAACTCCTCCTTTGGTGGAGTTGTAGTCCAGGATCATTTATGGCTTCATGTCTTCTCTTGTGCTCAGAGATGCATCTGTGTGCATTGTGCTCATTACAAGAACATTCTTGTTTCTCTTTGGGCAGTATGAAACAACTACTGCTTTCTCAGTGAAAACAAATATTGAGGAATGCAGAGGTCTGCCCTGCATCTTCAGAATTTCACTGGGAAGTTCTGGCTTATTTCTTCTGACTGTTCCCAACATAGTCAGCTTTCTCTTCTGAAGTTCATCTCCAAGGCAGTAGGATGTAAAGAAGTTGTCACATGTGATGTTATGACCTTGCAACCCTTCAATCATCTCCAGCACCACATGCATCCCCTGATTCTTCTCAGATGCTCCTCCAGGTAGCTTTCCAGTATACACTTGCATATTCCATGCATAGCTAGATTTTGCATCACAAGCTACCCACATTTTGATGCCATACTTGGCAGGCTTGTTGAGCATGTACTGTCTGAAAGGACAGCACCCCCTGAATGGTACAAGGCGCTCATCTACAGTAACATGGGGACCAGGATTGTACAACAAAGGTAGAATTTCAACCCATTTATCCCATACATCTCTAAACGCAGCTAGTTTGTCTCTTTCACGTCGACCAGCTCTGGTGTCACGGTTGTCAAATCGGATCACACGAGATATCATGTGAAATGTCTCCAGAGACATTGTTGCTCGAAAGATTGGCCTTCCATACTCTTCATCCCATAGACTTGCAGTTGCTTCTCCCTTTGACCTGTACACTCCAGCTAATACCAGAATTCCAATGTAAACATGCAAGTCAGTCTGATCCAGTGGCTTCCATTTCTCCTGAAATACACGCCTCCCCTCCAAGTTGGTCATTTCCAGTATAATCTTCTCTATTGGTGGGGATATGAAGAGCTGAAATGCTGATTGAATATCATCAATCAGCTAGGTGAAGCTAGGAAGAATTACATCCAGCTCCCGAAAAATTAGTACTGGCGCCCCCCCAAGGGTGTGTCCTTTCCCCACTGCTCTTTTCCCTCTACTCCAACGACTGCACCTCAGAGGACCCTTCGGTGAAGCTCCTGAAGTTTGCGGACGACACCACAGTCATCGGTTTGATCCGGGATGGTGATGAGTCTGCATACAGGCGGGAGGTGGAGCAGCTGATCCTCTGGTGCAGCCAGAACCATCTTGAACTTAACCCAGCCAAAACGGTGGAGATGACTGTGGATTTCAGGCGACACCCTCCTTCATTCCCCCCACTCACCATCCTCAACAGCACAGTGTCCACTGTGGACTCCTTCAAGTTTCTGGGTACCACAATCTCCCAGAACCTGAAGTGGTACTCCCATATAGACACTGTCCGGAAAAAGGCCCAGCAGAGGTTGTTTTTTCTGCGTCAGCTCAAGAAGTTTGATTTGCCTCAGGAGCTGCTGGTTGTCTTCTACACCACGATCATCCAATCTGTCCTCTGCTTTTCCATCACTGTCTGGTTTGGATCTGCCACTAAACAGGACAAGACCAGACTGCAGCGGATCATTAAGTTTGCGGAGAGGATCATTGGTACCGACCTACCCTCCATTGAGAACTTATATCGGTCCATAACCAGGAAATGGGCGGGAAACATCTGTGCTGACCCGTCACACCCCGGCCACAAACTGTTTGAACTTCTATCTTCTGGTCGACGTTACAGATCACTGAAGGTCAAAACCACCCGTCACAGGAACAGTTTCTTTCCTCAAGCCATCACTCTGATGAACTCCTAACATTCACCTAGGCCTACCTGTTGCTGTACTCATGACTTTTCATCCATTCTTACATTGCACATAACTCTCACACTGCTTTTTACTTCATTCACATTATATCACTGAATCTGAGTTCACATTGAAATACTGTATGACTGTATATTTTTTCATATATTTCTGCAAAGTGTGGATAGTCTGAGTAAATAACTGCATATATTCCTGTATATATTTGCATCCTTTTATAGAAACATGGACAGACTGTAATTTACTGTACATACTCTGTTGTCATTGAATCCTTATTTAAATCTTATTTAAATCTTACACCTGAACAACAAGAGCAAGTTTTTAGCCAAAGTCAAATTCCTTGTATGTGTTGTGCATGCTTGGCCAATAAAGCTGATTCTGATTCTGATTCTGATTCTGATCAACTCGTGTGACAGCAAGTCTTGTAGGACCGGGAGTCATTTTGATGACGTTGGAAGATGATAGTCTACCTCGGCTTTGGTGTGGTGATGTTGACCATTTTATATTACCATCTTTAGATGCCCATGTCCCCTCTGTGGATGATGATTGCTGCATTCCTTGGCTTTCATCTGATGGAGACACAACGGCAGGCTTGTCCTCTGAATCCTCCTCATCGTCGGAAAATTGACAATCTGGATCATCAATTACATTGTCCTCGGTCTCTGAAATCTCTTCTTCTGCGTCACTATCCCAGTTCAAAATATGTGATGAAGCTTCTTCAGCTGTAAACCTTCTGGAGCTCATTTTTGGTGTGTTTGTCAAAGAGATGGCGTGAGAAAAGTGACAAGGACAAGAGAAAGAAAGTCCCTTCTCAACACACACCTGGGTCTCTGGCAGTCAAAATACAATTAACTGGGCAGTCAAAATAAAGTACATCAAAGAGGCATCTTTATTTTGGATCTGTACAGCTACTTACCCACATAAAAGGGTCCGGGTCAAAATGACCTGCAATATCATCTTTGTATTAAAACTCTGCACATACATTCCACTACGTATCAAAGTGTCCAGATTTTACACACTAGTTAATGACCCTAGATGAGGAAAAGTCACAAAATTTCATGAAGAAAAAGAAAGGATAACCCGTACTTTGGTCAACACAAAAAACAAAAATTGACCCTTAACATAATACAAAGGTTAAACATTAACCTGAGACTGATTGTTGTACTGCAAATCATCAGTAAACTTGGACTATTGTGCACTTTTTCCACATGTTGACAGTTCTCAGAGGTGTTAGTGAAATGTTTGTGACATGCTTTGGTCAAAACGCCTCACAGTTTGGTTATTGCAGCACCAATTTACACAGAGGGAAGGATCTCTCCTCAAAACTTATTATGATTATTATTGAAGGTGGCAACAGCACTGTTCATTCAACTGTGGAATATACTGTCTGGATTTATATGCATATATTGAATCAGAATCAGAATCAGATTTATTGCCATTGTTCATGTAGTACACAAACTAGGAATTTGTCTCGGTGCAATGCTACAACATTAAAACATGATAAGATAAAGAGATAAACTAAAAAAAAAATTTAAAAAAATTAAAGACTAAAACCATGCAATAAGTGTAGAATAATAATAATAATAATAATAATGAGTAATACTAGTCACAGCAGTTTTAAATAAATTAGCAAGTAGCAGATGATGTGCAGTCGATAATGCAACAGAAAAACAGTGATGAATGACATGAGTCTGGTTAAGCTGCTGTATATAGTGCACGAGAGTCAATAAGTCACTTAATGTTCAGCAGTCTGATGGCAGAGGGGAAAAAGCTGTTCATGTGCCGGGAGGTTTTAGTCTGAATGGACCGAAGTCTTCTACCTGAGGGGAGGGGGGCAAACAGTACGTGACCAGGATGTGAGGGATCGGCTATGATCCGGCCTGCACGCCTCCGGGTCCTGGAGATGTACAGGTCCTGGAGAGATAGGAGCTTGCAGCCGATCACCTTCTCAGCAGTGCGCACGACGCGCTACAGCCTTAGTCTGTCCCTCGCAGTAGCTCCTGCGTACCACACGATTATGGAGGAGGTGAGGATGGACTCGATGATGGCCGTGTAGAACTGCACTAACATCTTGGTGGGTAGCTTGAGCTTCCTCAGCTGCCGCAGAAAGAACATCCTCTGCTGGGCCTTTTTGATGAGGGAGCTGATGGTCGGCTCCCACTTGAGGTCCCGGGTGATGGTGGTGCCCGAGAAGCGGAAGGAATCTGCAATGGTGATGGGAGAGCCTGTGATGGTGAGGGGGGGCAGGGGGGTTGTGACTTTCCTGAAGTCCACAATCATCTCCGCTGTCTTCAGAGCGTTCAGCTGCAGGTTGTTGTGGCTGCACCAGGACACCAGCTGGGCCACCTCTCTCCTGTAGACGGACTCATCGCCGTTGGAGATGAGCCCGATGAGGGTGGTGTCGTCCGCAAACTTGATCAGCTTAACAGACTGGTGGGTGGAGGTGCAGGAGTTGGTATAAAGGGAGAAGAGTAGGGGGGAAAGTACACAGCCCTGGGGTGATCCGATGCTGATGCTAACAGAGTCTGAGACAGACTTCTCCAGCCGCACATGCTGCCTCCGGTCCGTCAGGAAGTCGGTGATCCACCTGCAGAGGGAGTCAGGCACGCCGAGCAGGGACAGCTTGTCCTGGAGCAGAGCGGGGCGGATGGTGTTGAATGCAGAGCTGAAGTCCACAAACAGGATCCTGGCGTAGGTTCCCGGGGAGTCCAGGTGCTGCAGGATGGAGTGGAGGGCCAGGTTGACTGCGTCGTCCACAGACCTGTTGGCTCGGTAGGCAAACTGCAGCGGGTCCAGGAGGGGAGTGGTGATGGACTTGAGGTGGGACAGGACCAGGCGCTCAAAGGACTTCATGACTACAGAGATATTGCCAAGTAATTTAACTGTAATGCTGTAAAGTACCATTTAACTGCAATCTTCTTGCACTGTGTATATACAGTGGTGTGAAAAAATGTTTGCCCCCTTCCTGATTTCTCATTTTTTTGTATGTTTGTCACACTTAAATGTTTCAGATCATCAAACAAATTTAAATATTAGAAAAAGATAACACAAATAAACACAAAATGCAGTTTTTAAATGAAGTTGTTCATTATTAAGGGGGAAGAAAATCCAAACCTACATGGCCCTGTGTGAAAAAGTGATTGCCCCCTAAACCTAATAACTGGTTGGGCCACCCTTAGCAGCAACAACTGCAATCAAGCATTTGCAATAACTGGCAATGAGTCTTTTACAGCGCTGTGGAGGAATTTTTGCCCACTTATCTTTGCAGAATTGTTGCAATTCAGCCACATTGGAGGGTTTTCGAGCATGAACCGCCTTTTTAAGGTCATGCCACAGCATCTCAATCGGATACGGGTCAGGACTTTGACTAGGCCACTCCAAAGTCTTCATTTTGTTTTTCTTAAGCCATTCAGAAGTGGACTTGCTGGCTTGTTTTGGATTATTGTCTTGCTGCAGAACCCAAGTCCGCTTCAGCTTAAGGTCACGAACAGATGGCCAGATATTCTCCTTCGGGATTTTTCGGGTTCCTGGGATCCGGAAGTTGATGCTGTGATCATGAGAAGTCTAGAGACAATTGTGCAATAATCTGAACGGTGACTGCTGTCGACCAAGATTAAAACAAACTTTTCCACAGATAGGTTTTTTTTTTTTTGTAATTAATTCATTAATTAATTGTTTGTGTCTTTCTTTTTTTTTTTTTTTACATAGCTGGAGGAATTAGAGAGTTATATCGACGCATTTTACTACCGTTGCTGTATCATGGAGCAGGCGAGTGTGTGTTCTGCCGCTGCTTCTGCTGCTGCTTCCCGGTCTAAATGACCGAGACCCGTAGATTCGCCAAAAATAACGCCCGAGAAATTACAGCAGGGCACCGAGGTTAGTGATATCCTTTTCTCTATTGAGAATAAACTTACCAGCATGGATGGTAGACTGGCGCTGGTTGAGCTTCTTCATAAAGAATTCCAAAATTTGCGGGAGAGCCTTGAGTTTAGTCAAGCACAGCTCGTCTCTCTTGTAGAGGAAAATAACAGCCTGAAAAAATCAGTAACCACACTAACCACACGGCTTGGCATTGTTGAGGAAGAAAATCGGAAAATGAAGGAGACAGTTCTCAGTTTGCAGTCACGCAACATGAGAGATAACCTCGTTTTTTCTGGAATTGTTGAAAAAAAAATGAAAATCCAGAACAGCTGGTCCGTGAATTTATGTCATCACAACTAAAACTATCCCCCGAAATCACAAACTCAATTACCTTCCACCAAGTCCATTGAATAGGGCAAAAGAATTCCCAGAATAAATGTCCCAGACCTATTGTTTGCCAAATTTGAGCATTTTAAGCAAAAAGTTTTGGTACAGAGGCAGGGCAGGCAGCTTAAAAACACCAATTATGGTCTAAATGATCAATTTCCACAGGAAATCTTGGAAAGGAGAAGGAAGCTTTTTCCCATTAGGAAACAAAACATCTAAGAAGGTAAACAAGGTATTGTTTCTGTGGATAGACTGTATATAGATGGCAAGCTGTTTATGGATGAAACTATAACACCCTGGTTATTCTAGAGCCCTTTTTTTTAGTTATTTTTTTTAATTTATTTACTATTTTATATATTTCTTTTTCTTTTAGCTACAGGTGGAAAAAAAAGTGGGATTGTGCGCAGGTCTCTTACTCGATTTCAGTTTAATTTGTTAACATTTGTCAAAATGTTTATTTCTTTGTTGTTGAGGTTGTTGTTTGTTTGTCTGTTGTAGGGTGTTTTGTTTTGTTTTTTTGAAGTTTTTAGGTCATTGTTGTATGTTGTCTGCATTTTTCCACCACTTACTAACCTTCATGTCTGTTTTTTCTCATACTTCTGGTTTATAGGAAATAACTTGAAATACATGTACCCCATTTGCTTGCAATTGCAGGCAAATGGCACAGAGACATCATGTGCGCACACCCAATTATATATGCATAGGTGTATACTTTACACACAACATATATGTATATATACACATACATGCATACATTACAGACGTATAATCACATAGGCACATTTAGTTAGTCTTTAGTACACAACCAGTTAGTGAAAACATGTCTACATTTAAGTTTGTCACATGGAACATATGTGGAATTGGAACCAGGGAGAAGAGGCTAAAAGTTTTTAATCGATTGAACGATCTACAGGCAGACTTTGTTTTATTGCAGGAGACACATGTCTCTAAGTCATCTGTAGATGCGCTCACCTCCCCGGAATTCCCTCATATGTACTCAGCTGGCTTTAATTCTAAACAAAGGGGGGTAGCTATACTGGTAAATAGAAGAATACACTTTGTTATGAATAACACCATAATAGATCCAGAAGGTAGATTTATAATACTAAAAATCTCAGTCCAAAATTTGGATCTATGTATTGCAAGCATTTATGGCCCAAATGTTGACGACCCATCCTATTTTCACACTTTTTTCACTTCTCTTTCTGAGCACTTGAACACCACACTTATAATAGGAGGGGACTTCAATTTGGCATTAAACCCTGCAATCGACAGGCTCAGTACATCAGGGATTTACTGAAAATGGCTGGCTACTGACACTCTCAAACAGTACATGAAGGATTTTGGTCTTTGCGATGAATGGCGATCTCTTCACCCAACTCTTCAAGAATACACTTTTTTTTCATCAGTTCATAGTACACATTCGCGTCTAGATTTCTTCTTAGCCAGTAACTCTATTGTGAGGGACATCACAGGCACTGAAATATGTTCAAATCAAGCTATTAGCAATCACCATTCAGTTCTCTTACACTAGTAAATAGAGAAGCTACAAGGGAAACTAGGAGCTGGAAATTTAATACATCACTAATGAAAGATAAAGACTTTATTAACTATTTTAATAAACAGTGGGAATCATATCTGGAATATAATGATGTGCCAGGAATATCCCCAGGTGTTCTTTGGGAAGCAGCAAAAGTGGTCATGCGAGGTAAAATAATCTCTTACTGTTCATATAAGAATAAAAAAGAAAAAGCACTGGTACTGGACTTAGAACAGAAGATTAAATCACTGGAGACAACCTGTGCCGTTTCCCCACAGGAACAGGCACTTAACGATTTGAGAAAATTAAAGCTGGAATTAAAAGAAATTACAACAAAAGAGCACAGTTTTTTATACAAAGACTGCGTCTTGAGAACTTTGAAAACAATAATAAATCAGGGCGATATCTTGCAAACCAGGGTAGTATAAGAGAATATGAAATTAATAAATATGATCAGGTATAAATTATTTATTTTTTATTGATGTATTGGAATCTGAGATCAAATTTTGTTTCATATACACCAGAAAAGTTAATAACACTCGTAGGGGCACCAGCTTCTATCTTTAAGAAGCAATTTTAATTTTAATTTCACTTTATACTTTATACTTCCGGCGCCACACGAGTCGGCTGCCTTTTGCAACAGTGGCTCAATTCTGAGTTTTTTTCTTTCTTTCTTTACACACTTTATACATCACGGACAGACACAGATCGCCCCAAAATGTCTCCCAAGCCGGCAGACGGAGCCACTGTTTACAGCAGGATACGGTACAGCAGGGAACAGCTGCTTGCACTTAATCGCCACTCGGTGCTAACGGAAAAACTCGACGTACCAAGGGAAATAAGGCGAAAATGACGTGGCTGTCGGGCTGGTGTTAGACGGCGGACAAGGAGTATAAGGTACAGACCCACCTTCCCATCCGTTATTATGGGGAATGTACGCTCTATATTGGGAAAGGTAGATGAGCTAGCGGCTATCTCCCGCTACGACAGCTTATACCGGGAATGCTCCCTCCTTTTGTTTGCCAAGTCGTGGCTATCTGAACTAGTAGCAGATGCTAACATTGAGCTGGAGGGTTTCCACGTGATACGGGCAGACCGAACACCAGACAGTGGCAAAGCAAGGGGCGGTGGAGTGATGATCTATGTTAATATCAACTGGTGCAGACCGGGACACATCACTGTTAAACACCAGCACTGCAGCAAAGACATTGAGTTGCTAGCTTCTAGCATGCAGCCTACATATCTCCCGAGGGAATACTCGCACGTGATCTGCATTGTTATTTATGCAAATCCGACGGCAAATGCTGGGACAGCGCGTGATGTCATCCACTCAGTAACTGGCAGGCTGCAGACAGAACACCCAGATGCTCTTCTCCTCATCTCAGGCGATTTCAACCATGTTTCACTGTCTCCCATTCTACCCACGTTTACCCAGTATGTCACATGCCACACTAGAGACAATAAAACACTGGACTTATTCTATGCAAACACTAAGAAGGTGTACACCTCATTACAACTCCCCCCACTCGGGAGATCGGATCACAACTTGGTTCATCTCCGGCTGGTGTACAAACCCCTAGTGCACAGACAACCTCCGGCCATGCGCACAGTGGAGTTATGGTCTGAAGAGGCAATGAACACTCTAAAGGGCTGTTTTGAAACCACCACCTGGAAGCAGCTCTGCAATCCACATGGTGAGGACATCGATGGCCTCACTCACACCATCACGGACTACATCAGCTTCTGTGTGGACAAAACCGTTCCCACCAAGACCATAAGGTGTTGCTCAAACAACAAACCCTGGATCAACCCTGAGATAAAAACACTTCTGAGAGAGAAGAAGAGGATCTTCAGGTCAGGGAACAGGGAGATGCTGAAGTCCGTACAGAGGGAGCTGAGGAGAAAGATCAGAGAAGGCAAGGACAGCTTCAGGAAGAGGATGGAGGACAAGCTGCAACAGAGCGACATCAGCGGGGTCTGGAGAAACCTTAAAACCATCTCTGGGCTCCAGAATACCTCCCCCCAGGCCACAGGGGGCAGGGAGGGGGCGAACAATCTGAATCTGTTTTTTAATAGGTTTGACCAACCGCCTTCCCCCTCGACTGCACAACAACCACTGCTGCCACTGAAGACATCAAGTCCTGCTGCCCACTCCCCACTCCACCATCACCCCCTCACTCCCAACACACAGCCCCCCAACCTGACCCTCACTAAGACCCAGGTGAGGACGGAGCTGAGAAAGATCAAGGCGAGAAGCCGTCGGGACCGGACAGCATCAGTGCAAAGCTCCTCAAGTCCTGTGCAGACCAGCTGTGTGGGATTGTGGAGTACATCTTCAACCTGAGCCTGAAGCTGGGGAGGGTACTACAGTTGTGGAAAACATTTTGTGTGGTACCTGTACCAAAGACTTCCCACCCCAAAGATCTGAACAGCTACAGACCAGTGGCCCTGACGTCCCACATGATGAAGACCCTGGAGAGACTGCTCCTTGCTCACCTCCGCCCCTTGGTGGGTCCAGCGATGGATCCACTCCAGTTTGCCTACCAGCATGGTATTGTGGTGGAGGATGCGGTCATCCTCCTCCTTCACCGTTCTCTGTCCCATCTGGAGAAGCCCGGGAATACAGTGAGGATCATGTTCTTTGACTTCTCCAGTGCTTTCAACACCATCCAACCGATGATCCTGAAGGACAAGCTGCTGTGCACAGGGGTGGACCAGCACCTGTCATCATGGATCCTGGACTACCTCACAAACCGGCCACAGTTTGTGAGAACCCGGGACTGTGTGTCTGACATGATCATCGGTAGCACGGGGGCTCCACAGGGAACGGTTTTGGCTCCCTTCCTGTTCACCCTTTATACTGCGGACTTCTCACACAACACAACACACTGCCATCTAAAGAAGTTCTCTGACGACTCTGCGATCGTTGGCCTCATCTCCAACGGAGATGAAGCTGAGTACAGAGGGCTTATCCAGGACTTTGTGGACTGGTGCCATCGGAACTGCCTCCAGATCAACGCGAGAAAAACTAAGGAGCTGGTGGTGGACTGCCGCAGGCAAGGACAACCCCTCACAGTACCAGTAAACATCCAGGGAACAGACATTGAGATGGTGACATCCTACAAGTACCTGGGGGTTCATCTGAACAATAAACTAGACTGGTCACACAATACTGACGCACTCTACAAGAAGGGGCAGCGCAGGCTGTTCCTACTGAGGAGACTCGGGTCTTTTGGTGTACAAGGGGCACTGCTGAAGACATTCTATGACACGGTGGTGGTATCAGCCATCACTTTTGGTGTGGTCTGCTGAGGCGGTGGCATTACAGCAGCCGATAGGAAGAGACTGAACAAACTGATCAAGAAAGCTAGCTCTGTCCTGGGGCAGTGCCTTGACCCAGTGGAGGAGATGGGAGAGAGAAGGACGGTGGCTAAACTGTCATCTCTGCTGGAGTCCGAGTTCCACCCTATGCAGGACACACTGAATGCACTAAGGAGCACATTTAGCAGCAGACTACATCATCCTAGGTGCACAACCGAGAGGTTTCGCAGGTCCTTCCTACCAACGGCTGTCAGACTGTATAACCTAAGCAGGGCTGCTCGCAGAGATAGCAAAAAGACGTGACAACCTAATAGTTTTGAATGCAAAAGACGCAATAGACTTACACAATGGTCCCCTCCGGTATACAACTAGGAAAATACCGGTAGCTACGGAGGGTGACAATATGTATGGGTACATAATCATACCATGTAGGATAACTAAGTAGACGGTTATGCTGTTTCATTCCATCTAGCTGCAATGGTCCACACTGTGTGTGCTTGTTTGTATATTTATATATTTGTTTGTATATTTATATATTTATTCCATCTAGCGACAATGCTCCACACTGTGTGTTTATATATTTACATATTTATTCCATCTAGCTACAGTGCTCCGCACTGTGTTTATATATTTACATATTTATTCCACCTAGCTACGGAGCTCCGCACTGTGTTTATGTGTTTGCATGTTTGTTCCATCTAGCTGCAATGCTCCGCACTGTGTGTGTTTATATATTCATATATTTATTCCATCTTGCTACAATGCTCCACGCTGTGTGTGTGTTTATATATTCACATATTTATTCCATCTAGCTACAAGGCTCCGCACTGTGTGTTTATATATCTATATATTTATTCCGTCTAGCTGCAATGCTCCGCATCGTGTGTCTATATATTTATGTTTATATGTATATATGTATACTCGCTGCTTTTTTTTTTCTCTTGCCTTCTGATTGTTGCTCTGAGTGTTGCTATCCCTGTGCTGTTGCAATCCTGGAATTTCCCCGTTGTGGGACTAATAAAGGCTTATCTTATCTTATCTTATCTTATCTTATCTTACCTGTTTAATCACTCAATAAATTAATTAATAATCAGTCTCAAACATTTTTCCATGAATTCGATACCTGGGCTTGAAATAGACTCAGAATGGAATAAATTCTCAACAACTTCTCTCATTTTCACATATTTATTAAATGAAATGATTAACAGATATTGCAGTAATTTCATTAATCATAAAATCAATCTTGTAAATGATAGATTAACAATGTCAATATTTTCGGAACCAGGGTTAAACTGAGAAACCAATTTCTATCAGTTTGAGTTAACAGATTATAGAAACAATGCAAATTTATGGAGAAAGTTTACTAATTATATGAAAAGTCCTGGATTAATCTTAAGAAAATAAAAATGGAATTTTAACGAAAAGAAGAGTTATGTTAATGGCTTCTTAATTTGCATCTGATTAGATATACAAATTATTACCGAACCTCAGACGTTTAATTCAGCAGATGAATTAAAGTTTGCAGCTCACATGATTCCTCATTCGGCATTTCCTCAGCCCAAGATTTCGTGGATGTTAGGGGAAATATCTGCCCGCAGATATTTCAGGGTCCACAGTTCGACCTTTAAAGTCAAGCGGTCAAAGTGGCTGGATTTTGGCTATATGGCCCACAGTTGTAACTTGGATCGGAGCCAGATGGTGCCGATGTTTCTTCAGTGTGTGATGAAGAGAGCTGCGCGTTTTCTCCTTCGTAGACAAGCGGCTCCAGAGGTCTTCGAGAATAATTAGATCTAATCAGATCTCAAATTAGAAAAAGACTTTCGGACTTTAGATAAAATAATAGCTTCTGGTGTGTGATTGGTCAGGAAAAATATTATAAAAATAAAGTCAAGATTAAAACTTACATTAAAATTAAAACAAACGGTGGTTTTACAGAAAGTTTAACAAAGAAAAAGTGATAAATAAAAATTGGAGTTTAACTCCGATTAAGAATTGAGTTCAAAGAAATAGGAATTCCTAGGCATTTAAGAGAAAAAGAAAAAACCATTAAAATACAAAGTTACATAAACAAATTACGAGTTATCTGCTCTGTGCTCGGAAAAGCAACACGTGGTAGAAGTCTTTGTTCAGGCAGTCCTTTGTTCTTCCCAAAGTTCTTTCTTGCTGTGTGTAGACAATGGACAAAAACGTGTCCCAGAGAATAAAAGTAAATGAGACAAAGAAAGAGAGTGGTGAACGGAGGCGAAAAGAGTGTCCAAAAAGCGACGTTAAAAGAGACGGAAGAGCAGAAAGAGCGTGTCAAAAGAGTGAGTCCAAAAGAGAAAGTAGCAGGGGTTTTTCCTCCTTTTATAAGTTCTGTTGAGCTTTCACGGGCTTCCGGGTTGACCGGAATCTCAGCCAATGAGCGTCCTTCGTGGGCGGGCTTGATGAACTTTAGTCCAATGACAGGCTTTGTCTGCGAGGGACCAATAGGATAGAGAAGCTGGGGCTCAGTGAAGGCTGGGTGCAATTTGATACCGGTCACCATGAATACACACAATTTTAATACACTGGAATATGCTTTTACACACTTATGTATAACTAAGCTAACCTTAATGTAACTTATAAGCAGTGCTTCTAAATCAACATGCAAGAATAAACATTCACTTAAACATTTTTAACATGCATATATATATAAAATCACAGATTAATGCATTTCACACATATTATTGATTTTCCACATTAAAACATCAGAGTCCATTTGCTTTTCATAGTCCTGAAAAGAAGAGAAGGTTTAGAATTGATTTTGTAATAATGTACTTTAAAGTTCACTGGTTAAATCCAGCATGTCCCACAGTTTAAGGAAATTTTATTGAGCTGTGGATCGGTGTGGCAATGAGGGGCTCCATGTCTGTTCCATGTTTATGTGGGCAATAAAGGGGCACAGGAGGAAATAGGTTGAATTCTTTTAGACTGGTTTTAGCAAAGGAATGGGATTTCAGCTGTGGCCTGGGGAAGAAAATCAGTTCATGACTGTCTTACTCCTGGGTGAAACAAAATGTCTTTAAGCAGAAGAACAATTATTGCTGAGCCAGAGTGAGATGATGTTACATTAGATTGAATAAAGAAAAAACAACTATCCATTCTATCAAGGATATGACTGGAAATATTACCAAAGTGCCTGAAGAAATAAATAACTGCTTCAGAAAGTTTTATGAAAATCTCTACTCATCACAGGTTAACCCATCAGACTCAGAGATAAATACATTTTTGGGCAATATTAATTTACCACAATTGAATAATGAACAGATTGCGGCTCTGGTTGCACCTCTTTAGGTGTTTGAACTCCAGGAGGCACTTAAGCACATCCCAAACAACAAAGCCCCGGGGCCAGATGGTTTTCCAGTAGAATTTTATAAAGAATTTTGGCCTGTGATGGTACCTACTTTTTTAAAAAAATGGTGAAACAAATCAAAGAAGATAATGTAATTCCTCCGAATATGAATTTGGCTAGTATAATCCTGCTCCTTAAACCTGGAAAGGAACCTACGCTTCCATTCAGCTACCGTCCCATCTCACTTATGAATGTCCACACGGGGGGACCTAGTGAATGACCTGCAGAGAGCTGGGACCAAAGTAACAAAGGCTACCATCAGTAACACACTACGCCGACAGGGACTCAAATCCTGCAGTGCCAGACGTGTCCCCCTGCTTAAGCCAGTACATGTCCAGGCCTGTCTGAAGTTTGCTAGAGAGCATTTGGATGATCCAGAAGAGGATTGGTAGAATGCCATATGGTCAGATGAAACCAAAATAGAACTTTTTGGTAAAAACTCAACTTGTCGTGTTTGGAGGAGAAAGAACACCATACCTACTGTGAAGCATGGGGGTGGAAACATCATACTTTGGGGCTGTTTTTCTGCAAAGGGACCAGGATGACTGATCCGTGTAAAGGAAAGAATGAATGGGGCCGTGTATCGTGAGATTTTGAGTGAAAACCTCCTTCCATCAGCAAGGGCATTGAAGATGAAACGTGGCTGGGTCTTTCAGCATGACATTGATCCCAAACACACCGCCCGGGCAACGAAGGAGTGGCTTCGTAAGAAGCATTTCAAGGTCCTGGAGTGGCCTAGCCAGTCTCCAGATCTCAACCCCATCGAAAATCTTTGGAGGGAGTTGAAAGTCCGTGTTTCCCAGCGACAGCCCCAAAACATCACTGCTCTAGAGGAGATCTGCATGGAGGAATGGGCCAAAATACCAGCAACAGTGTGTGAAAACCTTGTGAAAACTTAAAGAAAACGTTTGACCTCTGTCATTGCTAACAAAGGGTATATAACAAAGTATTGAGATGAACTTTTGTTATTGACCAATTACTTATTTTACCGAGGAATTTACCAATTAATTCATTAAAAATCCTTCAACGTGATTTTCTGGATTTTTTTTCTTATTTTGTCTCTCATAGTTGAGGTGTACCTATGATGAAAATTGGAGACCTCTCTCATCTTTTAAGTGGGAGAACTTGCACAATTGGTGGCTGACTAAATACTTTTTTACCCCACTGTACATATGTATACTCGCTGCTCTTGTTTTTCTCTTGCCTTCTGATTGTTGCTCTGAGTGTTGCTATCCCTGTGCTGTTGCAATCCTGGAATTTCCCCATTGTGGGACTAATAAAGGCTTATCTTATCTTATATATATATATATATATATATATATATATATATATATATATAAATATGGGGGGGGGGGTTAATGGCACCGGAGGCAGGGCGGCCGTACCAGCAGCAACTCTCTCGTGTCTTTGTGTTTCTATCTGTTTATGCCTGTATATAGTGTGCCTCTTATTAACCAGGGCTCTGTAGGAATACTCGGACTAAGACTGGACCAACTTTTTTCTCTATTTTAGCCGGTCTTTCTCTAGTTTTCTTTTCTTTTTCTCTTCCTCGGCCAATGGAGATCAACAGAGGTGGGAGTGGACGCATTGTTTAAACACGCAAACAGCTGATTGCGCTGAGGAGGCCAGAGCCTGGAGCGCTGCGGCCGGCAGTGAAGCCCCTCATCCTGGATGAGCTGAAGAGGAGACGCCGCGGGCGAAGGGCTGGAGCGAAGGTGAGGAGGAGGAGGAGGAAGCATAAGCCAGCTGTACCGATGGTCATCACCGGGAACGTACGATCGCTGGGAAATAAAACAGATGAGCTTACAGCGCTGGTCAGGACACAAAAGGAGTATCGTGAGTGTAGTTTCATGTGTTTTATGGAGACGTGGTTACACTCACAGATCCAGGATGTAAATGTAGCAATACCTGGCTTCAAGACTATACGGGGTACAGAGACGTGAAAAACAGCAGGAAAAAGGAGGAGGAGGAGTGGCACTTCTTGTAAATGAACGATGGTATCATCCTGGACACATTTATGTGAAGGAAAAGTGCTGCAGCCCGGACATTGAACTGCTGGCTGTTAGTATGAGACCTTATTATCTGCTGCGAGAAATGAAGTGTGCTTTAATTGTTATCGTCTACATCCCTCCATCAGCTGACGCAGCGGTGGCCTGTGACGTCATCAGCTCCACTGCGGCCACATTACTGGAAAAGCACCTGGATGCATTCATGGCCATCACAGGTGATTATAACCATGTCTCAGTGGGAAAAACACTACCAAACTTTCACCAGTTTGTTGACTGTCCCACCAGAGAGAATAAAACACTGGATTGACTGTATGCCAATGTCAGTGATGCATATAGTGCCACAGCTCTACCCCCCCATTGGTAAATCCGATCACTGCATGGTCATAGGTCAAATAAGTTCATTTTGTCTTCTCTCAATTATTTATCTTTTGTTCTTATAAAAGGCAAAAATAAAATAGAAAGGAGATGTCTTTACCTTCTTAACATGTTTCGACTGTACGCTGCAGCCTTCGTCAGAAGAGTCAGCTGATTGCTGCCAGTACACCCCAAGGACTCTGAACAAGACAAAAAATGCAATGTAATATATGAAATATCATGCAGATCATGCAACAAAACCTACATTGGAGAAACTGGAAGACCATTCACCACAAGAAAAAAAGAACACCGGAAGGAATGTGAGAAGGAAACACAAGGACGACTCACAAGATCACAAAAAGAAAAGGCAGAACAAGAAACATTAAAATCAGCAATATCAGATCACTGCAAAAGAAATAATCACATCATGGACTGGGACAACGCAAAGATTATTGGATCGGAGAGCAACAGACACAAACGCTGGATCAAGGAGGCCATAGAGATCAGGAAGCGGGGAAAAAACACCATGAACTGAGATGAGGGGGCCTTTATGCTTTCCCACACCTGGGATCACATTCTCCAGAGACCATCTGACGGCGGGAGGTGGGGCCGGCTCGGTGGATCTGACAGATCTGCTGAGCTGGCCCCGCCTACGAAAATCAGTTGATAAATGTCACCTGGCAGCAATCAGCTGACTCTTCTGACAAAGGCTGCAGCGTACAGTCGAAACATGTTAAGAAGGTAAAGACATCTCCTTTCTATTTTATTTTTGTCTTTTATAAGAACAAAAGATAAATAACTGCATGGTCATGTTAACACCCAAGTATGTCCCCCTTGTGCAAAGGCAGCCTGCTTATACACGGACTGTGAGGAGGTGGACACAGGAGGCTGCTGATGCACTACAGGACTGCTTCGAGATGACAGACTGGAGCGTACTCTGTGAACCACATGGGGTGGACATAGACAATATGACTGCATCACAGAATACATCATATTCTGTGAAGACATGACCATGCCAGCTCAGACTGTACACTGCTTCTCCAACAACAGACCATGGGTCACCAGTGACCTGAAAGCACTTCTGAACAAAAAGAAGAAAGCTTTTAGGGCTGGAGATAAGGAGAAGCTGAGGGGAGTGCAGCATGAGCTGAGAGAGATGCTGAGGTGGTGCAAGGACAATTATAGGAGGAAGTTGGAAGATAAACTCAGGCAAAACAACACTAAAGATGTGTGGGAGGGAATGAAACAAATAACTGGGTACAAGGGGAGAGTCAGGCAGCCATCTGGGAGCCAGGAGAGAGCTGAGGAACTGAATCTGTTTTTTAATAGGTTCAACTCACAGTCTGTCACCTGAGCAACACAACCAGACCCCCACGCACCCCTCCCCACCCACGCTCCCGTGCAGAACCTCTCTCCATCTCCCCCCTCCTCCTCCTCAGGGGGCACCAGGACCCCCCCTCACTTCACGGTGACTACAGATCAGGTGGAGAAACAGCTGGAGAGACTCCGTCAGCGGAAGGCTTCGGGACCTGATGGCATCTCCGCAAGGACCCTGAGGACCTGTGCCAACCAACTAGCTCCAGTACTGAAACACCTGTACAACCTGAGCCTGAGTCTGGAGAGAGTACCGGTGTTGTGGAATACATCCTGCCTGGTTCCTGTCCCCAAGAAGTCATCTCCATTGGATTTGAATGACTACCGACCAGTTGCCCTCACATCTCATGTGATGAAGGTCCTAGAGAGACTGGTCTTAGCCCACCTGAGGCCGCAGGTGAATACATGGCTGGACCCTCTGCAGTTTGCATATCAGAACCATTTAGGAGTCGAAGATGCTGTCATCTACCTGCTGCAACGAGCCCATCTGCACCTGGGTGGTGGAGGAGATACTGTGAGAATCACTTTATTTCTCCAGTGCCTTTAACACCATCCAGCCACTGCTGCTGGGTGAGAAGCTGCAGGTGATGTGGGTTGACAGCTCTGTGATCTCCTGGATTACTGACTACCTGACAAGCAGACCACAGTTTGTCCGGCTGGGCAGTGTCTTGTCTGGAGTGGTGGCTAGTGATACGGGAGCTCCACAGGGGACTGTGCTCTCTCCTTTTCTTTTTACCTTATACACCACTGACTTTCAGTACAACACTGAGTCATGCCACCTGCAAAAATTCTCTGATGACTCAGCTGTTGTGGGGTGTATAAGAGGAGGAGAGGAGGGGGAGTACAGGGCACTGGTAGACAGATTTGTGGAGTGGACGGAGCAGAATCACCTGAGGTTGAATGTCAGCAAGACCAGAGAGATGGTGATTGACTTCAGGAAGAGGAAGGCTCCTTCTCAGCCACTGCAGATTAGGGGGGAGGATGTGGGTGTGGTTGAGGACTACAGATATCTGGGTGTCAGGATCAGCAGCGGGTTGGACTGGAGATCCAACACCGATGCTGCGCACAAGAAGGGGATGAGCAGACTCTACTTCCTGAGAAAGCTGAGATCCTTCAACGTGTGCAGCAGGAAGCTGGAGCTTTTCTACCAGACCGTTGTCGCCAGCGCCATCTTCTTTGCTGCTGTCTGTTGGGGTAGCAGTATCAAGGCCAGAGATACCAACAAACTTGACAAGATTATCAAGAGGGCTGGCTCTGTAATTGGTCTCAGACTGGAGACCTTTGAGACAGTGGTGGAGAAGAGAGCACTAAATAAATTGCGATCCATCATGGACAATCCTGATCACCCCCTCCACTGCACACTAGATAGACAGCGAAGCAGTTTCTCCAGTAGACTACTACAGCTTCGTTGTCGAACGGCCAGGTACAGGAAATCTTTCCTCCCACATGCAATCTCACTGTACAATAACTCACTATGATGTTGTATTCTGGCATAGCTATGCTGCCACACTGCACCTTACAGACTAACTGGTACATCACATTTTCACTCTGCTCCTGATAGTCCTTCTTTGTGCAATGGGATGATTCATGTGTTTATACAGGTCATCATATATTAAGCTATGATGTATATATGTTTTATAGTCGTGTTAGTTTTTACTTTCCATGGGTAATCTCTTTGTCTGTCATGTGTCTGTTTCTGTTGCTTGGTTGTCTACTGTCATGCTGCTGTTACACTGTCATTTCCCAGTTTGAGATCAATTTATAACACTCCCTGAGTCAGGCCATCGTTCCCAGATGCTTCAAGACCTCTATCATTGTACCGGTGGCAAAGAAACCAGTGGTGTCCTGTTTGAATGACTATCGTCCTGTTGCACTGACACCAATTGGGATGAAGTGTTTTGAGCGGCTTGTCAAACCACACATTACAGCCTGCCTCCCTGCATCACGCGACCCGCTCCAGTTTGCATATCGTTCAAACCGCTCCACGGAGGATGCTATAGTCACCACCCTACACTCTGTCATCACCCACCTGGACCAGAAAGACACCTACGCCAGACTCCTGTACATTGATTTCAGTTCAGCATTCAACACCATTATTCCCCAGAGACTGATGGAGAAATTACTCCTTCTCGGTCTGAACACCGCCACATGTCTCTGGATCCTGGATTTTCTGACTGAGAGACCTCAGTCTGTCCGGGTTGGAAACAACATCTCCAAGTCTGTCACGCTGAGTACCGGATCCCCTCAAGGCTGTGTACTCAGTCCACTGTTGTTTACACTTCTAACACATGACTGTGTATCCAGACACGAGGGGAACCAGATTATTAAGTTTGCAGATGACACCACGGTGGTGGGACTTATCCAGAGGGATGAGGAATCAATGTACAGGGAAGAAGTGAGAGACCTGGAGGGCTGGTGCAGGGAGAACAATCTGGTGCTCAACGTGGACAAAACGAAGGAGATGATTATCGACTTCCGGCGGTCGCAGCCTGAGCACGCCCCCCTCAGCATCGGCGGCCGTTTAGTGGAGAGAGTGGAGAACATCAAGTTCCTCGGAGTGCAGATCTCGCAGGACCTGACCTGGAGCAAGAATTCCTTGGAGATCAGGAAGCGGGCTCAGCAGAGACTGCACTTCTTGAGGAAACTCAAACAGGCCTCTCTCCCCATCTGCATCCTCAGGACCTTCTACAGAGGTGTGGTGGAGAGTGTTCTGACGTACTGCATTGCTACATGGTACTCCAGCTGCAGTATGTCAGACAAAAAAGCCCTGCAGAGGATAGTCAAGGGGGCGGAGAGGGTAATTGGAGTCTCCCTCCCCTCTGTCCAAGAACTTTTTCAGAACCGTTGTAGGAGCAGGGCACTAAACATTGTCAAGGACCGTTCTCACCCTCTGCATAAACACTTTGAACTTCTTCCATCTGGTAAACGATTCCGGAGCATCGGAGGCAGAACCACCAGACTGATCAACAGCTTCCTTCCACAAGCTGTCAGGATGCTGAACAGTTGACCCGGAATCTCTCATACACACTACTGCACCTACGGACATTTTGTATATTATAGTTAGTTATTCTTTTTTTTCCCCAAGTATGTGTCAGGGATGTGTGAATGGATGGGGGGGTGGGGGTGGCGGGGAGCTATGTGGGAATGTGTCTTAAATCATGCTGCTTCTTATATGGATGCCGAGAGAAACGCAATTTCATCTTGCCTGCACTACAGTTGTATGTACAGCAATATGACAATAAAGTTTGATTTGATTTGATTTGATTTGATTTGATAAAGTACATCTATCTATCTATCTATCTCTCGCTCTCTCTCTCTCTCTCTCTCTCTCTCTCTCTCTCTCTCTTTATATATATCAACTAATATATACCCATATATTATACTATAATATAATATATATATATATACTGTATATATATATATATATATAATATATATAATATAATATATATATACCCAACTAACACTCCAAAAAATAATAAATCGACTCCGAATGTGAATATAGCTTCACCTGTAGATGAATTTAATAATTTTTTTGTTAACATTGGACCTAAACTGGCCCGAGAAATACCCACTACGGTGCCAACAGGTGATTCAATATGCAATAACACTGCTGTAAAAGACACCATCTTCATAAAGAACACAGACGAAAGAGAGGTCATTGAAATTGTTAAATCGTTCAAAAGTAAAACATCTACTGACTGCGATGGTATTGATATGCTACTAGTCAAAACTGTTATCGAATGCATAGTGAAACCACTGACGTATATCTGTAACCTGTCTCTCCAATCAGGTATATTTCCCAATGCAATGAAAATAGCTAAAGTAATTCCGATTTACAAGACAGGAGACAGAGGGGAACTCTCCAACTACAGACCAATTTCACTATTACCGCAATTTTCCAAGATACTTGAAAAAATATTCTATGAGAGAATTGACAACTTCATACTGAAGAATGATTTATTGTGTGAGCAGCAATATGGGTTCAGACACAAAAGGACAACAGCATATGCCTTAATGGAATTTACAGAAAAAATATCAACAGCCATTGAAAATAAAGAGTATTCAGTTAATAGTAGTAGTAGTAGTAGATTAGTTTATTTGACAGGGACAGTGCAATAAACATAGACAATTAATCAAAGACAATCAATCTGATGTGTTGCACATAGAGTGTATAGCTATTAGCTAATTTGCAACTCTTGTCCCTGGATGGGCTTTAGAAAAAAGAATCAAGATAAAAAATATACACAATAACCACATACATCAATGCAGAAAAATTATAAATACACAATTATAAATATTATAAATATTATAAATACACAAATATAACAGCCTGACTCACATTTAACATAAATATTATAAATATTATAAATACACAAATATAACAGCCTGACTCACATTTAACACATATAACATAACTCACATTTGCCTATTTCAGGCCTTCCTCCCTCCGTCACTCACTATAAACAAACACATTTATTCCTTCCCTTCATTCACTCTCACTTTGCAGACAAATAATTCATACATGAGTACATTCTTGTTTATTTTTCAGCCAGTTTTTAACATTTTTAGTGAATGTTTTAAAGTCCGTTATTATTTTAATTTCATTTGGCATTGTGTTCCAGATGTGACTGCCCTTTATAGAGAAAGCTGTTTGTCCAAATGTGGTTCTGCGGTGGAATATTTTACAGTTATTGTTAACAGAAATCCTGGTGGCTCTGCTGCTGTCCTGTCTTTGGACGAAACCAGCAAGTGGCTCGGGTGCTGATTTATGGAAACATTTGAACGTTAATTTCAGAAGACAGAGGTCAATGAAGCTCTCAAAACTCAATAGGTTGTATTTTTTTAAAACATTACAGTGATGCCACCTAATGGGCTTTTTGTCCAAGATTTTTAGGGTTTGATTATATAATGAACCTATATGTCTTATTGTGGAAGGGGCTGCTTGAGCCCAGACTGTCAAACAGTATGATATATGAGAAAAAACCATAGAATGCATATACAGTGCAGCTGCTTCGTAAGGTATGTAATATCTAATTAATTTAAAGCAGTTCAGATTTTTTTTTACTGTTTTTGAAATTTTCTTTATATGAAGATTAAATTTGAGTTGAGGATCTAGTACAATGCCAAGGTATTTGAATTCTGTAGCTAAACTGATGTCATGATCATGTATATTAACTTTAAAATGTTGCAGGTTACATTTTTTGATTGAAAAGCACATTGAGACTGTTTTCTGAAGGTTCAGCAATAGATGGTTCTTGAGGAGCCACTCTTGGACATCAACCATACTTGTAGACAGTACATCTGCAGCCTGTGCTGGAGTCTTGGCAGCTGTGTAAATAACTGCATCATCTGCATAAAGTTGGCATGTTGCAGCTGAGCAGTGTAACGGCAAGTCATTAATAAAAATGCTGAAAAGTAAAGGACCAAGAATGGACCCTTGTGGGATACCCATGCGGTTGTTTAAAAATGAGGATTTATCCTGGTGAACTTTTACACACTGTTCTCTATTCTGGAGATAAGATGCAAACCATTCTAATGTATTTGGGGAGAAGTTAAAAGATACCATTTTGGATAAAAGCAAACTGTGGTTTACAGTATCGAAAGCCTTTTTGAGATCTAGAAAAACAGCTCCTACCACATTACCCCTGTCCAAGGACTGTTTGACGTTTTCAATAAGGCAACAATTTGCTGTTTCTGTTGAGTATCCTGGTCTAAAACCAAATTGATGTGGATGAAGAAGTTGACTGTCTTGTAAGTAGTCTATCAGCTGTGTAGCTACAACTTAGTAGCTACACAGCTACTAAGTTGGAGTATTCCTGGATCTTAAAAAAGCATTTGATACAGTAGATCACAATCTATTATTAAAGAAACTACAAAATTGTGGTATCAGAGGGGTAGCACTGTCCTGGTTAAGAAGTTACTTAAAGAATAGATATCAGTTTGTATGTGTTAACAACAAAAACAGAGCTACTGAAGGTCACCTGTGGAGTCCCACAGGGTTCAGTTTTGGGACCATTATTATTCAATATGTATATAAATGATATATGTAAAGTTTCAGAAAAAATGGACTTAATATTGTTTGCTGATGACACTAACCTGCTATGCAGTGGAAACAACTTGGAACAACTTCTGGATACACTCGGAAAGGAATTAGGAAAGCTGAAACTGTGGTTTGATTCAAACAAATTAACGCTCAATTTAAGCAAGACAAAATTTATAGTCTTTAACAACCATCACAATTACCCAGTACCCAAACTCAGTGTAAATGGTGTAGAGATTGAAAGGGTATCCGAAACTAAATTCCTTGGAGTAATAATTGATAACAAACTGTGTTGGAAGCCACATATTAATTATATAAAAGGTAAAGTATCCAAATCAATTGCAATATTACACAGAGTGAAAAATTTGCTGAATCAACCCACACTATACACCTTGTATCATTCATTAATACTCCCATACATGACATATTGTAATGAAGTATGGGGAAATACATATAAAACAAACATATATCCACTCTTTATGCTTCAAAAGAGAGCTATTAGAATAATCAACAAAGCAGCTTACAGGGAACCAACAAACCCACTTTTTCTTAAACAAAAAACTCTCAAGTTGAAAGATCTGATCGACTTTAAAACCGCAATAATAATGTTCAAAGTGAAGAATCTATCACTGCCCGCAAATATCCAAAAGTTGTTCCAAACAAGGGAGAAACGATATCACTTCAGAGGAACATGTATATTTCAAAAGCCTACAGTGAGAACAACTACCAAGCAACACTGTATTTCAGTGCAAGGAGTCAGATTATGGAACGATTTTGGACCTGAATTAAAATCATGTACAACGCTTGGACAATTTAAACAAAAACTAAAGGAAGAAATACTCCAAACATATTTACAAGACGACATGTAAACTCACATAAGGATTGACATTTCCAGCCTGTGTTGTGTTATAGCTTAGTTTTTCTTTTTTCTCTGTGACACTATGTCTTAGATTTGTTTTTGAATAGTAACCGCTTAACTTAGACTAGCTCAGTTTTCTTTTTCTCTCAGTCATATTTTGTCTTAGCCTTGTTTTAAATTGTAATCGCTCTTGTCTTGTTTTCTCTTTTTTCTCCTTTGAATTCTTGGATGGAATATGGGTGGGCAATATAAGCTGCGGCTTCAGCCATCACCCATTTCGGATAACTCACGTGGAATTGTATAGTAGAAGGAGTCTTTGTCTAATTTGACCTTGTTGTTATATTATACAGTTTCTTTTAACCTGTAATGTACTATCCGAAATAAATTCATTCATTCATTCATTCATTCATTCATTCATTCAACTTTTTTGATGATATTCTAATTTATTGAGATGCACTTGTAAATTGAAATGTGAAAAAAGGTGATCAGCCACTCTTATTTTCCAAGCTCAGATTCAGAGTTAGCTGCTAACATAAAAAGTGAATTTGTGATGAAATATGACCAATTTTTAGAGTTTATCTGGCACCAATTAAATCAATAAATGATCTAAATATTATTTTCTGCATTTTAAAACCTTTTACTAAGTAAAAAATTTTTGATACCAACAAAATCATTTTGAGGCAGTTAAAAACAAAACAAAAAAAGGGGGGGCCAATGAGTGAATCAGAGTCCAGGATATGATTTTGTGCATAAAGTGTTCTCAGGGTCATGTCAGGTGTTGCCTAACTAACAGACACCTCAATGCTGGAATGTTCAAATATTAAGTTTCAGAATTAACCTGAGACTGACTGTTGTACTATAAATCATAAATAAACTCTGTATATATGTGAATCAACTTGGAATTTGTTGCTTTTGTCTTGTCTGTGATTAATAAGCAACTCTTTTGTTGCCATATGAGTTATTTTATTGTAAACGCCCATTTGTATATGTCACCATCAGTGCCTTTAAATTGAAAAAGGTCTCTGATGCTGGATTCTCACATTTTCTCCAGGGTAAGCAGAGACATATCAAATTATTAGTTTTGTGTAATATAATATGCATTTTAATTCCTATATTTATACATTTCTCTTTTTTACAGTCTGTGTAGTAGATGTGGTTCAACATGGAAGGGATGGGTAGATTGTTTTTGCTGCTGCTCTTGCGTATTTTTACAGGAAACGCCTCAGGTAAAACATCTTTTGCATGGAGCTGTTTCTGAAGCTTTACTGTTGTTTAATATTTATAATTTGTCTTTTTATTGTTACTTATGATGGTATTGTAATAAATCTGATACATTAATATTTCCTTCAAAGCTGTTTGCTTAAATATTTGTGATTTCAGTTTTCTAAATGTTTAGATATTAAGATGAATGTTTAATTCTTATCTGAGGTTCAGAGGGTTAAAGATCAGAAATCACTTATCTAATTTGTCAGAAGATTTGTGGTTTGAACTTGAAACTGACCACTCAGAAATTCTTAAGTGACCCTAAAAGGCAGGCAGATGTGGAATGCCTTCTTCTTCCGGCTTTCGGACTTCTTCTTCCGGCTTTCAGAGAGAGCAGACGCATTTCTCCTCCTCTCCTCTCCTCCTCCTCCCTTGACTGATCCCAGCTTGCTGTGTCCTGTCTGTGTTGCTCTTCTTCTGGCTGAATCTTGATCCAAACAGAAAATTATGGATTTGGTAAGCTGGGCTTTAAATACAATTGACACCGTCTTCTCAAATAGAAAATCGGGCCCGGGGGAGCCCAACTGTCCTGCAGGCACTACGGCTGCGGGTTATGTGAGAGACACATACAATTGGAAACTTATGTGTTTCTGTGACCTTTCGATCGAAGATGTGGAAGACATCTATCTGTTTGGCATCATGATCTCAGGATTTCTGCTGTTTGGCTTTGGAGTGGTCCTGGTGTATCGAAAACTAAGGAAGATGGAAAGAGCTAATCAAAATGCTGACCCAGCGAAGCTCCTTCATCAATTTGACCAGCTGGGAAGAGCTCTGATAGCGGCTAATGGCGAACTGAATAGGAAGATTGGTAACATCTTGGAGTCGCTAGGAGCTCTCCAGGAAATGATTTTAAAGCCTGGAAATGTATATGGAAATTATGAAGCACAGAATTGCATGAGAGATGAAAATTCTATGCTCTAAGTGAAGTGTGCCTATTAGACCTTGATTCGGCACCCTGAAGATTTCATTCCTCCTGGAGGAATAAGGGAGTTTTGGCTTGGCTTCTCCCTAACATAAACAACTGGTGTGCAGTAATCTGAACTCTCAAGGACAGCGTCATGTGACTGGCATGGAATTTACCATTGGACATGCACTGAGTGTTGAACTCTTGTGGACATGCTATCTATGTTTAGGACACTAAAGACATAACATCTAAACGTTGCTGTGGGAGGATTTTTGCTGTTCACCAGTAACTGATACACACACACTGCATACAACATTACATGACTGATACACATACACTGACATACACACACACACACACTGTCTCTCTCAACTTGCTGCTTTGTTAATGTGTGATCTGTATTGTCTGCTAATTGTGCATTAGAGGGTTTTTTTCTATGTGATCACAATCTTGCTCATACGAGCTTTATTTTGATGAACTATGTTTTTTCTCTCTGCCCAATGTGTCATCCCCCCCCTCCCCCTCTTTAACCCCCACTGTATGACAGGCGCCTTGCGTGGCTGCCGCGTCATTAGGAAGCGCTTATCGAGCGCGCCTAATGTCAAGTCAAATTCCTCGTATGTGTAAACATGCTTGGCAATAAAGCTCATTCTGATTCTGATTCTGATTCTGATTCTGATTCTGAATGCCCCTTATTACATGTACCCAAGTACAGAACATGCACAAAAAAAAGTTGTTTACTTTGTAATTTCATAGCATTTTTTAAATTTGACACTTCCTTCTGGGGATTTACTGAAGAATTCTTTGGATAACTGATATTTTGGTGTTCATTTCAATCAATCAATTAAGTTTATTGTCAATACCACCATACGTAATACATACATACAGGAGAATTGAAATTTGACTTGGCATTTGGGCGTGCTCTATGTCAGCGCACATCCAAGGCTGGGGCAGCCATTACAGCGCCAGTCATAGTGGGGGTAAGAAAGGGGGGTGGGGGAATGACACAGTAGGCGAGAGAAAAAAACATGTTTATCAGAATAGCACTCAGTGAGCGGGATTATGATTACAAGAAAAAAAAACCTCAATGCACATTTAGCAGACAACAAGAGATCACACACAAAAGTTGAGAGAGGCAGTGTATTGTATGAGTCAATATTTGTATCAGTCGTGTAATGTTGTATGCATTGTGTAGTGTAAGTGTGACAGTTGTTAGTGAGCAGCAGAGGGCGCCTCCTGGCAGTGGATAGATGTTATAATCATGTGACTTATAAACAAGTCCAGAGTCTATCTCTCTTGCTTGCAGAAGGCACATGGGCACTGTCCTTGAGGGTCCAATCCGCTGATACGACAACAACTGATTGTCGATTGTTTGGGTTAAAGAGCCGCTCCTACCGCTTATCTTCATCAGGAGAAATGTAAATACCGGGCACCAAAGAAGGTCAAATCTGCACAGTGCACTCAGAGAATAGAATTTCCTCACCCGAGCAATTCTGTGCTTCAGAATTTCCATGTGCAGGCTTAAACATTAACATACTCTGAAGAGCACTGGCGATTTCAAGATGTATTCCACCATCTGAATCTCCATTCAGTTCACCATGCCGCCTCATGCCCTCCCCAACTGGTCGAATTGGTGGAGGAGCTTGCCTGGATCTGCATTTTGAACAGCTCTCCACCTTCCTCAATTTTGAAACAAATACCAGGAAACTCCAGAGCCAAAAATAGAATCCTGTGTCGTAGCCAATAGATGTCTTCTGCATCTCCGGTCGAATCATACAGCAGGTTCCAATTCTTGGGCTCCCCCTTGGCCTGATTCTTGTTGAAAAAATAGTGACAATAGCACGTTTAAGCCACTACCAAATCCATAATTTCCGTTTAGATTAAGATTCAGCAGAAGAAGAGCGACTAAACACAGACAAAAACGCAACATTGCAAGCTGGGATCAGAAGGGAAAAGAGAGGATTAGAAAAGGCGTCTGCTCTCTCTCGAAGCCGGAAGTGAAGGCCTTTTAAGTCCTTTTAAATTCTCAATTTTTACCATATTTACTAATTTTTCCTCATAAATTTCTTGACCCTTTTTTTTTAAATCCATTTGATATCAATTGTAAGAGGAGTTTTTTTTTTTTCCCAGATACTATCCACTTTTTTGGCTTTAAAATTTTTAGCCTTTTCTCATTAATTTGTGAATTTTCTTGTGTTACTACTTTATATCCCCTTTACACAGCATAGAGATCATTGGGAGATCATTGAGAGATGAAAAATTGAACTGATCTCTCAACTATCTCCGTCTGCGAAAATGTTTGGGAGATCATTGTAAGATTTTCATGGTGATTGAGAGAGACCTTTGAAAGATCCTTGAGAGATCACTGAGAGACCAGGAGAGATCATTCAGGGATCACTGAGAGTTTGTTTGGCAGCCCAAGGTTTCTAGTGCTCTTCTACCCCATTTACACAGGAGTGGAGATCATTGGGAGATCACTGATAGATTAAAAAATGGCCAGATCTCTCAATGACCATGTCTACATGTACACAAATAAACTAAACTGTAAGCAGTTGCTGTTAATTTACAGCCAATTTCCATCACTAATATACTGTATAATGCAGTACGCTTTTGTACTGCAATTCGCTATGCACTGCGGGCTGCTCAACGTGAAGCAACAGCACACAGGCCATCAACATAACTAGAATGGGTGTGGCAAACTCACAAGGGAAAATCCATTAGGACAGGTGCTGCTACTCCTGAACAAAAAATCCTGCTTCATCTGCATCAACTGGATTGTGCATCTACAAATAACAAGGTAATTAAAAACTAACCTATCTTTATTTCTTTGCCAGTAGACTGTTACTAAAAATGATGTTTGAAAAGGTCAGTGAGCTCTCTCTTGTGTCTTGCTCTCCACATGTTGTTCTGACAAACCATAAGAGACTTTGATATTATCAACTTCATAAGCATGTAATGATATTGTACACCCAGTTATTTTGATTATTTTGTTTGTTGTTATTTTAGAGTGGAACAGTGGGATAAAGCCAGGGAAAGGAACAATGACCAGTAAGGTGGTGATCATCTCTCTTTGACAGACAATAGTATTGAAGCAGTTACAACTGTAGTTGTGTTTTCATGTTTGGTAAGTTCTCTGATATGCAGAATTTTAGTTTATTGTCATTGCAACTGTTTTTTTTTTCAGAATCTCTTTAGCTTGTGTATCTGGGGCATCTTACAGCTTGTATTTTTTGTAATTACTGTTATTTTTTTATGGTAGCAGTATTCATGTTGATACGGTTTGTTTAAATAAACATCTGTGCCATGATAACAACCCCAAACACACCTCCAAGATGACCACTGCCTTGCTAAAGAAACTGTGGGTAAAGGTGATGGTCTGGCCAAGCATGTCTCCAGACCTAAACCCTATTGAGCATCTGTGGGGCATCCTCCAACAGAATGTGGAATCCCTTTGTAAGTTATTATTTAGCAGGTTTAAACACCTGTCTGGAGCCCACAGAATAATGTTAGTTTTAACTGCATTAAATATTGGGATTTTAGATGTTCTAAATTGCTAAACTAATTCACTGTATTATGCCTGTCTACAGTAAACAGTGAAAATTTAAAGTAACCCCAGAATGCTACTGTACATTAGAATAGTCACAGAAATATACTGCATTTTTGTTTTACTGTAATAGGTTGTGAATAGGTAACAGTATATGAATAGTATAAAATTACAGCATTGTGGCATCCTGGGCAACCTCTGGGACACGCTTGGCCAACATAGAGGGAGAATGCTAATGAGGTAGAGACTGAAGGATTGTGGGGGATGTCTTGAGGGGATTTAATGTGGGTTCTTGTCATGTGCAGGGTTGTTTTCATCCCCGTCCATGATCTGTGGCTGTAAGTCTTTGATTGCGCTTATTATTTTCAGCTGGCAGATTATTTGAGCCTGGTGCTCTGCCAGTCCTACGACCACGCCTCCTCCTCCCGTTCTCTCTCGCCAGACATTCATCGGGTGTATCTTATCACCACATGCACACATATGCATGCACGCACATGTACACACACACACATTTTCAATCAGTCATGCACTTGCTTGCCACACTGCTGTGTCCACTTGCCTTCATTAGTGATTTGTGTAGTTATGGGAGGCAATGTAATCAGTCAGTGTGACAGCTTAGTCAACTTTGGACTTCCTTGCTCACAGATTGTTGGCTCCCTTCCTTGGACTGAACGGTGGTGTTACTCCAGATCCTTTTCGCTCCAACGCGTATGTATGTCCTCTTTTATTCATGCCTTCCTCGCCGCTCCTGCTCAGTCTAGAGCGCGTTTGGCATTCCTTTCTCGCCAACGAAGCTAGTAGCCAGTTGTCTCATCGTCTATCAGTGACTGTTACATGGACATTTTGTGTTACTCCCTGTCTGTCAATAAACACGATACAATACTGCACTTTGGGCTTGAACTAATTCATTCATTCGCTGGGCAGTTACGCAGCAGACATGACAGTTCTGGGTTCTTTATGTATGTTTTTGTAATAGTTAGTAGTGTTGTTAAATGTTAGTTAGTGTTGGTGCATTGTTCTCTGCAGAAACCGTGACTGAGGGAGTTAGTCAGTTTAGCCAACCTAGGGAGATCGGCAGCTGGGTCCCCAAGCCTGGAGAAGGAATGGGCCGTTGAATTTATCCAGGCCTTTGTGGATGAAGCTCTCGCTTCCCGTGGCCCCAAGCAGATGTGGGAGAGTGTGAATGGAGCGGTTGGGATTGTGGAGGCGCACCCCGGGTTGAGAAGGTATCCCCAATTCATGGAGCTGTGGTCCACGGTCTCCTCGCTTGAACAGTTATTTCCCAGGCTGTCGATGGGGTTGCTTCCAGTGGGACCAAAGCCAACTAGGAAGCGCTCTCCAAGGCAGATGTCCCTCTTCCCCCATTGTCCGCCAGCTCCTGCACCCACTTCTCCAGCTCCACGACGCCGCTTTTCAGCTTCAGACCACCAGAGGAACGCTTCCGCCTCTCACCCAGCAGTTTCCCCGATGCCGAGTCAGTCAACTTCCGCAGCAGCTCTCCTCTCTGGTTCGTCTTCACTGGCTGTCCCATCAGCCTCCTGCTTCTCCATGGCTGCTGCGACCCTTGTCTCCTCGGCATCTCCTCCCGCTGCAGACAGTCCGGTTGTTTCTCCCCTGGCCCCGCCCGTCACCGTGTCTGCAGAGGCGGCTCCTCCAGAATCCTCTGAGTGGTCCACAACAACTGTAGCCACAGAAGGGGCCGATCCAAGATCAGCTGCAGCAGTTACCAACGTGCCCCGGGAACACAGGCAAGTGTTTTCTCATTTTCCATCATTTACACATGAATTACCTTGCCTGATTCCCAGGGGTGAGGCTGCAGTCCTCTGAGTCCTCACCTCCTGCTACAGCCATAAATTCCTCACCTGCTCTCTCTGTGTTTCCTCCTTTGTCCCCTGAGTGTCCACTGGTCCCAGGATTGAGCCGCCAGACAAGAGAGGAGCCTGCGGAACTGAAGGACCTGGTTCCAGCCCCGCAGTCACAGTGAGGATGGAGGGAGAGTACTGCCAGCAGTCCGAAGCCTGCACCGATGAGTGAGTGTCCCCTGGCTTCAGCTGAGCAGGATCCAGCACCAGCAGGGAGTCAACCTTCTGTTTCCACGCCTGGCGAGCCACCTGCGTGGGTTACTTTGCTGGGGGGGTTCCAGGACTTCACCAACCACTATGCCTGCTGTAGGGGCTACTGCAGCAGAGTAGAAGCTGGACCTCCGGAGGCCCGGGCCATCGCCGCCTGGATCAACGGAGTCCTGGACAGCGGTGGAGCTTGAGCTCAGGCAAGTGCTCTCCTTTGTTTTCACTGTCTCTGTTTTGGAGAGATCGTGTCTGGCTCTTGCTGGGGAGGGACAAGTGCAGCAGTCAGCTGCACCTGAGCTCACCTCGCCAGGCTCCACTGCCGCCGGTGTCCCTGAAGCTGTTTCTCTGTCCCTCCTGTCGGAGCCTTTCCCCAGGGTCACCAAGGATGGTCCATCTTCGCCAGAGGTCTCCGTGGGTCCAGCCTTGCTGCCTGAGATCTCTGTGGGTCCAGCCCCTCCAGCTGAGGTCTTCGCGGGTGCTCCGACAATGCTAATGACCAGAGGATTTTTTTGTTGTTTACCTATTTGTCAGAAATAAATGGAGGACACCTCCAAAGAGTACCGGGCATGTGGGTCTCCTAATTTCAAAACACTCACAATGCAGAGTCCCCACTGGTTACATATACATAAGTTGTCATAACTAGAATGTGCTGATAAACCTTAAAGGTCTGATGACATGATTTTGACGTTTTTTAGCATGTTGTGTAAACCCAAAAGTCATTGTCGATGATCAATATAATATTTACAACCGCGCCTGCATAAGCTAGTTATCATCAAAAATCCACAGCCACTGACTGGACTGTGGTGCTGCCCACCGAATTAAGGGTGGCACCCACATGATGTAAGCGACAGAACAGACTCTGGTGTTGCTGACTGGAATGACAGCAGCTTTGGTAGCTCACAGTTTCTCTGGTTTTTTGTTTTAATTTTATGGCTATGTCTTTGCGTTGTGTCGCAGGCTTAGATAAACAGCAGGCCGTGAAAGACCACAACACATGCTTCAGCTCCAACTGTCATAAGCCTCCTCGTGCGCTCCTCGTGCACTTTTCCGCAGGAGGAGGGCACAAGGAGGGGAAGGATGAATGGATTTACGCGCAGCTTTGACCTACTTTCTGCGATCGAATGCTGACACTCACCGGTCCGGCCACATCCCCTCTCTCATTATCACCAGCTGATTCAAACTCCCGCTGATCATGTTTCCCGGTCCTCGCCCAGGTGCTTCTCATCACACCATCACCAGCAGTGCATGTACACTACCGTTCAAAAGTTTGGGGTCACTTAGAAATTTCCTTATTTTTGAAAGAAAAGCATTTTTTTTCAATGAAGATAACTTTAAACTAATCAGAAACACACTCTATACATTGCTAATGTGGTAAATGACTATTATAGCTGCAAATGTCTGGTTTTTGGTGCAATATCTACATAGGTGTATAGAGGCCCATTTCCAGCAACTATCACTCCAGTGTTCTAATGGTACAATGTGTTTGCTCATTGCGTCAGAAGGCTAATGGATGATTAGAAAACCCTTGTGCAATCATGTTAGGTCTGCAATGCTGTAATCGCTGCAAATGGAGGATTCTTTGACGAAAGCAAAATTTGAAGGAAAAATTATTATTTCAAATACAAATCATTATTTCTAACCTTGTCAATGTCTTGACTATATTTTCTATTCATTTTACAACTCATGGTGGTAAATAAGTGTGACTTTTCATGGAAAACACAAAATAATTGTCTGGGTGACCCCAAACTTTTGAACGGTAGTGTACTTAGTGGCCATTTGCCAGTCACGCACTGCTGGTCAATAGTATTGTCATCTGTGCTGTTAGTCTGCCAGTATTTTCAGCACTCTCACAACATTAGTCACTCCATGTTCGCCCTGGTTCTTATGCATCCTTGAAGCGATGTCAGCTCTGGGGTGCAACTGTGGCTAACATGTCTCCTCTCATTCGTTCTCTGGGCGATGCCAGCTCCCGAACGCCATCAATAAGTGTGTTTGTGTTTTTTGTACGTCTTCACCTTTTAGGGAATTGTCTGTCTTTCTGTATTAAATGTGCTGTGGTGAACCCTGCACGTAAATCTTCATTATTTCATCTTCCCTCTCCATGCCCTGTGTAAGAGCGTACGGAGGGTCATGATGAATGGAGTTACAAGCAGAATTCACCACAGCACATGTACTGAACATAGGAATGATGACAACAGTTCCCAAAAAGGTGAAGACTTACAAAAATAAACAGAAACACTTACAGCTGGCGTTCGGGGCTGACATTGCCCAGCGAACATGGAGAGAAGACATGTTAACCACGGTTGCGCCCCAGGGCCGACATCGCTTCAAGGGGCACAACAGAACCACGGCTGTGTGGAGTGGCTAACACGTCGTGATAGTGTTGGCAATATTGGCTGGCTGACAACACGGCAGATGATGCACACAAAACATGAACAGCTGACTGTCAAAGTGAGAGGGGGCGTGGTCGGACCGGCGAATCTTGGACAGTGCCCACCTGAAAGTGGTTCAAAACGGCACATAAATCACATGTACAAAACAAAAACAACAAGAACTGAAAGTCATCATCATCATAGCAGTCTGTCGTGGGCGACAACGACTGTTTCAGTTAGGTCTGATCAGATTCCTCCACACAGCTCTGTCCTTAGTCTTCTGCTG